>JAKRSK010006590.1:1682500-2090000 GCA_029891615.1 Natrix natrix natrix
AGGAAGGAAGGAAGGAAGGGAGGGAGGGAGGGAGGGAGGGAGGAAGGAGTGCTGTCAGCAGCAGAGCGAAAGAACGAAAGCATATTTTGCATTCTCCAATAAAGGAACTGTCAAGTCAGAGAATATGGAATCAATTAGTAAAGCCAGCGAAATCCTTGCAAAACAGTAATTACTCATGTCAGTAGATTCCACTGCAATTAAATGGAGCAGGAAGCAAACACCCCGGGACACAAAGCCAGGATTTTAGGGGCAGGAAGGGGGGAAAAATAATGTCCCCTGCATTGCTCTGCACTGTTGGTGCTGCAATTTTTCTCCTCCGAGAAACCTGGATGAGTGATTTGACGATGAATGAAGCCGGCCCCCTGAGATCCCATCTATGGAAATAAACTTGGTTCTTAAGACTGGGGGCAACGTGTAAAAACTGGGCTTAGTTAAAATCACCGCCACAAACTCCCTTCCAGCTCAATCCTACTTCCTGCAAAGTTTTTTTTTTTTAACCACCTGGTTCTGTTCATTTAACACCTGGCCCTTTCTGATCCCAAATTTCTTTAATTGCCAATCAACAAGAATGGAGTTGAGACTCTAGAAAGAGTGCAGAGAAGAGCAACCAGGATGATGAGGGGACTGGAGGCTAAAACATAGGATGAACGGTTGCAGGAACTGGGCATGGCTAGTCTAGTGAAGAGAAGGACCAGGGGAGACAGGATGGAAGCCTTCCAATATTTGAGGGGCTGCCACAGAGAGGAGGAAGGGGGTCAAGCTATTTTCCAAAGCACCCGAAGGCCAGACAAGGAATAATAATGGATGGAAACTAAACCAGGAGAGATTCAACCTAGAAACAAGAAGGAACTTTCTGACAGGGAGAACAATCAACCCATGGATCAGAAGTTGCCTTCGGAAGTTGTGGAAGCTTCATCCCTGGAGGCTTTCAAGAAGAGATTGAAGTGCCATCAGTCAGAAATGGTGTAAGGTCTCCTGCTTGGGTGGGCGGGCTGGACTAGATGACCTACAAGGTCCCTTCCAACTCCATTAATCTGATCTAATCTAAACCAATGGATCAGAAGTTGCCTTCGGAAGTTGTGGGAGCCTCATCCCTGGAGGCTTTCAAGAAGAGACTGGCCTGCCACCTATCAGGAATGGTGTAGGGTCTCCTGCTTGGGTCGGGGGTTGGACTAGATGACCTACAAGGTCCCTTCCAACTCTATTAATCTGATCTAATCTAAACCCATGGATCAGAAGTTGCCTTCGAAAATTGTGGGAGCTTCATCCCTGGAGGCTTTCAAGAAGAGATTGAACTGCCATCTGTCAGGAATGGTGTAGGGTCTCCTGCATGAGTGGGGGGTTGGACTAGATGACCTATAAGGCCCCTTCCGACTCTGTTAATCCTTTAAAAGTATAATTGGTTGAAGCAGAGGGAAACGTGGAGCGTTAGGCTGAATCCTTACAAAATGGAGCCTCCACAATCAAAAGCAGCCTATCTGATAGAGAGAAAATCCCTGGGAAGGGCAGAGGGGAGAAAGGGAACCCTTTTATTTTCCAGCCTGCGCAACCTCCTGGGAGGAAATAATAGAGCCTGAATTCAGCGTGTCTTAATTATATATTTGAATAAAAGTCTTGCAGAAGGAGCCTCCCTGTTGAGAAGCAGTCTACCTCGGCATAAAGCCTCTCCCTTCTGGTGGGCAAGCAGGACACCCTACACTATTCCTGAGAGGCGGCAGTCCAGTCTCTTCTTGAAAGCCTCCATAAATCTGTAATTTGATCATCTTGAAATCCGACTCAGATAAAAACCTCAAAAGCAACCAGTGCTAAATTCAAAAGAAAATAATTGAAGAAGCAATCTTTAAAAGCGACCTGCGCTAAATTCAGAAGAAAATAATAATTCTTTCAAAGAACTAACATTGGAAAAATCGCCCTTCCTGTGACCTTACATCTCTTATTTTTTTAACAGATGGCTATGGGGGAAAAAAAGGAAAATAATAAAAGACACCATTAAGTTAGGGAATGAAAATCCCGCTGAATAAATGGAACCACCATATCCACAGGCAGGCTACCTGACCAACCCAATCCTCATTTAGGAACTGTTTCATTTAGCTTTCATTTATTTTACTCGCTTACCCATTTTTTGAAACCGCCCACCTCCCTCACAGAGGGTGGCGTGCAAATAAAATGTGAATGCATCAGCGGCCCTGCCAGAGCTCCTCGAGGTGATTGCGGAGGTGGCGGTTGAGACCCCCAGACTATTAGTTATGGGGGACTTCAACCTGCCATCGACGGGTGAATCATCCAAGGTAGCTCGGGAGTTCATGGCTTCCATGACAGCCATGGACCTGACCCAAATAATTCAGGGCCCCACACATGAGGGAGGCCACATGCTGGACCTTATCTTTATCTCTGGTCGATGGAAGAGTGATCTGGGAATAGGGGATTTGGTTAGTACTCCCCTGTCATGGTCAGATCACTCGCTTCTCCGGCTTGACTTCCCTGACGCTACCCCCCATCGCGGGGAGGCGGAACCAGAAGATCTTAGATGGTTCCGCCCCAGGCGACTGATGGAACCAGATAGGTTCCAGACGGAGCTTGGGCCACCTCCTGTAGCCCTGACCCGCTCCCGGACGGAGGACCTGGTGGCCGCATGGAACAGTGCGGCGGCCGGGGCCTTGGACCGGGTGGCGCCTTTGCGGCCTCTCCGGTGGCAGCGAACCACCCTGGCCCCTTGGTTCACCGAGGAGCTGAGGGTGATGAAGCGCCACAAGAGACGCCTAGAGAGCAGATGGAGATCCTCTCACGCCGAATCTGACCGAACACAGGTAAGAGCCCATTTATGGACCTACCTTGTGGCACTAAGGGTGGCTAAACGTCGATATTACGCCACCCTTATTGCGTCCGCAGAAAACCGCCCTGCCGCCCTGTTTCGGGTGACCCGCTCCCTCCTTTCACAGAGGCCGCGGGAAGCCCCTTTGCAGGGTAGGGCAGAGGAATTTGGGGAATATCTGCAGGACAAAATCGCTCAGATCCGGAGCAAATGGGTCCCCCTCAGTGATCTTGGGGAGACACCGGAGGCAAGTCTTGAGGTACCACTCTGGGAGGAGTTTGACTCTGTTGCCGCCGAGGATATGGACAGGCTACGCGGGCGACTGCGGGCCACCACATGTTTATTGGACCCGTGTCCCTCCTGGCTTGTACTGGCAGCCTGGGAGGCTACACGAGACTGGCTCCTGGGGCTGGTGAACGCCTCGCTGAGGGAGGGGTTCCTACCAGCCGCCTTGAAAGAGGCGGTGGTGAGGCCCCTACTTAAGAGGCCTTCCCTGGACCCAGTAGAGTTAGCCAATTATCGTCCTGTCTCCAACCTTCCCTTTTTAGCGAAGGTTGTTGAGAGTGTGGTGGCGCAACAGTTCCCTCGACACCTGGAGGAAATTACTTATCTAGACCCGCGCCAGTCCGGTTTTCGACCCGGCCACAGCACTGAGACGGCTTTGGTCGCGTTGGTGGATGATCTCTGGAGGGCGAAGGATGGGGGTTGTTCCTCCATTCTAGTCCTATTAGATCTCTCAGCGGCTTTCGATACCATCGACCATGGTATCCTATTGCGTCGGCTGGAGGGGATGGGGGTGAGGGGCACCGTTTTGCAGTGGTTCTCCTCCTTCCTCTCCGGTTGGACGCAATGTGTGTTGGCAGGGGAGCAGAGGTCGACCCTGAGGCCGCTCACGTGTGGAGTGCCACAGGGGTCGGTCCTCTCACCTCTCCTGTTCAACACATACATGAAACCGCTGGGCGAGATCATTCGAGGATTCGGGGTTGAGTGCCATCTGTACGCAGATGACACTCAGCTATACATCTCTACCCCGAACCACCCCAACGAAGCCGTCGAGGTGATGTCCCGGTGTCTGGAAGCCGTGCGGGTCTGGATGGGTGACAACAGACTCAAGCTCAACCCTTCCAAGACGGAGTGGCTGTGGCTACCGGCGCCCCGCTTTAGCCAATGTGTTCCATCTCTGGCCATCGGGGGGGGAACAACTGCCCCCGGCGGATAGGGCACGCAATTTGGGCGTCCTCCTAGATTCCCGGCTGTCGCTAGATGATCATGTGACAGCCGTGGCTAGGGGGGCGTTCCACCAGGTTCGCCTGGTGCGCCAATTGTGCCCCCTACTAGAGCGGGACGCCCTTCGCACAGTCACTCATGCCCTGGTGACTTCCCGTCTTGATTACTGCAATGCTCTCTACATGGGGCTCCCCTTGAGATGCACCCGAAGGCTCCAGCTGGTTCAGAATGCAGTCGCGCGGGTTATTATGGGGAGTACTAGGTACTCCCATGTAACACCTTTCCTGCGTGAGCTGCACTGGCTGCCTGTGGCTTTTCGGGTGCGTTTCAAGGTGCTGATTGTCATCTTCAAAGCGCTCCATGGCTCGGGACCTAGTTACCTGCGGGATCGCATTCTACCCTATACATCCCTGCGACCAATCCGCTCTCTCAGAGAGGGACTCCTCCGGGTACCGTCCGCTAAGCAGTGCGGGCGGGCGGTGCCTAGGAATAGGGCCTTCTCTGTGATGGGCCCAACCCTCTGGAACGACCTCCCCCCCCGATATTAGAACCACCTCGGATCTCCGCTCCTTCCGCAAGAAACTCAAGACCCACCTGTTTCGACTAGCCGGCCTGGCCTAATTGTAATTGTAATTGTACTTACAGGGAACATCTACTACTGACCTTCCTGGATGGCTTTCTAAATTTTAAATTTTGGGGTTTTAAACTGGTTTTAGAATTGTTTTTAATTATTTAATTGGTTTGGGTTGTATATACAGACGGTATGTGTGCTTTGTTTTGTCTGATGTTTCATGTTATGTTTTGTTGTTTTATACACGAACTGTCTGTACACCGCCCCGAGTCCCTACGGGGAGAGGGGGCGGTCTATAAATTTAATAAACCTAACCTAAACCTAAAGAAGAATGTGTGTGTGTGTGTGTGTGTGTGTGTGTGTTGTATTTGTGCTGATAAATAAATAAAGGGAGACTAGTATAGATCTATTTCAAGCTATTTAGCTCTCATCAGCTAGCCATACCCTTACTGGGATTTGAACCTGGGTAGCTGATGAGAGCTAAATAGCTTGAAATAGATCTATACTAGTCTCCCTTTATTTATTTATCAGCACAAATACAACACAAATATAAAAAGGCAACATTAAAAATAACAATATGGTTTTCTGCCTGGATGGTCTTCTGTAAGGAGCCGAAGGACAGAAAGGGGGAGTAGTGAGCTCCCTCCCATATTTGGGCATACCAGGGGTTGTAACAAATACATATACATATACATATACATATACATATACATATACATATACATATACATATACATATACATACATACATACATACATACATACATACATACATATATATATATATATATATATTGAAGGCGAGGATGAATTAAAAAACAATTAAGTAGTTAAAAAAGCAGTTAAATCGGAGATGGAAAAAGTCCATTTATAGCTTATCCTCGCTTTGATGAACCACACGCAAAGCAAAGCTGAAATCAGATCCAAAAACAGAATCACCGTTTCACCAAGCTACCGCTTCGTTTAGTGACTGAGTTGCTGGCTCCAACGGGTCGCTAAATGAGGACTACCTACTATGAGCGACTCGTGGCCCATCTTGGAAGCCACGCACCAAGTTCGTAATGCCTTTGCTTCCAATGGGAGGTGAGTGATCCTTGCAAACAGATTTTTTTTCCCCAAAAAAATTAAGCGGAAGGTGGAAGGATAAATAAGCTACGGATCACGTCCAAGTTTTTCTGCTCTTGTGTGGCCCGGAAAACAAGGGCTCAAAATGCAGCAGACCGTACCTTTCCTTTCAAGAAACAGAAATGAGAAATGAAAGCGATATCCATCCTTGACAAACGTAAACAATGGGCTCTATTTAACAAAAAGGCACTAAGAGTTGTTAACAGCATAGTGCGAAGCTTCTTCTCCCGTAACATTGCACTGCAATCTAGGGCATACAAAACCTTTGCCAGACCAATCCACGAATACAGTGCTTGGAATCCACACAGTATATCGGACGTTAATACAATCGGGCGAGTCCAGAGGTATCTCACGAGAAGACATGGGACCTAGTTACCTGCGGGACCGCATCGCACCTCACACATCTCTACGACCTATCCGCTCTCACAGGGAGGGACTCCTCCAGGTGCCATCCGCCAAGCAGTGCCAGCGGGTGGCGCCTAGGAGTAGAGCCTTCTCTGTGATGGGCCCAACCCTCTGGAATGACCTCCCCCCCCGATATTAGAACTACTAACGACCTCCGCTCCTTCCGACAGAAACTTAAGACCCACCTGTTCCAATTAGCTGGCTTAGCCGATTTATAGCTCCATCTTCCACCTCCTGGCAAACATTTCATTGGGGAATTTTTTAAGGGAATTTTAATTTTATTTGTATTTTAATTAATTATTGTACAGTATATTTTCTACTTCCTCCGTCTGCGTCTATGTCTATGTATATGGTTTTAATAATGACTGTACACCGCCCCGAGTCCTGCTTAGGAAAGGGTGCGGTCTAGAAATAAAAGCTTATTATTATTATTATTATTATTATTATTATTATTATTATTATTATTATTATTATTATTATTATTATTAAGAGTCCTCCACTCCTCTGCTCGTAATAGACTCCCTTATGCCACCAGGCTCGAAATTTGGGGCTTAGATAACTTAGAACTACGCCGCCTAGGGTCTGACGTAAGCGTAGTACACAAAATTGTCTCCTACAACGTCCTACCTGTCACCGACTGCTTCAGCTTCAACCGCAATAATACACGGGCAAACAATAGATACAAACTCAAGGTAAGCCGCTCCAAACTCGATTGCAGAAAATACGACGTCAGCAACAGAGGGGTCAACGCCTGGAATGCTCTACCCGACTCCGTGGTTACATCCCCAAACCCTTTAACCTTCAACCTTCAACTGTCTATCGTTGACCTCACCCCTTTCCAAAAAGGTCCATAAAGGGGGCATGCGTAAGCACACCACCGTCCCTTTCCTACTGTCCCCGTTTAGCTGTACTCACTTCTTTTGTTCATGTCCATGTTTATACTTATTCCTGTTATCTCGTACATGTTCGGCAAACTAATCAAATGAAATAAATACAATACAATAGCAGAGTTGGAAGGGACCTTGGAGGTCTTCTAGTCCAACCCCCTGCCTAGGCAGGAAACCCTATACCGTTCAGACAAATGGCTATCCAACATCTTCTTAAAGACTTCCAGTGTTGGGGCATTCACAACTTCTGGAGGCAACTTCTGTTCCACTGATTAATTGTTCTGTCAGGAAATTTCTCCTCCTCAGTTCTAAGTTGCTTCTCTCCTTGATTAGTTTCCACCCATTGCTTCTTGTTCTGCCCTCAGATGCCTTGGAGAATAGTTTGACTCCCTCTTCTTTGGGGCAACCCCTGAGATATTGGAACACTGCTATCATATCTCCCCTAGTCCTATCATGTCTCCCCTAGTTCATTAAATAAATAAAATGAATTTTAACGTGGAGGAAAGCAAAGTTTTACATCTAGGCAGGAAACACCAAAGGTATAAACACACATCGTAGCTCCTTCAGTGTTACCGAAAAGGCAAAAAGGCTGGACCGCAGGTGCCAATGGGGTAGATGAGATTACGCTAAGCTCAAGCAAGCGAGCCAAGCGGCATTTTACAAAGCAAGGGTCTCTCTTCTTGGCTTTACCTTCGTATCCACCCCCCTTCCTTCGAAATTCATGGATTCTTCGAGCTATCTGTGTCCCTCCCCAAAGTCTCAGAGTGCACCGCGGCTCTTTTAAACCTTCTGGAGGACTCTGAAGGCCATCTATCCCACCCACCCACACCGAATGTAGCCTTTTTACGACCGCAGCTCTACAGCTCAATAATAATAATAATAATAATAATTTATTAGATTTCTAGACCGCCCCCTCTCCCCGGAGGGACTCGGGGCGGTGTACAGGAATAAATTTAAAAAACCATACAAACAATCGTATAAATAGCTAAAAATCAGATTAAACAACCCCTGTACGAATTTATAAAAGTTAAAAAACAGACCTTAAAACCAATCTTAAAAATTTAGAAATAGGACTGAGGTGGGATAGGTGGAATTAGGCCAAGCCGGCTAGCTGGAACAGGTGGGTTTTAAGTTTCTGACGGAAGGAGCGGAGATCCGTAGTCATTCTAATGTCGGGGGGAAGGTCATTCCAGAGGGTCGGGCCCATCACAGAGAAGGCCCTTCCCCTGGGCGTCGCCTGCTGGCACAGCCTAGTGGATGGCACCCGGAGGAGTCCCTCTCTGTGTGAGCGAATCGGCCGAAGGGATGTATGGGGCAGGATACGATCCCGCAAATAACTAGGTCCTGTGCCATGGAGCGCCTTAAAAATGATGGTCAACACCTTGAAACGCACCCGAAAAGCCACAGGCAGCCAGTGTAGCCCGCTCAGGAGAGGTGTTACGTGGGAGTAGCTAAAGACTCCCGAGGCTGCCCGCACGGCCGCATTCTGAACCAGCTGCAGCCTTCGGGTGCATCTCAAGGGGAGCCCCATGTAGAGAGCGCTCAGGGTGCTGTCTGAACCAAGGTCAGCAGGAACCCACAGGAAGGAAGATCTGGGGGGGCAGCCTATGGGCAGCCATGTCACACCACTCCCCAGGAACTGCCTCCTCACAAAAAGACCACAAGCTGGTGTAAGGGGGGGACGAAGGCAGCGAGCCAAGTTGCAGACACACAATGAATGAGCAGCTGATGAGGGGTTTGGCAGCAAAGGATTTAAAAATAGAAGAGGCAAACAGCTGTAATTAATTAGCTGGATTGGCAGGGGGGGAGGGAGGAGGATGGGGGGGGGGGGGAAACTGTCCGAAAACAAGCAAGCCAGAAATGGGGAGGGGGGGAGGAGAAACCTGTTGTTGCGGGGGGGGGGGGGGTTTCGTTGCAGATTCCTGGCTGGTTTGAAACGCTTGCGCCTCTGCGTGGTTGCCCCGCTAAAACTGGCGAGGTTTTTGCGGCGGGCAAATCAGAGGAATGCCTGTCAGACGGGGGGCCGTTTGGAGAGGAAGCGTGCGCTCAATCCCGAGGCACGCGGGGAAAGACGCAGAGGGAACCTGTGTAGAGATTATATGGATAATTTGCAAATGTGCAACCGGCAGCCGGCATAAAATGTGGGCTTTTGAATGTTGGAAGGGAGAGGGGGGGAGGAAAGGAGGAAAGAAGGAAAGAAAGAAAGGAAGAAAGAAAGAAAGAAAGGAAGGAAGGAAGGAAGGAAGGAAGGAAGGAAGGAAGGAAGGAAGGAATGGAGAGATAAGAGGAAAGAGGGAGAGAGGGAAGGAAGAAAGGGATGAGAGAAAGGAGGGAGGAAGGGATAGGGGAAGGTAATGGAAGAGAGGGAGGGAGGGAGGAAGGGATATGAGAAAAGAAGGGATGAAAGAAAGGAACAAAAGGAGGGAGGGAGGGAAGGAGAAAGAAAGGAAGGAAGGAATTGAGAGATAAGAGGAAGGAGGAAGGGAGGGAAGGAAGGGATGGGGATGGTAATGGGAGGGAGGGATATGAGAAAGGAGGGAATGAGGGAAAGGAACAAAAGGAGGGAGGAAGGAAGGAAGGGAGAGATGAGAGGAAGGAGGGATGGAGGAAAGAAAGAAAGAAAGAAAGGAATGAAGAGATGAGAGGAAGGAGGAAGGGAAGGAAGGAAGGGATGGGGAAGGTAATGGGAGGGAGGGATTGAGAAAGGAAGGGATGAGGGAAAGGAAAAAAAGGAGGGAGGGAGGAAAGAAAGGAAGGAAGGAAGGAAGGAAGGGAGAGATGAGAGGAAGGAGGGATGGAGGAAAGAAAGAAAGGAATGGAGAGATGAGATGAAGGGAAGGAAGGAAGGGATGGGGAAGGTAATGGGAGGGAGGGATATGAGAAAGGAAGGGATGAGGGAAAGGAAAAAAGGAGGTAGGGAGGAAAGAAAGGAAGGAAGGGAGAGATGAGAGGAAGGAGGAAGGGAGGGATGGAGAAGGTAACGGGAGAGAGGGGGATATGACAAAGGAAGGGATGAGGAAAAGGAACAAAAGGAGGGAGAGAGGAAAGAAAGAAAAGAAAGAAAAAAGAAAGAAAGGAATGGAGAGATGAGAGGAAGGAGGGAGGGAGGGAAGGGATGGGGAAGGTAATGGGAGAGAGGGAGGGAGAAAAGAAGGAAGAGATATGATAAAGAAAGGGATGAGAGTTAGGAAGGAAAGGAGGGAGAAAGATGGGGAAGTTAATGGGAGGGAGGAAGGAAAGAATATGAGAAAGGAAGGGATGAGAGAAAGGAACAAAAGGAGGGAGGGATAGGGAAAGGTAATAGGAGGGAGGGAGGGAAGAAGAGAAATGAGATAGGAAGGGATGAGAGAAAGGAGGGATGAGAAGAAGGGAGGAAAGGCAGGAGGGAGGGAGGAAAAAGACAAAGTAAGGAGAGAAAGAAAAATAAAGAGGAGGGAAGGTAGGGATGAGAGATAAGAGAATGAAAGAAAAAGGGAGGGAGGGAATAAAACAAAAAGTAAGAGAGAGGAAGGGAGGAGAGAGGGAGGGAAGGAAGGAAGGAGAAAGGGACAAATGAAGAAAGGAAAGGAAGAATATTAATGGTAACTTGAACACACAATGCTCAATGAAATATTTAACTATGTTTAATGGATAATCAGTGACTTAATTCTTAACTGTAAAAACCGTTGCACAAAAACTTGTAACCAAACGACATGCTTGATGAAATTGTCTTTTTTCCCCCTCCTTGCTCTTGTTCTGTATGTGTTGTTTTGTCTTTTTTAAAGAAAAAAAAATAAAATTTATATAAAAAAAAAAAAGAAAGGAAAGGAAGAAAATTTTAGAGGAGGGAGGAGAGAAAAAAGAATGCAAGAAAAAGAAAGGAATGGAGGGGGGGGGAATATAAAAGAAAAAGCAAGAAGGAGGGAGGGAGGAAGAAAATAATGGAAACAAAATATTGGGCCTACCCTTGCAATTTCATCCTGCCCAGACTTCTTTCTCTTTCTTAGGGTAATATATATACAGAGGTCGCAGACTCTCAAGACAGCCTGGGGCCGATCTGTGTATCTCTCAACCTTGCTATAAACTACAAGGCCCATTATTCCTTGCCCATGCCCATGCTGGCTTGGCTGTGAGAGATGGGTTCAGGAACATCCAACCACCCAGCGCGGGAAAGGCAGACGTTTGGCTGAATTCTACGAGAAATACTGCACAGGGGAAGAAGAACAAGGAAGTGAAGAGGACCTAGGAAGTGGAAGTCGAGGCCAAGAGGAAGAAACATCAGGAGACAAAGAAAGAAACAGGAAAGAAGAACAGAGGCAAGAAAGAGAGAGAGCAGAAAAGGAGGGCGCAAGAGGGAAAAGTCAGATACAAACTATAATACAATAGTAGAGTTGGAAGGGACCTTGGAGGTCTTCTAGTCCAACCCCCTGGCTAGGCAGGAAACCCTATACCGTTTCAGACAAATAGCTATCCAACATCTTCTTAAAGACTTCCAGTGTTGGGGCATTCACAACTTCTGGAGGCAACTTCTCTTCCACTGATTCATTGTTCTCACTGTCAGGAAATGTCTCCTTGGTTCTAAGTTGCTTCTCTCCTTGATTAGTTTCCACCCATTGCTTCTTGTTCTACCCTCGGGTGCTTTGGAGAATAGTTTGACTCCCTCTTCTTTGTGGCAGCCCCTGAGATATTGGAAAACTAGAAGCAACAACAAAAAAAAAACCATCTAAAGATGGACCAGGAAATTTGCCTGAAACGGTATAGGGTTTCCTGCCTAGGCAGGGGGTTGGACTAGAAGACCTCCAAGGTCCCTTCCAACTCTTCTATTGTATTGTATTGTATTGTATTGAAATAACAATTATCTCAACAAACTTGAATGGACTGAACGCACCAAAAAAAAAGAGCGCAGATGTTTAACAAAGGGGAGTGGGTTTAGTTTTCGGGTGGTGGGTGCTTCATTTTCAGGTCCCAGACTGAAGGTTGGACCAGGAAATTGGGGGGGGGATGAGAACCCCTGTTTCTTTAAACCATTCACATGGAGATGCCTTGTTACCGCCGGCTGCCGGACCGAATCAAAGGAGGATTGAGGAAGTTCGGGGCTAGCTTGGAAAGAAAATTAAGCCTTTGGAGACCTCGCATTTGGGTCTCCAGAGACAGCCACAGAAATAAAGGGGGTCGGTTGGAGGACTTGAACCCAAGGCCCTTCCTTCGCCAATCCAGCCTTTCTCCAAGGGGCTGAACCAAGAGCGGCCTTGGCTACTCTTCTGACCGAGGCTTCCGAAGAGCATGAAACAAACTCTTTGTCCCAACAAAAACCCCTTTTATTAATTCATTGTCAATTCTGCTCATTCACATCCAGCAAAGTCTTTCAAGGGAGGATTTACAGTCACAGACCTTCTCTGGCTTGGAGAGCTGACAGGTCGATATCTGTAAAACTTGGCAAGGAGTCTCGGAGAGTCAGGAACCAATGAAGCGAACTAATGGTCTCCTGCAAACTCCACTCCCCTTTCGCTCCTCTTTTATTTCCTCTTGGAGGGGTTGTTCACCGTTCACCTGTGGCCTTACTCCCCAATCGACCCCTGTTCTTTAGATGTTCCCTTCGTCTGGCATACTGGGAACAGGCTCCAGCTGTTCTTCTGCCTCACTGAAGTCTGACTCCGAAGGCAGCTGATAACTGTCAGACGGCTGCAGCCCCCTCTCTGCCTCCGACACAGAGCCCTCGTCAGAGCCTTCCCCAGACTCCCGGACTGGCCCATGTTCCTCCCCAACCTCCTCCCTGTCCAAATCTATTGCCAGATCCGCTGGCTGCTGGCGGGCCGCAACAGCTACATTTGATGGAAGAGAGAGACGGAGAGGGAGGGATGGAGGGAGAGAGAGAGAGAGACAGAGACAGAGAAAGAGGGCGAGGCTGCCTTTCCGCTTTTTCCTGCCCCGCAAAGTGGCCGAGGAAGCCATAAACGAAAAGATTTATTCCTTTCATTAAAGGCTCCTTCAATTTCCCTCCGTTCCACCCCCGCCCCACTCCGTTTGCAAACCCCATTGTGGGAATATATTTTATGTGCATAATTATGCTCGGAGCCCGGAAGGGAAGCGATGGGAAGCCGTTTGGGGGGAAAAATAGTTGGAACAGGATAGGAACCTGAAGACGGGGGTCGAGCCCACTTATAGGGGAAGCAAAATCAATGCTTCCTTCAGACCCCCCACTCCCTAAATTTGCTGGAGGACTGAGCACCAAAATAAACCTCTCTTTTTCCTGCCCCTGGGTCTTCTGCAAAAGACGGACTTTTGCTGTACAGATGTGCCTCGACTTACAAGCAGAGGTGGCATTCAGCCGATTTGGACTGATTTGGGTGAACCAGTAATGGTGACCTGTGGGTGCCCCCCCCCCCTGTCTCCTCCCCCCCCCCCCCCCCGCCGGGCTCTATGCTGTCTTATTTAGCCACATTTTCTAAGCTGCGTGCATCCATGGAAGGTATGTGCGGGGCGAACCGGTGATAAACTTATGTGAAACCTCTGCTTCCCTTTAGCGACTATCCAAAGTTACGACGGCGCACGACCGATCCTTGCCCTTAGGACGTCCCTGCGGTCAATTCACCCTTAAAATTGGGGAGTTTGGCATCCGACAGGATTTTTATGGCGGTTGCGGTGAGTTGGGAATCGGGCGAGCTCCATTTGCAACCGGGAACAAGTTGAGAGCGTAATGAAGGAGGCCTCTCAACGACAGCACGCTTCCCTTAACGACTGCAGCAGAGAGGTAGACATCATATTGGGTGTGACTCGCTTAACAACCGCAGATAAAGGTGAATTGCTTAGCAATAGGAATTTCTGGCCCCCGTTGTAGTCGTACAGGACTACCTGTAAGCTGCAGCTCTCTCTCAACGCCCCCCCCCCCCGTTCTTGAAAGGCTACCCCAAAGAGGGAGGGTGGTCAATTGATTTTCCAAAGCACTTGAAGGCAGGAGAAGAAACAATGGATGGAAAATAATCCAGGAGAGAATTAAGGAGAAACTTCCTAACAGTGAGGACAATGAATCAGTGGGACAGAAGTTGCCTCCAGAAGTTTTGGTTGCTTCATCACTGGAGGCTTTTAAGAAGAGACTCGACAGTCACTTGTCTGAAATGGTATGGGGTCTCCTGTTTGAGCAGGGGGGGCTGGACTAGAAGACCTCCAAGGTCCCTTCCAGCTCTATTTGGATTGATTGATCTGAGAGCGCCGGGTCCCAAACAGAGGCTCCCCCTGGAAGGGGGAGACCCATTCGGAAGACCCACTCCTGCTGCCTTGCACTCGCTACCGGATCCCCCTCCCCCGCCAGCCCACTCTTCGGCAGGCTGTCGCCTTGGCAGCTGCAGCGCTGGGACCTTCCTCTTGCTCAAAATGCATTAATTTGTAAATATCTTCATTTATATGTAAATGTGGACTCCTTATCCCTCACGTCTTCCTTTCGCTCTCTCTCTTTCTTTCTCTCTCTCTCTCGCCAATCAAGCGACGGCAGGAGCTCCGTTTGTCAACAACGTGGGCGGCCTCACTGGGCCGCGATGAGTCGGGGTCCTTTATGCCGAGTTCTCCTTCCTCACCCTCCACTCCATTTCTGCCCTTTTCTCTCCCCTAACCCTGGGTTGTGGCCCACCAGTGGAGCTGGCAGCAGATTCGGACAGTGAGGAGGGTTGGGGAGGAACATGGGCCAGTCCTGCAGTCTGGGAAAGGCTCGGGTGAGGGCTCTGTGTCGCAGGCAGAGAGGGGGCCAGAGCCATCTGACAGTTATCAGCTGCCTTCAGAGTCAGACATCAGTGAGGCAGAAGAACAGCTGGAGCCTGTTCCCAGTGTGCGCATGCACAGAGTTGCCAGACGAAGGGAACAGCTAAGGAACAAGGGCCGATTCGGGAGTAAAGCCACAGGTGGACGGTGAATGGCCCCTCCCAGAGGAAATAAAAGAGGAGCGAAAGGGGAGTGGAGTTTGCAAGAGACAATTTGTTCGCTTAATTGGGAATAAAAGAGGAGCGAAAGGGGAGTGGAGTTTGCAAGAGAGAATTTGTTCGCTTAATTGGGAATAAAAGAGGAGCAAAAGGGGAGTGGAGTTTGCAGGAGACAACGAGTTCAATTCATTCGGGTGAAGATCCGTTCCTGACTTCTTGCCAAGTAATTGCTGCTACAGCATGGAGTTTGGAAGATATCGGCCTGGCAGCTCTCCAAGCCTGATCAAGGTCTGCAGTTGTGAAATCTCTTGAAAGACTGGTTGGCCGGGACTTTGCTGGAGAGGAATTCCCTTTGAACTAAATAAAAGGGGTTTTATCGGGACGAGGAGTCGGCTTCGTGATCTTGGGAAGCCTAAGTCAGAACAACAGGGTTCCCCCGTGTGCATTAATTCCTATTTCCTATGTTTCTGTGCATTAATTCCTATTTCCTATGTTTCTGTGCATTAATTCCTATTTCCTATGTTTCTGTGCATTAATTCCCATTTCCTATGTTTCTTCGCATTAATTCCTACTTCCCAGTTATGATGCGCTGGATTTACGTATTTTGAAGATGGTTTGAGTTACCTCACTGTGGACTGGTAGACCAGGTCTTCTCTCTTACGGTAGTTCTCCATGTGTGACTGGTTGGTGGAGAACATGGCATCAAAGGTGAAGATTTTCTGTTTGATGGTGCCACCGTCTGTTACCTGCCAAGGGGAGAGAGCGGAGAAGAGAAGATTTGAAATTTTGGAGCCCTTCAGAAGATGTCTATCTTATTGGACATTAATACAATTGAGCGAGTCCAGAGATATTTCACGAGAAGAGTCCTCCACTCCTCTGCTCGCAACAGAATCCCTTATGCTACCAGACTTGAAATTTTGCGCTTAGACAACTTAGAACTTCGCCGCCTTCGGTCTGACCTAAGCGTAGTACACAAAATTATCTTCTACGATGTTCCCCTTGTCAATGACTACTTCAGTTTTAATCACAAAAACACAGGAGCACACAATAGATGCAAACTTAAGGTAAACCACTCCAAACTCGATGGCCGAAAATACAACTTCAGCAACAGAGTGGTTAATGCCTGGAATGCTCTACCTGACTCCCTTGTTACATCCCCAAACCCCCAAAACCTTAACCTGACTGTCTACTGTTGACTTCACCCCATTCCTAAGAGGTCTGTAAGGCTGCATAAGTGCACCAACATACCTACCATCCAGTGGTGGGTTTCAAATTTTTTTTAGAACCTCTTCTGTAGGTGTGGCTTGCTTTGTGGGAGTGGCTTGCCGGCCATGTGACCGGGTGGGAGTGGCTTGGCAGTCATGTGACTGGGTGGGCATGGCCAACTTGTAAAATGTGGTGAAACTCACTTAACAACGCTCTTGCTTAGCAACCAAAATGTTGGCTCAGGAACTCTGGCATTGAAGCGTGCAAGTCTTAAAGCTGTCAAGTTACAAGACCCTGGCACCCCTAACCCTTTAGAAAAAAAAACCCCAGAGGTGTTCAAACTTGGCAACTTTAAGACTTGTGGACTTCAACTCCCAGAATTCCTCCTCCAGTCATGTTGGCTCAGGAACTCTGGCATTGAAGCATGCAAGTCTTAAAGCTGTCAAGTTACAAGACCCTTGCACCCCTAAACCTTTAGAAAAAAACCCCAGGGGTGTTCAAATTTGACAGCTTTAAGACTTGTGGACTTCAACTCCCAGAATTCCTCCTCCAGTCATGTTGGCTCAGGAACTCTGGCATTGAAGTGTGCAAGTCTTAAAGCTGTCAAGTTACAAGACCCTTGCACCCCTAACCCTTTAGGAAAAAAATCCCAGAGGTGTTCAAACTTGGCAACTTTAAGACTTGTGGACTTCAACTCCCAGAATTCCTCCTCCAGTCATGTTGGCTCAGGAACTCTGGCATTGAAGCATGCAAGTCTTAAAGCTGTCAAGTTACAAGACCCTTGCACCCCTAACCCTTTAGGAAAAAAACCCCAGGGGTGTTCGAACTTGACAGCTTTAAGACTTGTGGACTTCAACTCCCAGAATTCCTCCTCTTGCTCTTCATCTTGATGATGTGCGGACGGGCGGGGGGGAGGGAGCTGGAACCGGTTCTAAACGGCACTGTAGATTTGTGGAACCTCTTCTATAGAAGAGGTTAGAACTGGCAGGAACCCACCCCTGCTACCATCCCTGTCCTAATGTTCCCTTTTATTCTTATCCATTTCGTGTATCCATAATCTTGTACGTACTTATATCTATTATCTTATAGATACTTGTCAAAATAAATAAAATTAAAATGAATAAAACGTAAATGTCGAAGAATGGATGGAAGTTCATGAGATGTTCACCACCTCCCGTGGTTGATGGTTGAACACTTCTTGTTTGTTTGCACACTGATCCCCACCTCCCATTAGACACTGAACTCAACAGGATGTTGAGGGTGTAGATTACAACTTCCACAATCTCCATCATCCCAACCAGTATCCTTGCTGGGTGAACTGGGGAAGAAAGGAATAGACTTGCATGGATTTCCTTTCAGGCATGGTACTCATCCCATTGTAAAAAGAACAAAGTCCACTCTGAGAAAACCTTGAACTAAATAAATAAATTTAACCAAAGTTCACGCATCGCACCTAAGCAGAACCTTACTTCAATCTGCTTGTTGCAATTTCCAGAAGCAATAAAATGAACGAGCCATCTTTATTTCACTGAAGATCACCAGCTGAAATCACCATTTCATATCTGCTTCTCTGATGCAATAATACGGTGTTCAAACAAGTAGATTTGGCCACGAGACAATTATGCAGCTTCCTTCGTAATTATACGCTGATTTGCCCAGACTCCCACTTGCAAACATTTAATTCTACTACCACTTTTCCCTGAAATAATTTGGAAATGTTTTTTTCACCTCTCGCCCCTTCGTATTTCTCTTAACTTGTTCTTGCATCTGTTTCTTTGCAGCTAAGAAAGTAACGTTTCAAAATAAACTCATATGAAATGTGAATGGGAGGGGGAAAAGAGGAATGATAGATAGATAGATAGATAGATAGATAGATAGATAGATAGATAGATAGATGATAGACAGACAGACAGACAGACAGACAGACAGACAGACAGACAGAAAGATAGAATTAGATATGTGTGAGAGGGATGTGAGAGATGATAGATTGATAGATGATAGATAGATAGATAGATAGATAGATAGATAGATAGATAGATAGATAGATAGATAGATAGATAGATACGGTAGATAGATAATATTTGAGAAAAAATGATGGATATGGATGGATAGATAGATGGATAGATGGATAGATAGACAGATAGATAGAAAGATAGATGATAGATAGATAGATAGATAGATAGATAGATAGATAGATAGATGATAGATAGATAGATACAGTAGATAGATAATGTTTGAGAAAAAATGATGGATATGGATGGATAGATAGATGGATAGATAGAAAGATAGATAGATATGGTAGATAATGTTTGAGAAAAAATGATGGATATGGATGGATAGATAGATGGATAGATAGATAGATAGATAGAAAGATAGATAGATACAGTAGATAGATAATGTTTGAGAAAAAATGATGGATATGGATGGATAGATAGATGAATAGATAGATAGAAAGAAAGATAGATAGATAGACAGAGACAGACAGAGAGAGAATTAGATGTGTGTGTGAGAGAGATGTGAGAGATGATAGATAGATAGATAGATAGATAGATAGATAGATAGATAGATAGATAGATAGATAGATTTGGAAAAATGATGGATGGATAGATGGATATATAGATAATTAGATGCACGTGTGATAGATGAGATAGATGGATAGGAGAGAAAGAGATGTTTGAGAAAAATGATGGATGGATGGATGGATATATAGATAATTAGATGCACATGTGACAGAGATGAGATAGATGAAGATAGATAGATGATAGATAGATAGATAAATAGATAAATAGGTAGATACATAGATAATGTGAAAGATAGATACAGACAGATGTCAGAGGGAGATGACAGACAGATGGACAAGTTGGGTGGATGGGCAGATGGGTGGCTGGATGGAAGAAAACAGAGTTATCTTCTCCAATGAAAACAAAGAAAGACAGCTAAGAGCATCCTAGGACAACAGGGAGCTACCACATCGGTCTCCAGTAAAGGGCTGGGCCAGACCCAACATGGCTGCCGTTTTGTAAAAACCTCAAAGCATGTCCCATAGACTTCATACGGAACTGACCCGGAAGGGGAGGCCAGAAAAAAGGACGGAGAGACAGACAAAGATTCTTCAGACCAGCAGCCTTCAAGAGCTCTGCCCTTTCCCTTCCGCCTCAGCTACTCTCAAGTTACACCTCGTTGTTTCCAAGAGAATAGGTGACAAGGTGCGAACCTGCTAATGAAATAACATGCCTGCCGGCAGTGTCAAAATCTCTCTTCCAAGGGAAAAGTGAAAACGCAGAGGGTGGCAATAAGCTGCCCCCAAAGCAAATGTCAAGGGAATAAATAAATAAATATGTGGGGAGATGGGGAGGGGTAAGGGACACGTGGGGGGGGGCAAGGGGGCAGGAATTGGGGGAGCAGCAGAATAATTTGCCTTGCACTGTCCCCAGCCCTTTGGAGGATGAAGTGAACACAAAAGACCACTCACCGCAATCACATAACGCGAATAAACCATCGTTTCTTAAACACGGTTATCCCGCTAGAATCTCAATTAGCTGCCATGGGCTAATGCTAAGCCACCATCTTGGAGATTTTTAAAGGATAATGAGAGATCGCTGAGTTTGGTTCTTTTCTTGCCGAAGTTGCATTGCTCAAACAGGGTAACATCCTCCTCACCAACTAGCACTGATAATGTTACCGAGTTGGGTAATAAAACGTCCGCAAGAAAACAACCGAGCTCAGAGAGCACCAAGGAGCCCTCGTTTCAATTCTGAGCTACACATATTCTCCTTTATTGGTGAAGATAATAGCTGGGTTTTTTTCTCTCTTTTCTTTTTTTTGCTGGGAAAGTGCGTAACCTTAATAGGAATCTATTGGGACGTGCTGTCAGGGAGGCAGGGGAGGCAGAGCCTCACCTCTCATCATGAAATAATAATATATAATAATAATATCCACAAGGGAGTTTCATATATATAAGAGGAAGAGGAGGGAGGAGGAGGAGCGCGCGCGGGGCGGTGCCAGCTGGGCAACCGGCGGAGGCAGGAGGGTTCTCGGAAGTGCCAACATCCTTCCTGCCTCCGCTGTACTTTGTGCGCTCCTCGCGACTGCAATAGACGTCCAGAAGTGTCAGGGGCTTGATGACGTTGCCGCAGCTGCCATGCGCGGACGGATGGAAGTAGTCAGAGTGGTGCCGAGGCAGTCCGGCGGACGAGCGACCGAGGATCAGGCTGCCTGATCCTCCATCGCTCGCTCGCTCACTCTTTCGTCCTCCCGGACCCCTCGGCGCCACTCTGGTTACCTCCGTCCGGCCGCGCCCAGCAGCGACGTCGGCGACGTCATCAAGACGAAGTGGCTTGGAGGCGAAGTGCTTTTCAGTGCTTTTCTGTGCGTCTGGCGTTTAGGTAGATAGTCGGATGTCCTAACAATCAGCTGGGTAACGAGCTGGTTCGCTCCGAAGATCAGCTGGGTAGCGAGCTGGTTCGCTCCAATGATCAGCTGGGTAGCGAGCTGGTTCGCTCCGATGATCAGCTGGGTAGCGATCCGGTTCGCTCCGACAATCAGCTGGGTAGCGAGCCGGTTCGCTCCGACGATCAGCTGGGTAGCGAACCGGTTCGCTCCAACAATCAGCTGGGTAGAGAGCCAGTTTGCTCCAACGATCAGCTGGGTAGCGAGCTGATTCGCTCCGACGATCAGCTGGGTAGCGAGCCGGTTCGCTCTGACGATCAGCTGGATAGCAAACCAGTTCGCTCTGATGATCAGGTGGGAAGCGAGCCAGTTCGCTCTGACGATCAGGAAGTTCAGAAGCCCACCTGCCCCTGCGCTTGATTTACCTATATCCTCTCAGCTGATTCACACGGCTGAGCGGCTTGCCGTACCTCAGCTGCGTTACCCCCCAGAAGTAACATGGAAGGTAAGTTTTGTTAAAACTGTGCATTCGCGCAGAGCACGCGATCACCGAACCGGTTATTAAACTGGCAGGATCCCACCACTGATTTCTATTTTGATAAAAAAAAGTGACACACACACACACACACACACACACACCAAAAAAAATCTCTCCCATTCATCCTTTCTGGTAACTGGTCGGGATGACCTCCGACCTCACTTTATGATTTATTTTCTTGTGCGAGAGCTGGGCAAACTTGAAACGGCACTGCCGAGATGAAAGCACTTCTGCAGACACCTCCGCACGGCTCCGGTTTTTTAAAATGCACCCCGCGTTGTCCTAGATGAAAATTCATTCTGGGTTTCCCCCCTTCCCCCTCCATTTTATTACATGGGAACAGGGCTGTTGGAGAAAGTGGAAGAGGGGGGGGGGCAGCTGTCAGTAAAACTGTCTCTGCAAATTTATTTGCCTAAGCCAAGGTTTTATTACAAAGAAAATACACACTCTCCGGGCACACAAGGGGAAAAAAAAGACACACAGAGACAGAGAATTATCTGTGTTGTAAATCACACAGGCTTTGGAGAGGAACGCACACTGGAAGTTTTCAAGGGCACAAGCAATTGTTCAGGGATCCCAGTGTTGATTTTGTGGCTGCTGCTGCTATTATTATTATTATTATTATTATTATTATTATTATTATTATTATTATTATTATTATTATTATTATTATTATTATTATTCGATTGTATCACAGCGGCCAGTTGATTCGCCGGATTTGGCATTGATTACTAGTCGGGCCCCACCCAGGGGCCTAGGACGTCATAACGTATTTTCTTAATATACGTGCAGATCCAAGCAGTGCGGCCTTTTGCATTTGACTGATGGTGATTTTGTCAAGTTTTAACTGTTTTAAATGTAATTCCAGTGCTTTTGGAATAGCACCCAGTGTGCCGATTACCACTGGAATTACCACTGCTGGTTTGTGCCATAATCGTTGGATTTCAATTTTTAAGTCCTGGTATTTCGCAACTTTTTCATGTTCCTTCTCCTCAACCCTGCCATCACCTGGTATTGCGATGTCTATGATTGTAACCTTCTTTTTCTCAACCAGTGTGATGTCTGGTGTGTTATGCGCTAGTATTTTGTCTGTTTGTATACGAAAAATCCCACAGGATCTTGACCATCTGATTTTCGGTGACTTTTTCAGGCTTATGTTCCCACCAGTTTGTTGTTGTTTTAATATTATAATTTTTGCACAAATTCCAGTGGATCATTTGTGCTACTGAATTGTGCCGCAATTTATAATCAGTCTGCGCAATTTTTTTACAGCAGCTGAGTATGTGGTCAACAATTATTATTATTATTATTATTATTATTATTATTATTATTATTATTATTATTATTATTATTCTCTTTTGTTCATTTAACGTGAAACTGAACATTTAAAGATGTATCACAAATAGCATTGACTGGTACTAATGGTTGATAGGAGTTGCTGTCAGCATCTTAGGTATCAACCAAGTACCTTCTTAAAATACACAATATTATTATTATAAATTTTATTCATTAAACATGAAACTCCGTCAACTGAACATTTAAAAATGTATCACAAATATCGTTGACTGGCTCTGATGGTTGACACGGGTTGCTGCCAGCATCCTAGGCGTCAAACAAGTATCTTCTTCTATGTTATTCTGAACAGCCCAGTTTTTTGCAGTTCTGCTGGTGTTATTACAGGAAGCTGCAATTCCTTGATGTGTTTTGTAAAATTCTTGGTCATGGAATAATAATAATTATTATTATTATTTCTTTTATTCATTAAACGTGAAACTCAGTCAACTGAACATTCAAAAATGCGTTTTTGTAGATGATGATGATGATGATGATAATGATGATGATGATGATGATTTAATCTTTGGTGAGATTCACAGCCTTTGGGGCTGGTTGGTAGCTCAACAGCTCGAGTCCTAACCAAGGACCTAGGAACCGTTAAGGTTACGTCGGAGGATATAAGATATAAGGCATGGGCTATGGGAGATGGAGCACTTTTTTGGGGGGAGGGGGATAGAAAGCTCCTGGGGTAAAGGAAGAAGGAAGGCTCGTAGCTTGGAGAGCATTGACTAGGAAACACCCAGCCAAGGTTTCCTTAATTCTGCAATCATTTGACTCTGTGCAAAGTGCTCAGAGAGCAAAAGGTGGGTTTTTTGTAGAATCAGAATGTTCACGTCCGATAAATTTAGAATTATTATTATTATCATTATATACCAGCGATGGCAAACCTTTTTTGGCTCGTGTGCCATAAGTGGGGGGAGCGCAGGGGGGGGGGTGTCAAAACAACCCTCCGAACAAACCGGAAGTCTGTTCCTGAACTTCCGGTTTGCCCATAGGGCTGGTATTTTGCGCTCCGGAGGCTTCAGGAACCTTCAGGAGGCTTCCCTGAAGCTTCCGGAGCAGTCAAAATGACCTTCCGAGCAAACTGGAACCCGGTTTTCTCGGAGGGTCATTTTAAACTCTCCGAAGGCTTCAGGGATCTTTAGGAGGCTTTCGGAGTGCTCAAAATGACCCTCCGAGCAAACCGGAAGTCCGTTCCTGAACTTCCGGTTTCCCCATAGGGCCGGTTTTTTTGCGCTCCGGAGGCTTCAGGGACCTTCAGGAGGCTTCCCTGAAGCCTCCGGAGCAGTGAAAACGACCCTCCCAGCAAACCGGAAGTCCGTTCCTGAACTTCCAGTTTGCCCATAGGGCCAGTTTTTTGCACTCCGGAGGCTTCAGGGAAGCTCCTGAAGCCTCTGGAGAGCCTCCGGGGTGGGGGGGAGGCTCTTTTCGCCCTCCCCAGGCTCCTATAAAGCCTATGGAGCCTGGGGAGGGTAAAAAATGGCTTTTAAAAAGGGTGAACTCAGCTAACAGTGCAGGGCCTTACGTGCCCTGACAAATGGCTCCGCGTGCCACATGTGCCATAGGTTTGCCATCCCGGTTATATACTTCATTCATTAAACATGAAACTCAACCAACTGAATATTCAAAAATGCATTACAAATACCATTGACTGGTGCTAATGGTTGATACGGTTTGCTGCCAGTGTCCTAGATATCAGCCAAGTACCTTCTTAAAATATAAGATGTTCCGAGTAGCACAGTTTTTTGCAGCTGGTGTTATTGCAGGAAGCTGCAATTTCTTGATGTGTCTTGTAAAATTCTTGGACGTGGTGCCAAGTGCCCTGATGACAATGGGTATCACTGTGACATGCTTCATCCATAGCCGTGTAGTTTCGATGGCCGGGTCGTGATATTTCATTATTTTTCTAGTTCTTTTTATTCGACTCTGACATCTCCAGGAACAGAGATATCAATAAACTGTACGCTTCGGCCCTCTACAACCGTGATATCTGGCGTGTTGTGCTCCAAATGACGATCCGTTTGTATTCGAAAGTCACACAAGATCTTCACCTTCTCATTTTCCATAACTTTTTCCACTTTATGTTCCCATGACTTTCTTGATCATATTTTTTACATAATGATCAGTGGATTATTTTAGCAACTCAGTCTTGTCTAGCTTTGTAATCAGTTTGTGCGATTTTGCTGCATTCACATATTAAATGTGAAACAGTTTCGACTTTGTTATTGCAAAGTCGGCAGTTTGGGTTGTCGGTGAATTTTTGTATCTTCGCTTTCATGGCATTAGTTTGTAGTGCTTGTCCTTGAGCAGCCAGTATTAAACCTTCCGTTTCTTTCTTGATGGTTCCCATCTTAATCCATGTCCGTGTCAAGTTGTCATCACATTTTCCTTCAATGTTTTTCAAGTGCTGTCCATGCAAACTTTTGGTTTTTCCATCGATTTAATCTGTCATCCAGCTGTTTTTCCTTAGATTCTGCCTTTGTTTCTGTTGTTTTTATGCTGTTCTCTGTTTTCACAGCCTGCAGCAATTTTTCTATTGTTGTTGTTGTCATTGTCATTATTATTATTATTATTATTATTATTATTATTATTATTATTGTTGTTGTTGTTGTTGTTGTTGTTGTTATTATTATTATTATTATTATTATTATTATTATTATTATTATTATTATTATTATTAGCAGCCAGCCAGATGTTCAGACTGGGTTTGGCATTTTGTCTACCTACTGAGTCCTTACCAAGGACCTGGTATTATTATTATTATTATTATTATTATTATTATTATTATTATTATTATTATTATTATTATTATTATTATTATTATTATTATTATTATTATTATTCCTGCTATTATTGTTATTATTTCATTAGCCTGGGCAGAGAAAATCCCTAAATCCCTTCCTCCCTATGTGATTGCCCCTGTACTAGAAATTAAAGTGAGGATGGCAAGATTTGACTCGCTCCTAGGACTGATATTAGGCCTATAATCCTAATAGCACTGTTATTTAACGCTTGGCTTCCCTCCAAGTTGTATTAAATTTATATATATATTTGATTCGCTAAATATTCACTCCGCTCTTATAAAACAGGATCCCACGTATTGACAAGTTCATCCACCTGCCTGTTTTGCACGTGCCATTAAGCTGGGCATAAGAAGCATAACAAATAACAGAATAACAGTTGGAAGGGACCTTGGAGGTCTTCTAGTCCAACCCCCTGTACCCATTCTGCAGAAATAGCCCATCCAATCTTGTTAAATGCGAACGAAAGGCGAGCCGAGTCGTGAGGAGAATTCAACCAACTTTTATTAACAGAACAGTTCACAGTCAAATACAGGAGAGAAGCAAAGCCGGGTTCGTCTGACAGCTATTTATACGAAGCTGTCAGACGAACCAGCCAATCCCCAAGCCAGGGTTTCCCCGCTCTCAGCCAGGTCGCGTCTTGGCCAATCAGACGCGACCTGGCTGTTGCTAGTGCAGATGCCGGCTGTCAGAGGAAACTCCCTGACGTCATCTGCCCGGACACAACACTCCTTCCCCCCCAGTGACTGCGCATGTGCATGAGACGCACAAACGTAGTCACGTAAATAGTCTGGGCGGCGCCGGACCCGCCCAGAACGCCTCAGTGCGACTGGAGGCGTCGGAGAGGAAGGTGGTGTCCGTTGAAGCTCCTCCCGCAAGGGAGTGGAGCTCCGGTCGCCATCTTGGAGGCCCGCCCCAGACGGAGAAACCCCAGGACCAGGTAGGCAGGGCCGAGGGGGCGCGGCCGAAGGCGGGCTTGAGCTGGGCACTTGTTGGTAGGCCTGGCCTGACTCGGGGAAGGCCATTTGGAACCCCGGAGGGGGACGCCAAACGGGCGACACCCCCTCAAAAATGGACGGCCGGCAGGCGGCGTCCGGGGACGGAAAAACTCTGGGCAGCTGGATCGGGCGGACGTTTTCTGGTGGAAGGGCACCAGGGAACAGAACGTTGGAGGGCTCAGGCGCAGCGACGTTGACGGTCGACCTTGCAGGGGTGTTGTCGCTGGTGCTGGGCAGGCGGCGCCTCAGTTGATCCAGGTGCCGCCGCCATTCGGTCCCATCATGTAGCTGGACCCTGTAAGAACAGGGGCCGGTTATGGCGGTGATGGTGGCAGGCACCCACCTAACCGCCCCTGAGAATGCCTGAGCCCAAACAGTATCGCCCAGGACAAACACGCGGGAAGGGGGCCCCAGGTTGCCAGGCTGTTCACTTGAATAGAGTGGGTGCAACCTATCCAAGGTGGTCCGCAGGCGCCGGCCCATCAGCAGCTCAGCCGGAGACTTCCCGGTCAGGGGGCAAGGAGTGGCATGCTGTACCAAGAGGTAAGCAGCCACCCTTGAAGGCCAGTCAGCCCCATCCATCCTGCCCAACGCCTCCTTGGCCGAGCGGACCGCCCTTTCCGCCCGGCCATTGCTAGCCGGATGGTATGGGGCGACTGGGGCATGGCGGATACCCTGAGAAGCCAGGAACAGCTGGAACGCGGTGGATGCAAATTGAGGCCCGTTATCAGAGACAATGACGTCCGGCACGCCATGGGTGGCGAAAAGCCTAGTCAGTTCTCTGATCGTGGCCTCAGCTGTGGTGGATCTCATGAGGATGAGCTCCACCCAGCGCGAATATGCATCCACCACTACCATGAAGACCTGGCCTCTGAAGGGGCCCGCGAAATCCACATGGAGACGGGACCAAGGTCCACGAGGCACTTCCCATTCCCTAGGACAGGCAGCCGGTGGCGCCGGTCGGGAATGTTGGCAGGGGGAGCAGCCGGCCACCCAGGCGGCTATCTCGTCATCAATGCGAGGCCACCAGACATAGCTGCGCGCCAGGCATTTCATGCGCACTATGCCCGGGTGGCCCTCATGAAGGCGAGATAGCACCTGATGGCGCAGGCTGGGTGGAATGACCACCCTGTCACCCCACAGGAGGCACCCACTGTGAAGTGACAGCTCCAACTGCCTGGCCCTGAAGGGACGAAGGTGCTCTGGCACCGGACCCTCAGGCCAGCCCCTTTGGACCCAAAGGATGACCTGAGAGAGGTCAGGGTCAGCCCTAGACTTTGAAGCCACCTCTCCGGAAGAGAGTGGCAGAGCCAAATCTGCTATGGCCAAAACCGACAGGCAAGGCACTGTCGGGGGGTCAGCAACGGGCAAGGGGCAGCGGCTAAGGGCATCAGCGTGCCCTAAATGCTTGCCCGGCCGGTAGAGCAGAGTATAGCTGTATGCAGCTAGGAACTCTGTCCACCTGGTCATGCGCGGTGACAGGATGGGAGGGGTCGGCTTGTTACCTGCCAAAAGCCCAAGGAGTGGCTTATGGTCGGTAAACAAAGTAAAGTGCCGACCATAGAGGTAGTCGTGGAACCTTTTAATCCCTGACACTGCAGCCAGAGCCTCCTTGTCGATCTGGCTGTAATTGCGTTCCGCAGAAGTCAGTGTCCGGGAATAAAAGGCTATGGGGGCCTCCGAGCCATTGGGCAGCACATGGCTCAGGACCGCCCCCAAACCCACGGGGGAGGCGTCACAAGCAAGAGTCAAAGGCAGCTTGTCCGAATACTGAACGAGGACTGCCTCTGACGTCAGCAAGTCTTTGACAGCCGCGAACGCATGCGCTTCGCGGCTGCCCCAGCGCCAGGCGGCCGATCGGTCGAGCAACCGATGCAGCGGCTCGGCTAGTGACGCCTTATGCGGCAGAAATGGCGCGTAGAAGTTGAGCAAGCCAAGGAACGCCTGCAGCTCCGTCTTGGAGGCAGGCGTGGGGGCGTTCCTAATGGCTGCTACTTTTGAAGGGGTGGGGTGAATTCCTTGGGCGTCAATTGTGAATCCCAGGAAGTCAACCCGAGGCACAGCAAATGAGCATTTGCTGCGCTTTAACTTTAAACCCGAGCCCCTGAAACGCTCGAGGACCTTCACCAGTACTTCGATGAGGCCCGATCGGCTGCTAGCGGCGATCAGGACGTCATCGAAATACGGAACCACGCCTGGGAGCCCATGGAGCAGCCGCTCCATGAGGCTCTGGAAGATCCCCGGGGCTACGGAAACGCCGAATTGCAAACGGCGGCAACGGAAAGCTCCACGGTGGGTGACGATGGTCTGCGCAGCCGCCGCCTCGTCATCCACCGGGAGCTGCTGGTAGGCCTGCGCCATATCCAGCTTCGCAAAGATGCAGCCCTGCCCCAAAGAGTGGAGCAAGTGCTGCACCACCGGAACTGGATAGGGGTTCGCTTGGAGGGCAAGGTTGATGGTGGATTTAAAGTCGGCGCAGAGGCGAATGGACCCATCCGCCTTAACTGGGATGACCAAAGGGGTCTCCCACTTGGAGTAATCCACCGGCTCCAAGACTCCCTGCGCGACGAGCTTGTCAAGCTCCGCATCAACCTTTGCCCTTAAAGCGAAAGGCACCCTACGGGCCTTCAGCCTAATGGGGGCAACCTGGGGGTCTAGGTTCAAGGAGATGGGCGTGCCCTTATACGCCCCCAGCTGCCCATCAAACACATCAGAAAATCTGGCAAGGACGTCGGCCACGTCGGAAGGCGTGGCCACTACTTGTCTAATCCCGTGCACTGATAGGCCAAGTGCCGGGAACCAGTCAAGGCCCAAGAGGGCCGGCAAGGGCTTTTCCACTACTAGTAGAGGAAGGCATCCCGAATAGTCCCCATATTCCACCCTCACCAGGTGACAACCCAGGGTAGGAATTAGAGTCCCCTGGTAGTCCCGTAGGGTTGCGTCTGGAGGGGCCAGCTGGGTCTTTGAGACGCCTGGACAGAGGCGGGAGAACTCTGTCCACGACAAAAGGGATCGGGACGACCCCGAGTCCACCTCCATGGTGCAGGGGGAGCCCTCTATGAGGAGCGACGCCTTGATGCGCTCCGCACCTGCACCCGCGTGGAAGGCCAACTCTGCGGGGTTGGCGTTGAAGTCTGCGTCCACGGCGTAGCAGCCTCCGCGCGAAGGCTGCTGCTGCTGCTGTCGTCCAGCACGGCCTCCAGGTCGCTGTTTAACGGCGGCTGTGGTCGGGACGTCCTCTGCTCGCTGAGGCAAGGGGAACTGCGCTCGGCAGACCTGAGCCAAATGTCCCTTCTTCAGGCAGCGGCGGCAAACTGCGTTTTTAAAGGGGCAACCCGAGCGGTCGTGGTTGCCTCCACAGCCAAGGCAAGCGGGCACAGCTTCCCGGGCTCGCTGAGGAGCGCGTCTTCTGGCGGACTGGCCAATGCGCGCCACCGCTCCCTCCTCCGGATAGTCGCTTGGCAAGGGAACTAGTTCGTCTACCAAGCAAGTGCGGCCTGGCGGGGGCGGCAGATTGAACATCTCCGCCATTGACTCGTCGGAGAGTTCAGCCGCCCTTGCTTGCTCGATGGCCCCAGTCAGCGTGATGTCCGCCTGTGACAAGAGCCGCCGGCGAAGGCGCAGGTCTTTTACGCCGCTGACGAACTGTTCCGTCAGATTGCGATCGAGGTCGGCAAACTCGCACCTCATCGCCGCGGTGCGAAGCGACTGGAGGAATTGGCTCACCGACTCCTCCGGCTTCTGTACACAGCGCCGGAAAGCGTAGTGCCTCGCCACCCAGGACGGAGTGGGGGCGTAGTGGCGCTGCAGGCGTTCGGTTAGTGTCGCCCAGTCCAGAGAATGAACGGGCTGTGGGGCGGCTATTGAGCGAGCGGCACTAAACATTGGAGTGCCGCAACAGCTCAAGAAGAAACTGCACTTCTCGTCGTCTGGAGCGTCGCGACGACCGTTGGCTATGAGGTAACACTCGAAGCGCTCCATGAACGCTTCCCACGTCTCGCCATCGCAGCCAAAAGGCACAAAAGTTGGCATTGCCGACATGATCCCTTCAGGAACGGAGGAAACCGGCCAGGAAAACAGGTCACCGGTGCGATGGTGACAAGAAGACACGCTCGGTAGATTCGGTGGGTTAGCGGCTGGATCCCACCTTCGTCGCCAGTGTTAAATGCGAACGAAAGGCGAGCCGAGTCGTGAGGAGAATTCAACCAACTTTTATTAACAGAACAGTTCACAGTCAAATACAGGAGAGAAGCAAAGCCGGGTTCGTCTGACAGCTATTTATACGAAGCTGTCAGACGAACCAGCCAATCCCCAAGCCAGGGTTTCCCCGCTCTCAGCCAGGTCGCGTCTTGGCCAATCAGACGCGACCTGGCTGTTGCTAGTGCAGATGCCGGCTGTCAGAGGAAACTCCCTGACGTCATCTGCCCGGACACAACAAATCTCTCCTTAAAAGTGTCCAGTTTCAGAGCACTGATTGATTATTCTCGCTGTCTGGAAATTTCTCCCTGATTCTAGGTTGCCTTCTCTCCTTATTTTCACCCATGGCTTCTCATCCTGCCTTCTGATGCTTTGGAGAATCGCTTGACTGCCTCTTCTTTGTGGCAGCCCCTCAAACATTGGAAGGCTGCTATCTTGTCAACCCTAGTCCTTTTCTTCATTAGACTAGACCAAGGGTAGGCAACCTTAAGCACTCAAAGAGCCACAAAGAAGCCCCCTGTTCAATTCTGGAGCCAACCGGAAGTCCGGTTCCCCCACCATAGAGTCTCCTCCTAGCACGGCATTCTTTTTCCTCTGCCTACCGGAAGTCTGGTTTCCCCACCATAGAGTCTCCTCCTAGCGTGGTGTCCTTTTTCCTCTGCCGACTGGAAGTCTGGTTTCCCCACCATAGAGTCTCCTCCTAGCGTGGTGTCCTTTTTCCTCTGCCTACCGGAAGTCTGGCTTCCCCACCATAGAGTCTCCTCCTAGCGTGGTGTCCTTTTTCCTCTGCCGATTGGAAGTCTGGTTCCCCCACCATAGAGTCTCCTCCTAGCACGGCATTCTTTTTCCTCTGCCTACCGGAAGTCTGGTTTCCCCACCATAGAGTCTCCTCCTAGCGTGGTGTCCTTTTTCCTCTGCTGACTGGAAGTCTGGTTTCCCCACCATAGAGTCTCCTCCTAGCGTGGCGTCCTTTTTCCTCTACCTGTCCTAACCGAAAGTCCTATCAATTGGGGAGACGACTGGCGACAGGGAGCCACAGCAGAGGGATGAAAGAGCCACATGCGGCTCCTGAGCCGTGGGTTGCTGACCCCTGGACTAGACATACCCAGTCAATGGTAGAATTCTCTTTCAAAGCCAACAAAAGGGTCCTGGATTGCAACCCCTAGAATTAGCCTTTCTTTTTTTTTTTTTAATTGAAAAAGTTTTATACAAACAACATTTTCCCCTTTTTTTACTCCCCCCCTCCATATAATGTAAATCACATACAAATACTATATCCCCTGCCCTCCCCCCAACTTAAAAAAATTTCTCATTCAAATATTGTACCAAATAATGTACCCCCTCCCCTGCCCCCATCTTAAGGTAAATTACTCATTCAGATATTGTACCCCTCTCCACCCAATCATAATATAAGTTTCTCTTAGAGTAACAATAGCCCATTGATCTCATCTTCTAAAGTAATTAAACATATATAAATCATGATATAAATTTCTCTTAAAGTAACATATTTCATTAATCCCATCTTCTAGGTTAATTATGCATATATATTACCCCACCCTCCACCCTAACCCTCCCCCACCTCCCACTCAGACCCACCCCCCTGACTTCCGCTATACAACATCTCACCTCATACATCCCTGCGACCAATCCGCTCCCACAGGGAGGGACTCCTCCGGGTGCCGTCCACTAAGCAGTGTCAACGGGCGGCGCCCAGGAGTAGAGCCTTCTCTGTGATGGGCCCAACCCTCTGGAATGACCTCCCCCCCCCGATATTAGAACCACTACCGACCTCTGCTCCTTCCGACAGAAACTTAAGACCCACCTGTTCCAATTAGCTGGCTTAGCTGATTTATAGTCCCACTTTCAACCTCCTGGCAAACATCTTATTTTGGGTAGTTTTTAAGGGTAATTTTTAATTTTTATTCGAATTTTAATTTATTATTGTACAGTGCATATCCTACCTCCTCCGTCTATCTATGTATCTATGTATATCTATATTTTTGTATTCACATTGTTTTTAATATGACTGTACACCGCCCCGAGTCCTGTTTAGGAAAGGGTGCGGTCTATAAATTAAAGTATTATTATTATTATTACCACTCTAACAATTCCGAGCGTCCCATGTATTATTTACTCTGATCATCTATCAATCTAAACATTCTTACCTAAAGGCTACATAGTACTTCCTAGCATATTTATTCTGTATGTAATCAATCCATTTTACCCATTCCTGTGTATAATTCTCCTGCTTCTGACCTTTTAGAAAAGCTGAAATTTTTGCCATTTCGGCAAACCCCGCCACCTTCTGAATCCATTGATCAATTAGCCTTTCTTATAAAAGGCTTATATAAAGAGAGGACAGAAAAAAACCACAACAAAGTAGAGTAGCAAAAGCCACTAAAAGTACACCTTGTCCTTTATTCCTTGACTTTGAAGTAGGGATTGCTGTTCTGATCTAGGCTTCCCCAAAAAGCAGGAGGCAGAGTCCTGGTCCCGACAAAATCCCTTTTATTAAACAAATGTGAATTCCTCTCATTCACCTTCAGCAAAGGCCTGGCAAACAGTCTTTCAAAGGAGTATTTATGACTACAGACCTTATCTATCTTGGAAAGCTGCCATGTAAATATTTTCCCAAACGAGGTGCTGTGCAAGGAAAGGCTGGGCACAGAGTCTCTGAGATTCATGGACAGATCTTCACACTCCTGAAACGAATCTAACGACCGAACGAACGAATGGTTTCCTGCAAAAAAAACCCACTCCCCTTTCGCTCCTCTTTTATTTCCTATGGGAGGGGTCATTCACCTTCCACCTGTGACTTTGCTCCCAAGTCAACCCTGGTTTCTGAGTTGTTCTTTTCTTCTGTGCACCTTGGGAACAGGCTCCAGCTGTTCCTCTGCCTCACTGCTGTCTAGCTCTGAAGGCACCTGATCACTGCCAGACGGCCTCGGTCCCATCTCTGCCTCTGACTCAGAGCCCTCGTCCGAGCCTTCCCCAGCCTCTGGGACTGGCCCATGCTTCTCCCCAACCTCCTCACTGTCCAGCTCTGCTGGCCGCTGGCGGGCCACAACAATTGCTACTTAATCATGGATGATCCCACTGTGGACTTCTCCCAGGGATTGGGCAGATGAAGAGGAAGGCAATCTTTCCATTTCAGTGATCATCCATTGGCAGGGAAACACAAGGGACATTCAATAAATACTGGAATACAACCGAATTCTGGAATTTTCTTTGGGCCAGATCTCTCTCGGATCTAACCTGAGATGTTGAAGAAATGCCTTGGTAAGGCCACACTTGGAATCCTGCATTCAGTTCTGGTCGCCACGATGTAAAAAAGATGTGGAGACTCTAGAAAGAGTGCAGAGAAGAGCAACAAAGATGATTAGGGGACCGGAGAGTAAAACATATGAAGAACGGTTGCAGGAACTGGGTATGTTTAGCTTAAGAGAAAGAAGGACTAGGGGAGGCATGATAGCAGCGATCCAATATCTCAGGGGTTGCCACAAAGAAGAGGGAGTCAAACTATTCTCCAAGGCACCTGAGGGTAGAACAAGAAGCAATGGGTGGAAACTAATCAAGGAGAGAAGCAACTTAGAACTGAGGAGAAATTTCCTGACAGTTAGAACAATGAATCAGTGGAACAGCTTGCCTCCAGAAGTTGTGAAAGCCCCAACACTGGAAGTCTTTAGGAAGATGTTGGATAGCCATTTGTCTGAAACGGTATAGGGTTTCCTGCCTGGGCAGGGGGTTGGACTAGAAGACCTCCATGGTCCCTTCCAACTCTACTATTGTATTGTATTATTGTATTGTATCTACCTAACTGACCTGCACTGGGCTAACATGGCAAATGAAGGTCCATAACAATAAAAGAGCCTCTTGATGTGGGTGAAGGAGGAGAGTACAAAAGTTGGCTTGAAACTCAACACTAAGAAAACTAAGATCATGCCATCTGGCCCTCTCAATTCCTGGCAAATAGATGGGGAAGAAATGGAGGGAGTGACAGATTTTATTTTCCTGGGCTCCAAGATCACCGCAGATGGAGACTGCAGGCAAGAAATTAAAAGACGCTCGCTCCTGGGGAGGAAAGCGATGGCAAATCTAGACAGCAGACTAAAAAGCAGAGACATCACCCTGCCAACACAAGTGGGCATAGTCAAGGCGATGGTTGCCCCAGTTGCAATGGATGGCTGTGAAAGTTGGACCATAAGAAAGGCTGAGCGCCAAAGAATGGAGACCTTTGAACTCTGGTGCTGGAGAAGAAGACTCTGCGAGTCCCTTGGACTGCAAGGCCATCCAACCGGTCAGTCCTAAAGGAGATCAACCCTGGCTGCTCTTTAGAAGACCAGATCCTGAAGAGGAAACTCAAGTACTTTGGCCACCTAATGAGAAGGAAGAAGGACTCCCTGGAGAAGAGCCTCATGCTGGGAACGATGGAGGGCAGAAGAAGAAGGGGACGGCAGAGAAGGAGGTGGCTGGATGGAGTCACTGAAGCAGCAGGCATGAGCTTCAATGGACTCCAGGGGATGGTAGAGGACAGGAAGGCCTGGAGGAACGTTGTCCATGGAGTCACGATGGGTCGGACGCAACTTCGCAACTAACAACAACAATAAAAGAAGAGGTTTTCCTCCCAGGTGGATCAACACAATCTGATGATAATCATTACAAAAATAAAAGGTAGAACTGAATGCAACTCAAATCCTGGCCTAGCCAGAAGTCACCAGACGTTAGCTAAGGCTCTTCTGGGGTATATAAATTAAGATGCATCAGAGTCTCTGACCTGGTTGAGGTAAATGGAAATCAATTCCACCTCCAACTTGGCTCCTCCTGACAACTCAAGCGATTTAGGTCGACCCGCGACAAGATACGGGCTTCTGGGTTTGATCCCCTTCTGCTTTCCGATGCTTCGCAGTCACAGTTGGAGAAACAAATTACAACAAGGCCTCTAAGAAACATCTTCGCACAGCTGGAGGAAGGGAGGGCGATTTCAGCTGGCACAAACAAAACAGATCAAACCTCCCTTTTCCCCAGCAGTTTCCCAGAGGTTTCTCCTCTACCCCCGCCCCCTCAATGTTCTCCAAAACCACTTACAGACTGAAGATAGGTATAATAAACTTGATATCCCACTTACAGTCCAATCCTTCCAGCGCCAAAAACAGCCAGTAAATGAAAGATACAACTCTGGCAGGTCCGCTTCCAACAATTTTAACCTGTTCGAGGAAATTCTCATCGGGAAGTTTGGCAAGATTGATGAAAGTCCTCTAGAAATGGGACAGATTATAGGGGGTTGATTTATTTATTGGAGTTCTACGCCCTCAAATCGATGGAAGCTTTGCTCGACAGCTTGCATAAATCAATCACTAGAACATCCACGGCAAAAAAAAAAAACCCGACAGACATACAACTTCCACATTACTGAGCGCAGATAATAAAATGCGCACAAACAAGCACATTAACAATACAATGTCGGTGTTTGACCTCAGTGGGATGAGTGGGAGAGATGAGCCAAAGAAGAGGTCAAACTGATGGATAAAATTGCCAAGCCTTCTTTAGTTTAACCGCAGGATGCAAAGTTCATACGCGTTATGGATTCTCTAGGTTCGTAGAAAATTAATAATGATGTTTTGCTGTATTTCAAGGCAGGATATGTCTAAAGGCCAAAAAAAAAAAAAAGACTAGGGATGATTACAGATTAACAGAGTTGGAAGGGACCTTGTAGGTCATCTAGTCCAACCCTCTGCCCAAGCAAGAGACCCTACACTGTTTCCGACAGATGGCAGTCCAGTCTCTTCTTGAAAACTTCCAGGGATGAAGCGCCCACAACTTTTGAAGGGAACTTCTGTTCCATGGGTTGATTGCTCTCACTGTCTCTCTTTATTTTCAGGTTGAGTCTTTCCTTGTTCAGTTTCCATCCATTATTCCTTGTCTGGACTTCGGGTGCTTTGGAAAATAGCTTGACCCCCTCCTCTCTGTGGCAGCCCCTCAAATATTGGAAGGCTGCTATCTTGTCCCCCCTGGTCCTTCTTTCACTAGACTAGCCAGGACCAGTTCCTGCAACCGTTCATCGTATGTTAATCCTCCAGTCCCCTCATCATCCTGGTTGCTCTTCTCTGCACTGATTCCAGAGTCTCAATATCTTTTTTATTGTGTGGTGATCAAAACTGGATGCAGTATCCAAAGTGTGGCCTTACTAAGGTTTTATAGAGGGATATTAGTACCTCACTTGATCCTGATTGCATCCCTCTGTTAATGCAATTTAGGATTGCATTGGCTTAACAGGAATGGAGAGAATTAATGGCCCTAACCCCTGACTGTTCCCCCCACCCCTTAAAAGATCCATATCTTGGGTGTATGGTGTCCAATTTTCCTTCTCTAGCTTTCCCTCAACCACATTAAGAAGACAAAGCAGAGTTTTACCCTGAAGAAGACATAAAAGGACCATGATAGAAGCTTTCAGATCTTAGGGAACTGGAGGTCAAAACATACGAAGAACGGCTGCAGGAACTGGGTATGGCCAGTTTAATGAAAAGGACTAGGGGAGATATGATAGCAGTCTTCGGATATCTCAGGGGCTTCTCTAAAGAAGAGGGAGTCAAGCTATTCTCCAAAGCACCTGAAGGCAGGACAAGAAACAATGAATGGAAATTAATCAAGGAGAGAAGCAACTCAGAACTAAGGAGAAATTTCCTGACAGTTAGAACAATTAATCAGTGGAACAGAAGTTGCCTCCAGAAGTTGTGAATGCTCCAACACTGGAAGTCTTTAAGAAGATGCTGGATAGGCATTTGTCTGAAACGGTATAGGGCTTCCTGCCTAGGCAAGGGGTTGGACTAGAAGACCTCCAAGGTCCCTTCCAACTCTGCTATTGTATTGTATTGTATGATCTAAGAATAAATTTGCTAAATTTGAATAAGAAGCAAGTTAGAACTAAGGAGACATTTCCAGAGAGCACAATTAATCAGTGGAACAGCTTGCCTCCAGAAGTTGTGAATGCCCCAACACTGGAAGTCTTTAGGAAGATGTTGGATAGCCATCTGTCTGAAGTGGTGTAGGGTTTCCTGCCTAAGCAGGGGGTTGGACTAGAGGACCTCCAAGGTCCCTTCCAACTCTGTTATTCTATATTCTATATATGAATGTTTCACAGAGGGTGTTTTCTACTGCAGGAGACAAGACTGGATGATGGTGGGGGAAATTCTGGTGTTTCCTCCAGGTGGGGACTTACAAGAGACAGGACTTTACAGGGGTGGCCCACTGCGGGCTTCTCTAAAACGCTGGGAAATGAGATGTTAAAAAGGATGGACTGCTTTAAAAAGAGAGAGAGAGAGATGGTCAGAAGGCTCACTAAATGGTAGTTGCTTGTGCTTCACCCCATTGGTAAGTAGGTCAAAGACATAAGAATGTAAGATGCAAGCAAGTTCCTTAAGACTCTGGGTCTTTTGGGGTGGAAAGTGAGCTTCTGAAAGGAAAGGAAAGGAGCTCTGTGAGATAGATAAGGAAGGGAATAGATGCCTCCTTCAACCACAACCAATCCTGGCAGATTCCTTCCTTCCTTCCTTCCTTCCTTCCTTCCTTCCTTCCTTCCTTCCTTCCTTCCTTCCTTCCTTCCTTCCATTTATCCATCCACCCATTTCTCATATCTCCCCATCCATCCATCCATCCCATTTCCCTTTCCTTCTATCTTTTCTTCTTTCTTTCTTTCCCTCCCTCTTTCCTTCCTTCTTGGCCAAGTGTTAAGGCAGGACTTCCCTGAGACCCTCCCTCACTCTCATTATAATCTTCCTTCCTTCCCTTCCCCTTCCTTCCTCCATCCCTCCCTATTCCCTTTTCTCCTTCCTTCCTTCCTCCCTTCCCCTTCCTCCCTCCCTTCCCCTTCCTCCCTCCCCATTCCCATCTCTTGTCCATCTTTCCTTCCTTCCCTCCCCCTTCCCCTTCCTTCCTCCATCCCTCCCTATTCCCTTTTCTCCTTCCTTCCTCCCTCCCTTCCCCCTCCTTCCCCATTCCCATCTCTTTTCCATCTTTCCTTCCTTCCTTCCTTCCCCCTTCCCCTTCCTTCCTCCGTCCCTCCCTATTCCCTTTTCTCCTCCCTCCCTCCCTTCTCCCCTCCTTCCCCATTCCCATCTCTTTTCCATCTTTCCTTCCTTCCTTCCTTCCCTCCCCCTCTTCCCCTTCCTTCCTCCATCCCTGCCTATTCCCTTTTCTCCTTCCCTCCCCCCTCCCCACTCCATTTCTCTCTCCCATCTTTCCTTCCTTCCTTCCTTCCTTCCTTCCTTCCTTCCTTTTTAACCAGCAGCGCTTCATCTGGTACTTGCTCCCCATTCAAACAAGTTACTGGGCCCTCTGCTTGTCCTTCGATTTTGTTAAGACACCTCCATGGAGAGCTTGTCAGGGAAGTGACAACAGTCGGTACATAAACCATCTCATCTCTAAAAAGAAAAAGAAAAACCCATTCACTCAGCATCACGATTGTCACCACCACCTACACCAGAATACCAAGTGGATTTGCTAGGATCTACTCTCTCTCCCTCTCCCCCAACCCCCCAAGGCACCATCCTGGAGATTTGGATTAAGAGTTTTTAAGACAACATCCAGTATGCTCTTAAAAACACAAGAGTGGCTTAGGTGACCCTTCTCCCATCTCCATCTTAACCATCCAAACATTATTTGGAGAGCATTGTGTTGAGGCCTGCCAGTGGCCAGTGGATCTGGCAGCAGGCTCAGACAGTGAAGAGGTTGGGGAGGAACATGGGCCAGTCCTGGAGTCTGGGGAAGGCTCTGATGAGGGCTCTGTGTCGGACGCAGAGATGGGGCCAGAGCCGTATGCCAATTATCAGCTGCCTTCAGAGTCAGACATCAGTGAGGCAGAAGAACAGCTGGAGCCTGTTCCCAGTGTGCGCATGCGCAGAGTGGCCAGAGGAAGGGAGCAGCTAAGAGACAAGGGCCGACTTGGGAGTAAAGGCAGAAGTGGAGGGTGAATGGCCCCTCCCATAGGGAATAAAAGAGGAGCGAAAGGGGAGTGGAGTTTGCAGGAGACGATGAGTTCAATCCATTAAGGGGAAGATCCGTTCCTGACTTCTTGCCAAGTAATTGCTGCTACAGCATGGAGTTTAGAAGATATTGGCCTGGCAGCTCCCCAAGCCTGATCAAGGCAATTGTGAAATCTCTTGAAAGATTGTTGGCCGGGACTTTGCTGGAGAGGAATTCCCTTTAACCTAAATAAAAGGGGTTTTATCCAGACGAGGAGGAGTCGGCTTCATGATCATGGGAGGCCTAGGTCAAAACAGACCACCAACTGGCAGTCAGAAGACAGGACGGAAAGCGCTTTAATTTCACAACCTACAGACAGATTTAACCTGAGATTTGATGGGGAAAATTTGACCATCCTAGACCAAGCCAAATTCAAAAACGCCAGTGGATTTCTAGAAGCCTGGCATGCTGACAAATTGATAAGACACACAGACATTACAGATTGTGCTAAAGAGGCACTCAACCAGCCCAAAAGGAAACAAAAAGACTCCAGCACTTCTTCATTAGGAATCAGCAACCAGATTAGCATAGAATAGAGATTCTCAAGTCACGGTTTTTCCAAAGGTGCTTTTTCAGGAGGCAACCGGACTTCCTTATTTTTTCCTCTTCTTGGAGGACGTTTAGCTTCTCATCCAAGAAGCTTCTTCAGCTCTGAATGGCTGGTGGAGAATGGAAGGATTTATATTCCTTGCAGACAGCTGGTCAGTTGCATCCTTTTAGAGGGTCATTGAGGCCACTTGGAGGTTTCTCTGTGTTAGGGATGTAACCCTAGGCTTTGCTTGGCAATGTATATAAGCTGTGATTACTTTACTGTTACTTTAAATGATTCAGAGATGTAATTGGTTTGTTACCTCAAGCAACTATAAGAGGGAGCCAGAATGGCTGTTAGCTCTCTGTTTTGTTAGAAGCTGATCGGTGTATACTGAGGTATTGTGGTTTGCAACTGTTAGCTATATTTTGTGTGCTAGACTGACTATTTAGATAACTGAATGACTGAACCGTGTATGACTTGGACTGTTAACCGGACTCTGAATACTTCTATATTTCTACATAGTAAACTACTATATTTTTATACTATTCAGTGTCTCTGCATGCTGGTTTGTGCATGTTATCCCATATCACTCTCATTATGCTTCTCTGCATACTCGCTCTTCTAACGGGGAGCTTAATTACTTAACAGTGGTTATGGGCCCAGAGTGTACCAGACGTAGCTGAAGAGAGACTTGGTGTTCGTACGCATTACTGTATACAGATAGCTGTTTAGTTTATAAGCGTTTACTATTATGAAGAAGATGGCACACGCACCATCAGCAAATTTATCACTGATAACCCGGTTGGATGTAACAAACTATGTTTCCTGGTCAATGAAGTGCAGCTTATATCTGAGTACTGAAGGATTGTGGGATGCTGTACAGAATCCACCAAACGTGACTTCTACTCCCACACCATTCCAAGGGTCTTCATCCCAAATTGTGTAGCTAAAAGTCTGTAGAGATTCTCAAGTCATCCAGGTCAACGGTGGTCCCAAAGGTGCTTTTTTTTTTTTTCAGGAGGCAACTGGACTTTTCTTGTTTGTTTTTTCTTTTGAAGATGTTTTGCTTCTCATCCAAGAATCTTCTTCAGCTCGGACTTGAAATGAAAGGATTTACATCCTTGAAAAAGCACCTTTGGACAAATCAGCGTAGATTTAACTCCATGGTTAACTTCAGACCAACAACCAAGTAAATAATACTCCAATCAAGAAAATGTCAAGGAGACACCAACAAAGAGCCCAACCAAAGAATCTCTAAGACCGCCCCTCACACACAAGACTTGGAATCCTGCATTCAGTTCTGGTCGCCACAATGTAGAAAAGATGTGGAGACTCTAGAAAGAGTGCAGAGAAGAGCAACAAAGATGATTAGGGGACTGGAGGCTAAAACATATGAAGAACGGTTGCAGGAACTGGGTATGTTTAACTTAAGAGAAAGAAGGACTAGGGGAGACATGATAGCAGTCTTCCAATATCTCAGGGGTTGCCCCAAAGAAGAGGGACTCAAGCTATTCTCCAAGGCACCTGAGGGTAGAACAAGAAGCAATGGGTGGAAACTAATCAAGGAGAGAAGCAACTTGGAATTAAGGAGGAATTTCCTGACAGAACAATTAATCAGTGGAACTCCACACCTCCATAAGTTGTAGGTGCTTCATCACTGGAAAACAGCCTGAAAATGGCCCATAAAACTTTATAAGCATTTGGTAAGGCCACACTTGGAATATTTGCATCCAGGTTTGGTCACCAAGATGTAAAAAAGATGTGGAGACTCTAGAAAGAATGCAGAGAAGAGCAACAAAGATGATTAGGAGATTGGAGACTAAAACATATGAAGAACGGTTGCAGGAACTGGGTATGTTTAGCTTAAGAGAAAGAAGGACTAGGGGAGACATGATAGCAGTCTTCCGATACCTCAGAGGTTGCCACAAAGAAGAGGGAGTCAAACTATTCTCCAAGGCACCTGAGGGTAGAACAAGAAGCAATGGGTGGAAACTAATCAAGGAGAGAAGCAACTTAGAACTGAGGAGAAACTTCCTGACAGTGAGAACAATGAATCAGTGGAACAGAAGTTGCCTCCAGAAGTTGTGAATGCCCCAACACTGGAAGTCTTTAAGAAGATGTTGGATAGCCATCTGTCTGAAACGGTATAGGGTTTCCTGCCTAGGCAGGGGGTTGGACTAGAAGACCTCCAAGGTCCCTTCCAACTCTACTATTGTATTGTATTGTATAAGACAAGACACCAGACTATAACTCCTTCCTAGCACTGATGCTGTTACCTAGATGGGTAATGAAACGCCTGCGAGAAAACAAGCAAGCTCAAGGGAGCACCAAGGACTCCTCGCACGTTCTTTTCCTCAACTATCTTTGAACCCCGAGGGCACTCAAGAAAATGTCCAGCACCCTCTCTTGTGGTTGTTTCATCATCTCTTTCCAAACATAGACTCATCCTCATTTTGCGAAGCTTCTTCTCCGGTAACATTGTACTGCAAACTAGAGCATACAAAACCTTTGCTAGACCAATTCTTGAATACAGCTCGTCTGCCTGGAATCCACACTGTATATCGGACATTAATACAATTGAGGGAGTCCAGAAGTATTTCACGAGAAGAGTCCTTCACTCTTCTGCTCACAATAGAATCCTTTATGCTACCAGGGTTGAAATTTTGGCCTTGCACAACGTAGAACTAAAGTCTGATCTAAACGAAGTACACAAAATTGTCTGCTACAACGTCCTACCTGTCAACGACAACTTCAGCTTCAACCGCAATAATACAAGGGCAAACAATAGATACAAACTCAAGGTAAGCCGCTCCAAACTCGACTGCAGAAAATACGACTTCAGCAACAGAGGGGTCAATGCCTGGAATGCTCTACCTGACTCCGTGGTTACATCCCCAAAAGCCCAAAACTTTAACCTCGAGCTGCCTAGTGTGGACCTCACCCCATTCCTAAGAGGTTCCTTAAAGGGGGCGTGCATAAGCGCACCAGCGTTCCTACCGTCCCTGTCCTACTGTCCTCATTTATTCGTAATCCATTTCCTGTGTTCGTGTCCGTATTTATACTTATACCTGTTATCTTGTACATGTTTGACAAACTAAATAAATAGATGAATGGATAATAGATAGATAGATAGATGGATAGATAGGTAGGTAGGTAGGTAGATAGAGAGATAGAGATAGAGAGATAGATAGAGAGCTAGATAGATATAGATAATGATAGATAGATATAGATAAGTAGATAGATAGATAGATAGATGATAGATAGATAGATAATAGAGAGATAGAGATAGATAAAGAGATAGATAGATGATAGATAGATAGATAGATAGATAGATAGATAGATAGATAGATAGAGATAGATGATAGATAGATAGATAGATAATAGATAGATAGATAGATAGATAGATAGATAGATAGATAGATAGATAATAGAGAGATAGAGATAGAGAGATAGATAGATAGATAGATAGATAGATAGATAGATAGATAGATAGATAGGTAGGTAGGTAGGTAGGTAGGTAGGTAGGTAGGTAGGTAGGTATGTAGGTAGAGAGAGAGAGAGAGAGAGAGGGATGGATGGATGGATGGATGGATGGATAGATAGATGATAGATAAAGATAGATAGATAGATAGATAGATAGATAGATAGATAGATAATAGAGATAGATAGATATAGATAGATAGATAGATAGATAGATAGATAGATAGATAGATATAATAGAGAGATAGAGATAGATAGATAGGTAGGTAGGTATGTAGGTAGAGAGAGAGAGAGAGAGAGAGAGAGGGATGGATGGATGGATGGATAGATGGATAGATAGATGATAGATAAAGATAGATAGATAGACAGATAGATAGATGATAGATAGATAGATAGATAGATAGATAGATAGATAGATAATAGAGATAGAGAGATAGAGATAGATAGATAGATAGATAGATAGATAGATAGATAGATAGATAGATATAATAGAGAGATAGAGATAGATAGATAGGTAGGTAGGTAGGTAGGTAGGGAGAGAGAGAGAGAGAGAGAGATAGAGAGAGAGAGAGAGAGAGAGAGAGAGAGAGAGATGATAGATAAAGATAGATAGATAGATAGATAGATAGATAATAGAGAGATAGAGAGATAGAGATAGATAGATAGATAGATAGATAGATAGATAGATAGAGAGAGAGATAAGAGAGAGAGAGAGAGAGAGAGAGAGATGATAGATAGATAGATATATGATAGATAAAGATAGATAGATGATAGATAGATAGATAGATAGATAGATAGATAGATAGATAGATAGACAGACAGACAGACAGACAGACAGACAGACAGACAGACAGACAGACAGACAGACAGACAGATCCGTTCACTTGACAAGCATGCTTCCCCGGATAAATTGGTGAGCCAGTTCCCTTCGACTTCGGAGTGAGCGTGCTTTCGGCTGTTGCCATGGAAAATGCAGGCTGAAAAGATGAGCAGAACCAAAGCCGCCTGCCTCTTCTCCTTCTTCTTTACTACTACTGCTACTACCTCCCCGCTGGCACCGGCAAATAGACTGACGCTGGGCCCGAGAATAAACATAACATTCAATTTGCCTGACCAAGAGCCAGCTGTTCCCATTCTGTGGCAGAAATAATTAAGAATACGCTCAAGCTCCTTCCTATCCGTGGGCTTCGCCTGGAAGAGGCGGCTGGGTAGAATCCGAAGACCTACACCTGTCACGCCGCCACGGCACATAATCACATCTCTACCTATAAATATCTTTCTACTTATTGATCTACTACAGTCTGACAGCAAAGAAACAAAGCCAGCAGGTAAACCACAGGAGACGGCACTGCCTGGTCTTAAATTTAGGAGAAAGATGACGAAGGTAGAAACAGTCTCTCCACGAGAATGAAGCTTTTCAGAGGCTGATAAAATGATGAATCCCCACCCCCACACTTGTGTTCCTTGGTCAGCTTACTCATTGCAAGAACTTCATAAGGTATCTCCAGAGTCAGTTGTGGGATTCAGCCGGTTCGGACTGGTTCGGGCGAACTGGTTCGCTCCGAGGATCAGCTGGGGAGTGAACCGGTTCGCTCCGACGATCAGCTGGGGACTGAACTGGTTCGCTCCGACGATCAGCTGGGGAGTGAACCGGTTTGCTCCGACGATCAGCTGGGGAGTGAACTGGTTTGCTCCGACGATCAGCTGGGGAGTGAACCGGTTCGCGCCGACGATCAGCTGGGGAGTGAACCGGTTCGCTCTGATGATCAGCTGGGGAGTGAACCGGTTCGCTCTGATGATCAGCTGGGGAATGAACCGGTTCGCTCCGATGACGAGCTGGATCAGCTGGGGAATGAACCGGTTCGCTCCGACGATCAGCTGGGGAGTGAACCGGTTTGCTCCGACGATCAGCTGGTGAGTGAACCGGTTCGCTCCGACGATCAGCTGGGGAGTGAACCGGTTCGCTCCGATGACCAGCTGGATCAGCTGGGGAATGAACCGGTTCGCTCCGACGATCAGCTGGGGAGTGAACCGGTTCGCTCCGACGATCAGCTGGCGAGTGAACCGGTTCGCTTCGACGATCAGCTGGGGAGTGAACCAGTTCGCTCCGACGATCAGCTGGGGAGTGAACCAGTTCGCTCCGACGATCAGCTGGGGAGTGAACCGGTTCGCTCCGACGATCAGCTGGGGAGTGAACCGGTTCGTTCTGACGATCAGCTGGGGAGTGAACCGGTTCGCTCCAAGGATCAGCTGGGGAGTGAACCAGTTCGCTCCGACGATCAGCTGGGGAGTGAACCGGTTCGTTCTGATGATCAGCTGGGGAGCGAACCGGTTCGCTCCAAGGATCAGCTGGGGAGTGAACCGGTTCGCTCCGAGGATCAGCTGGGGAGTTAACTGGTTCTCTCTGACGATCAGCTGGGAAGTGAACCGGTTCGCTCCGACGATCAGCTGGGGAGTGAACCAGTTCGCTCCGACGATCAGCTGGGGAATGGTCAGGTGGGCTCACCAGCCCCTGAACTTCACTTACCTCTATCCTATCCAGGGGTGGGCTGCTGCGATTCTGCAGAATTTTGGGAGAACCTCTAGCTAAGATTCTGTGCAGTTCGGAGAACCCCCAAATCCCACTCCTGGCTGGCGCCACCCTCCCCACTCCTCCCCTCCCCGGAGTCGCCATGCGGCCCGCTTTGGATGCAGGGAAGTGCAGGGCCCGCGTGGAGGGTAAAAAATGGGCCTACTGGAAGTTCAGGAATGCTGCAAATGGGCTCGTTTCTGGCCTCCAGAGCCTTGGGAGGCCATTTTTGCCCTCCCAGAGGCTCAAGGAAAGTCTTTGGAGCCTGGGGAGGGCAAAAACACTCCCCCCAAGGTGCAGGAGGCTGACCACCGCGGCCATGCCCACCTAGAAACCGGGCAGAGAACCCCTTGCTAAGATTTTTGAAGCCCACCCCTGATCCTATCAGCTGATTCGGACAGCAGAGCGTATTGCCGTGCCTTAGCTGTGTCACTCCCCAGAAGTAACGTGGGGGAGTAAGGTTTGTTAAAAATGTGCACGCACGCCGAGTGAGACGTGGGATTCAGCCAGTTCGGACTGGTTCGAGCAAACTGGTTCACTCCGATGATCAGCTGGGGAGTGAACCGGAGCACGCGAGGAGCAATCGTGGAGCACGCCATCACTGAACCGGTTGTTAAACTGGCAGGATCCCATCACTGTCCAGAGTCCTTTTGCAATCCCCACAAACCTCCTGGGGAAAGAAATGTATAACCGCTTTATAAAATCTTAATAAGGCCAGACCTGGAATACCGCATCCAGTTTTGGTAACCATGTTACAAAAAAAAAGGAGACTTTGGGAAAAGTGCAAAGAAGAGGAACTAAGAGGATTAACGGCCCGGAGACGAAAACATATTGCAGGATTTGGGTACAGCCAGTCTAGAGAAAAGAAGGACTGGGGGGCGGGGGGGGGGGGAACTTGGTAGCAATATGTTCCAATATTTGAGAGGCTGCCACAATGAAGAAGGGGGTCAACTTATTTTCCAAAAGCAGTTGAAGGCAGGACAAGAAACAAGGGATGGAAACTAATCCAAGGAGAGAAGCAACGTGGAATTGTGGAGAAACTGCCTAACGTTGAGAACTATTAACTGGTGGATCAGATGTTGCCTTCAGAAGTTGTGGGTGCTTCACCATTGGAGGTTTTTAAGAAACTGGATCAGTGGTGAAATTCAATTTTTTTTTTTACTACTGGTTCTGTGGGTGTGGCTTGGTGGGCGTGGCAGAGGAAGGATACTGCAAAATCTCCATTCCCTCCCCACTCCAGGGGAAGGATACTGCAAAATCTCCATTCCCTCCCCACTCCAGGGGAAGGATACTGCGAAATCTCCATTCCCTCCCCACTCCTGGAGAAAGGATACTAAAATATCTCCATTCTCTCCCCACTCCAGGGGAAAAGGATACTGTAAAATCTCCATTCCCTCCCCACTCCTGGAGAAAGAATTCTGCAAAATCTCCATTCCCTCCCCACTCCTGGGGGAAAGGATACTGCAAAATCTCCATTCCCTCCCCACTCCAGGGGAAGGATACTGTGAAATCTCCATTCCCTCCCCACTCCAGGGGAAGGATACTGCGAAATCTCCATTCCCACCCCACTCCAGGAGAAGGATACTGTAAAATCTCCATTCTCTGCCCACTCCTGGAGAAAGGATACTGCAAAATCTCCATTCCCTCCCAACTCCATGGGAAGGATACTGTAAAATCTCCATTCCCTCCCCACTCCTGGGGGAAAGGATACTGCAAAATCTCCATTCCCTCCCCACTCCTGGGGGAAAGGATACTGCAAAATCCCCATTCCCACCCCACTCCGGGAGAAGGATACTGTAAAATCTCCATTCTCTGCCCACTCCTGGAGAAAGGATACTGCAAAATCTCCATTCCCTCCCAACTCCTGGAGAAAGGATACTGCAAAATCTCCATTCCCTCCCAACTCCTGGGGGAAAGGATACTACAAAATCTCCATTCCCACCCCATTCTGGGGCCAGCCAGAGGTGGTATTTGCTGGTTCTCCGAACTTCTCAATATTTCTGCTACCGGTTCTCCAGAACCTGTCAAAACCTGCTAAATTTTGCCCCTGAACTAGATAGTCACTTGTCTGAGTTGGCATAGGGTCTCCTTCCAAGGGACATGGTGGCTCGGTGGCTAAGACGCTGAGCTTGTCGATCAGAAAGGTCGGCAGTTCAGCGGTTCGAATCCCTAGTGCCGCATAACGGAGTGAGCTCCCGTGACTTGTCCCAGCTTCTGCCAACCTAGCAGTTCGAAAGCAAAATGCAAATAGAAAAATAGGGACCGCCTTTGGTGGGAAGGTAACAGCGTTCCATGCACCTTCGGCGTTGAGTCATGCCGACCACATGACCATGGAGACGTCTTCGGACAGCGCTGGCTCTTCGGTTTTGAAACGGAGATGAGCAGCGCCCCCTAGAGTCGGGAACGACTGGCACCATTTGTCTGAAATGGTATAGGGTCTCCTGCTTGAGCAGGGGGTTGGACTAGAAGGCCTCCAAGGTCCCTTTCAACTCTGTTATTCTGTTAAAGAGTCAGAAGATCCACCACTGGGTCTTCCTGGCCAACTGTGGGCCTCCTGAGAAGACAAAGTTAGACTCCATCGATTCCAGGTGATTTTTCTCCCCCCCCCCTTCCATATCTATTCTGATCGATGGATTGTATCTCCAACCAAAGTGGCGATGGCCACACCATTCATCTCAGCAGGACCATCCCTTCTCCTTCTCCGTAGCCTCTGGACTTCCCCTACAACAAGTCTCTGAGCAGGGTTTTAAAGTCTCATTTTCTTAATGGGCAATAGCAGTCTGGTGCCCTGCAGGAATTCCAGCTTGTCAGAGTTGATCAGGACATCTCCAAGAGTGAGACAGCATGTGTAATTCATCAACCCCGGTGCATCTCGCCTGATGTTTTCCGCTCGTTGGAGCAAAGCTGTTTCCTTTACAGGCAGTTGACAATTGCCGTGTAGCAAAAAAAAAGAACATCGCTGCCATCAGGGACGGCGGCTAATTAGCTGACGAGATCTCCTGCACCCTGCTTTACATAAATACCCAACCAAGAGATAAGTCAACATCTCTCCTTTCCCCTTTAAGGGGTGACTACTGGTCTTGTTCTACCCGAGGTTTCCCAAGAGCCTGAAACAAACTCCTTGTCCCGACAAAAACAACCTTTTGTTAATTTCCTGTGAATTCTGCTCATTCACAAGTCTTTCAAGGGAGGATTTACAGTCACGGACCTTCTCTGGCTTGGAGAGGCCGATATCTGCAAAACTAGGCCTTGGAGACTCAGGAACTAATGAAGTGAACTAATGGTCTCCTGCAAACTCCACTCCCCTGTCGCTCCTCTTTTATTTCCTCTGGGAGGGCCCATTCGTCGTCCACCTGTGGCCTTACTCCCAAGTCGACCCCTGTTCTTTAGCTGTTCCCTTCGTCTGGCAACTCTGCACATGTGCACACTGGGAAAAGGTTCCAGCTGTTCTTCTGCCTCATTGATCTCCGACTCCGAAGGCAGCTGAGAATTGGCCAACAGCTCTGGCCCCCTCTCTGGCTCTGACACAGAGCCCTCATCAGAGCCTTCCCCAGACTCCAGGACTGGCCCAGGTTCATCCCCAACCTCCTCACCGTCCGAATCTGCCACCAGCTCTGCTGGCCACTGGCGAGCTACAACAGTTCTGATCTAGGCTTCACAAAATCGCAAAGCAGACTCCTTGTCCCGACAAAACCCCTTTTAGTTAAGCTAATTTGAATTCCTCTCATTCTCATCCAGCAAAGTCCAGTCATTCAAGGGTGAATGTACAACCACAGACCTTATCAGGCTTGGAGAGCTGCCAGGCCGATATCTTCCAAACTGTGCAAGAAAATACTTGGCAAGGAGTCTCTGAGAGTCACGAACAAATCTTCACACTAATTAAACAAACTAATGATCTCCTGCAAACTCCACTCCCCTTTCGCTCCTCTTTTATTCCCTGTGGGAGGGGCCATTCACCCTCCACCTGTGGCCTTACTCCCACATCGACCCTTGTTCCTTAGCTGTTCCCTTCTGTACTGATTAGTTGTTCTAACTCTCAGGAAATCCCTCCTTAGTTCTAAGTTGCTTCTCTCCTTGATTAATTTCCACCTATTGCTTCTTCTCTTGCCCTCAGGTGCTCTGGAACTTGGATTCAACCAGCTTCATGCAATATGGACAACAATGAACCAAATTTGCAGAGCCCAGGTTAGAAGTGCAAATGCCCTCCCTAAGCGGGACTAAATGCCATCGCGAAATTGTGGAGCCTAAAAACAAACTATCCAACTACCCATAATCAGTGACGTGCGGTGAGGTTTATGGCTGGTGAGGCTGGTGACGTCATCAGGAAGGTGGGGAATGGGACCACGTGTGCTGGAGGCTGAGGCTGCCTCATCCTCCAGCACATGTGATCCCATTCCCTGCCTTCCTGAGCGCGCTCCGCCGGCTCGTGCTCCGCGATCCCCAACAGCAGCTGCTTTTCAGTGCTTTTCTGTGCATCTGGTGTTTAGGACATCCGGCTATCTACCTAAACGCCAAATGCACAGAAAAGCACTGAAAAGCACTTTGCCTCCAAGCCACTTCGTCTTGATGACGTCGCCGACGTCGCTGCTGGGCGCGGCCGGACGGAGGTAACCAGAGTGGCGCCGAGGGGTCCGGGAGGACGAAAGAGCGAGCGAGCGAGCGATGGAGGATCAGGCAGCCTGATCCTCGGTCGCTCGTCCGCCAGACTGCCTCGGCGCCACTCTGGCTACCTCCGTCCGTCCGTGCATGGCAGCTGCGGCAACGTCATCAAGCCCCTGCCACTTCTGGATGTCTATTGCAGTCGCGAGGAGTGCGCAAAGTACAGCGGAGACAGGAAGGTTATTGGCGCATCCGAGAACCCTCCTGCCTCCACCGGTTGCCCAGCTGGCACCGCCCCGCGCGCGCTCCTCCTCCTCCCTCCTCTTCCTCTTCTATATATGAAACTCCCTTGTGGATATTATTATTATATATTATTATTTCATGATGAGAGGTGAGGCTCTGCCTCCCCTGCCTCCCCTGACCGCACATCCCTGCCCATAATAACGAAAGTGTCAAAATAGAGCCTGCAATGATGGGAACTTTGCTGATTTCCAGGCTGCAACAAACGAAGCCAATATATATATATATATGTATCTGTAATTTGGACATATGCTTATAATATTTTTAGATTTTAAATATTTCATATTTTTATCTCTCGCCTTTTTACTGAAATGTGATGGGAATGGGCCACACAAATGTTTCCCAACCTTGGCAGCATTAAGATGTGTGGACTTCAATACCTGGAATTCCCATAAAGGTAAAGGTTCCCCTCGCACATATGTGCTAGTCGTTCCCGACTCTAGGGGGCGGTGCTCATCCCCGTTTCAAAGCCGAAGAGCCAGCGCTGTCCGAAGACGTCTCCGTGGTCATGTGGCCGGCATGACTCAACGCCGAAGGAGCACGGAACGCTGTTCCCTTCCCACCAAAGGGGGTCCCTATTTGTCTACTTGCATTTTTTAACGTGCTTTCGAACTGCTAGGTTGGCAGAAGCTGGGACAAGTCACGGGAGCTCACTCCGTTAAGCGGTGCTAGGGTTTCGAACCGCCGAACTGCCGACCTTTCTGATCGACAAGCTCAGCCTCTTAGCCACTGCACCCCAATTCCCATGCCACATAATAACTAAGTGAGCTTAATATAATACTATTTCATATGATTATGATTAAAAAAGGCACGCTTCAATCAATCAAAATAGAACTGGAAGAGACACCTTGGAGTAGTGATAGTATTTTGCCAGTTCTGACTAGTTCGGGCAAACCGATAGGGTGGCTGCTGAAGGCTCTGCTCACCCGCCCCAATGCAATGCGCGACCTTCTGCGCACGAGCGCGGTCACATTTGCAAACCGGTAGCAAAGTGTATCCCACCACTGCCTTGGAGGTCTTCTAGTCTAACCCCCTGCTCAAGCAGGAGACCCTATACCATTTCAGACAGGTGTCCAGTCCCTTCTTAAAAAACCTCCAGTGATGAAGCGCCCACAATTTCTGGAGGCAAGTAGTTCCAATGGTTAATTGTCCTCACTATGAGGAAGTTTCTCCTTAGTTCCAGGTTGCTTCTCTCCTCGATTAGTTTCCATCAGGGGTGGGTTCCTGCCAGTTCTAACCCCCTTCTATAGAAGAGGTTCCGCAAATCTACCGTGCGGTTTAGAACCGGTTCCAGCTCCCTCCCCCCCGCCCGTCCACACATCATCAAGATGAAGAGCGAGAGGAGGAATTCTGGGAGTTGAAGTCCACAAGTCTTAAAGCTGTCAAGTTCGAACACCCCTGGTTTTTTTTTCTAAAGGGTTAGGGGTGCAAGGGTCTTGTAACTTGACAGCTTTAAGACTTGTGTGCTTCAAATGCCAGAGTTCCTGAGCCAACATGACTGGAGGAGGAATTCTGGGAGTTGAAGTCCACAAGTCTTAAAGCTGTCAAGTTCGAACACCCCTGGTTTTTTTTTCTAAAGGGTTAGGGGTGCAAGGGTCTTATAACTTGACAGCTTTAAGACTTGTGTGCTTCAAATGCCAGAGTTCCTGAGCCAACATTTTGGTTGCTAAGCAAGAGCGTTGTTAAGTGAGTTTCACCACATTTTACAAGTTAGCCACACCCACCCAGTCAGATGACTGCCAAGCCACTCCCACTTGGTCACATGGTCAGCAAGCCACTCCCACCTGGTCACATGGCTCCCACAAAGCAGGCCACACCTACAGAAGAGGTTCTAAAAAAATTTGAAACCCACCACTGGTTTCCATCCATTGTTTCTTGTCCTGCCCTCTGGCCCGTTGGAGAATAAGTTGAAAACAAGGATCTCTTTGTCTGGATGGGGGGAAAATCCGTAAGTTGTGTTCCCTGGAAATCTTTATTTCCTTCTCTCCCAAATCCTGAGCCCGTTCAGATTCCAACCGTGGAAAAATCTCTCATTCTTGGTTTGTATAAAGGAAGACTCTGCAGGGAATCTAAAATGCCAAGTTTAATTTGGGAATTGTGTGGGAGGGCATTGAACAACTGCAAAAGGCAGCAAGGTTTTTTTCCCCAAGCTGGCCCATGCAGGATGATGGAAAAAGAAGAATTTAGTCTACCCTTTGGTTCATATTTGATACAGGAGTTCCCCTACAGTTCCTTCCAAATCAAATCCTATCAAATTTGGGTCTCCAATTCTAATGGGCAACCATAACAGAAAGAATGATTAGGGGATTGGAGCCTAAAACCTATGAAGAACAATTTACAGGAACTGGGTATGTCTAGTTTAATGAAAAGAAGGACTAGGGGAGACATGATCGCAGTCTTCCAATATCTCAGGGGTTGCCACAAAGAAGAGGGAGTCAAACTATTCTCCAAGGCACCCGAGGGTAGAACAAGAAGCAATGGGAGGAAACTAATCAAGGAGAGAAGCAACTTAGAACTGAGGAGAAATTTCCAAACAGTGAGGACAATTAAACAGTGGAACAGAAGTTGCCTCCAGAAATTGGGGATGTTTTTAAGAAGAGACTGGACGTCACTTGTCTGAAATGGTATACAGTAGAATATAGAATAACAGAGTTGGAAGGGACCTTGGAGGTCTTCTAGTCCAACCCCCTGCTCAGGCAGGAAACCGTGCGCCACTTCAGACAAATGGTTATCACAACATCTTCTTAAAGACTTCCAGTGTCGGAGCATTCACAGCTTCTGGAGGCAAGTTGTTCCATTGATTAATTGTTCTGTCAGGAAATGTCTCCTCGGTTCTAAGTTGCTTCTCTCCTTGATTAGTTTCCACCCATTGCTTCTTGTCCTGCCCTCATTATTCCTTGTCTGGCCTTCGGGTGCTCTGGAGAATAGTTTGACTCCCTCTTCTTTGTGGCAACCCCTGAGATATTGGAAGACTGCTATCATGTCTCCCCTAGTCCTTCTTTTCATCAAACTAGTCATCCCCAGTTCCTGCACCCGTTCTTCCTATGTTTGAGCCTCCAGTCCCCTAATCCTCTTGGTTGCTCTTCTCTGCACTCTTTCTAGAGTCTCTGCATCTCCTGCTCAAGAAGGGGGTTGGACTAGAAGACCCTTCTCCTATCCCTTCCATCTGTATCCTTCTATGTTCCATATTCAACTCCAACTCCTACAGGAAGCTGAGATGCCCGGCTGACATTTCAGTTTAGTGCAGTGTTTTTCAACCTTGGCGACTTGAAGTCCATAAGACTTAAAGTCGCCAAGCTTGAGAAACACTGGTCTGGTGGATATTAAACCACTCCGGTATAACTCTGGCATTGCGAGGACATACGACACACGCGAGCCCTCTCCTTATCTAATCCTCTTTCTTTGCAAAAATTAAAAATAAAAAGACCCTTAGAAAGGGATCACAGGAGGCTTATAAACACCACCCACGCCTTCTGTCACAATATCTCAGCCAAAGAGCTCGCTAAGGTTTTCCGTGGCTCGGAAATCTGCAGAGCTTTGCTGGCCTCCCATCTTCGTTGTGCAATGCCAACAGTCTTCTGCTTCCAAAGCCTGCGCATTTTGCAATTAATTTCTTCTTTCTTCTTGGCTGTTCACGAAACCCCGGGCCGGTGGCTGCGAGGCCATCTCAGGCCACCTTCTGGATCCTGCTTGCCCTCCGAATCCAGCTAAGCTCTTTGTTTGGAGTTGGACGCTGTAAAATCTCAGCTCACGGCCAAGATACCATCCCCCGAAGCGTGAGAGGCAAACAAAACACGTACCTTGAACGTCACCGAGGAAGCGAAACTGGTTTTTGTTGTTCCCCCTGCACAACCCAAAGCCCAAACTCTGAAAGAACACAGAGGTCAGACGTGTCTCGATTTGATATTTTCAGTAAATATAACCCTCGGCTCCGCTGGCTGAGAAAGATAGAGGTTCAATCTGAATAGAGCTGGAAGGGACCTTGGAGGTCTTCTAGTCCAACCCCCTGCTCAAGCAGGAGGCCCTAGACCCGGGATGGCGAACCTATGGCACGCGTGCCACAGGTGGCACACGGAGCCATTTCTCAGGGCAGGCGAGGCGTTGTCCTGCGCGCACTGGCCAGGTGACTTTAGCCATTTTTGAGGCCATTTTTCGCCTTCCCCAGTCTCCAGAGGTTTTATAGGAACCTGGGGAGGGCGAAAACAGCCTCCCCGCCCCCCTGGATGCCCTCCGGAGGCTTCAGGAGCTTCCCTGAAGCCTCCGGAGCGCAAAAAACCGGCCCTATGGGCAAACTGGAAGTTCGGGTATGGACTTCTGGTTTGCTCGTAGGGCCGTTTTAAGCCCTCCGGAGTCTTCCAGAGGCTTCCCTGAACGCTCCGGAAGACGAAAAACGACGCTACGAGCAAACCGGAAGTCCGGTTTGTCTGTAGGGGCGTTTTTAGTCCTCCGGAGATCTTCAGAGACCTTCAGGAGGCTTCGCTGAAGGCTCCAGAGGGCTTAAACCGGCCCTACGAGCAAACTGGTTTGCCCAAAGGGGCAGTTCTTTTGCGCTCCGGAGGCTTCAGGGAAACTCCTGAAGCCTCCGGAGGGCCTCGGGTTGGGGAGCGGAGGCTGTTTTCGCCCCCTCCCCAGGTTCCTATAAAGCCTCTGGAGCCTGGGGAGGGTGAAAAAAGCATGCCAAAAATGGGGGTCGCGACTGTCATGCCCCCATACGCACTGGGGGTTGCGCATTGCATTATGGGTGTGGCAAGACCCCCGCACGACCCCCTCTGAGCTACCTCCTGCTTTTGGCACGCAATTTCAGAGAAGTGGCTGTCCGGTTTCTTCTTAAAAGTCTCCTGTGATGAAGCCCCTACAACTTCTGGAAGCGATCCGTCCCACTGGTTGATTGTCCTCCCTGTTAGGAAGTTTCTCTTTCATTCCAGGTTGCTTCTCTCCTTGATTAGTTTCCATCCATTGTTTCTTCTCCTGCCCTCAGGTGTTTTGGAGAATAGTTTGACTCCCTCTTCTTTGGGGCAGGCCCTGAGATATCGGAAGACTGCTATCGTGTCTCCCTTAGTCCTTCTTTTCTCTAGATTGGCCATACCCAATTCCTCTAACATATGTTTTGTCTCCTATCTCCTAATCATCTTAGTTGCTCTTCTCTGCACTTTTTTTTTCCCAGAGCCTGAACATTTTTTTTTTTAATGTGGTGGCCAACATTGGATGCCGTATTCCAGGTGCGGCCTTACACCTGGCTTTATAAAGCGGTACTAATACTTCGTGTGAATTTGATTCTATGCCTCTATTTATACAACCAAGGATTGCATTGGGGTTTTTTGGCTGCTGCCATAGACCTTCAAAATTACCTTCTCAGTCTTGGCACCTGGCTTAGGAACAGCCTTGCCCCAGTTTGGTTGGCTCCGATTCTCTTGACCTTCAGAAAAACAGGCAAGCCGGCATTCCCCCCCCCCCCAACTCCTGGGGACAGGAAGCTGATGCAGCTGGCACAGGGTAGCTGGTGGGGGAAAAAATTCAGAATTTCATCTGAGCTTTAATTGTTGGAAGTGGTGTTTTTTCCCCCCGTTGCATTGTGCTCTATTTTGCTCCCTTGCTCCAAGTGACTTCTGGTAGATGGGCAGCTACGTCGGTTCGTTTAATAAATAATACATCCATCCATAAATATGGATAACCCTTTTGGAAGGCTGGAGGAATGTGTGAGTGAGTTCAGAGTCCTTTTTTCCCCATTCATATTGAGAAAGACTCAGCTAAAAGGCTCAGTTTTAACAAGGCGAGCACTTGAAATTTTCGTTCGGTCTGTTTTGACCTAGGCTTCCTAGGATCATGAAGCCGACTCTTCCTCCTGATAAAACTTTTTATTTAGTTTAAAAGGAATTCCTCTCTCGCGAAGTCCCGGCCAACAGTCTTTCAAGAGATTTCACAACTGCAGACCTTGATCAGGCTTGGAGAGCTGCCAGACCGATATCTTCTAAACTCCATGCTGTAGCAGAAATTACTTGGCAAGAAGTCAGGGATGGATCTTCCCCCTAATGGATTGAACTCATTGTCTCCTGCAAACTCCACTCCCCTTTCGCTCCCCTTTTATTCCCTATGGGAGGGGCCATTCACCGTCCACCTGTGCCTTTGCTCCCGAGTCGGCCCTTGCTCCTTAGCTGTTCCCTTCGCCTGGCAGCTCTGCACATGTGCACACTGGGAACAGGCTCCAGCTGTTCTTTTGCCCCACTGATCTCTGACTCCGAAGGCAGCTGATAACTGTCAGACGTCCCTGGCCCCATCTCTGCGTCCGACACAGAGCCCTCATCAGAGCCTTCCCCAGACTCCAGGACCGGCCCAGGTTCCTCCCCAAACTCCTCGCTGTCTGAGTCTGTCACCAGCTGCTCTGGCCGCTGGCGAGCCACAACAGAATCATAAATGAATGTTCCAGCCCATCTCAGCTGGATTGCAAAAAGCACACATGGATATTTCTGGTTTTTAAGAAGCTGGTGTGGGGTGGGGAAAAGCTGCTACGATGGGTAGGACTGAGTTAAAGAAATTCTTCTAAACTCCACCACGGTCTGTCACGTTGTTCCCAGGTTTGAGGGATCTGAATACCAACTCCACCCGAGGTGCGTTGGGCCAAGTCTTGTTTGCATCATTGATTTAATTTGGAAAATCGCTCCGATTCGACAATTTGAATCAATTAGGAAAATCAATCCTACGTGATTCTGGAGCGTTCCCGCGCTCCAAATTGATTTAGAGGTATCCGTTCGCATCCCATTCGATTTGTAAAGTTGATTAGATCTGAAGATTCAATTAAACCGCCTCCGAATCCCTTCTCCAAATTGAGTTTCTGCCCGGCACTTAATACGACGGTCGGATTATTTTAATGGGAAACATCAATATGCCAAAAGTCAGAGGGTTTTTTTTTTCTTTCTTTAAAGGCCTTAAGCTTAAACCATCTCTCACACAGAACGTCCACGAGGTTAAAGGAAGACCGGCGGACGATGTTTGAAATCAGCAGACGGCCTAAGTTTGGCGTCGTGCCACGGAGTTTCAGAAAGGAAGAACGCTGTGAGAAGACCCTGCCTGCTGCCACTTGTCCTTGGCCAAGACCCTTCCCTGATGCCAGGAGTTTACAGAAGCTCATGCCAATATGCTGGCATCCATCCTAGGTTTTCCAGGCTCCCCGAAGGGCAGTAAGTATAGAGTGACCTTGGCGCCAGCATGGAGATGGTGTCACTGGCACAATTGCCATGCCTCTCACGGAGATCTAAAATCAGTGGAGAACCAGTGCCAAAGTCCCATCTCAGAGAAGGGAGAACCTTTGGCAGGATTCCTCTGAATCGGTAGCTCTGGTGATCGATTGTTAAGAAGCCCACTTTGCTGACAATGGAAGCATGAAGGGAGACCCTCTCTAGACTCCATGGGACGTGGTTGTGATGGAGAAGATGCGCTAAGCGGCCTCTCGAGCCCTAGAGAGTGACTGCCCTATGCTCTGGTGGCCCCCTTCGTGATGCGCCAAACTCCTTCCCTCTTAAGAAAGTCCTTCGTTCTTCTCAACCCACCAGATTTCATCGCCTCCTTCGGAATAAATTCTACTGACGGCTTTTATGGGGCAGGGAGCTGTGGAGACCAGCAAATGGTCTGGATTATAAATGTCTTCTTAAGGAAGAAGAAGCGATCCAAGGTGGCTTCAACTCTCAAGAGGGTTGAGGCTCAGGGACTTTGGGGTCAACGGGAGGGAGGTTGGTGGTTTGAAGCACAGCCTAAAGACCTTCCTTGACTCAGACCAGGAAACATCCCCCACTGAAAAGTTCCATGGTGCATATGGAAGGGACACACAAAGGAAGTCTCTTCTCCTCTCTCCCGCTCTTCTTCTCTTCTCTCTCTTCTCTTTTTTCCCCCTCCCATTCTCCTTCTCCCCCCCTCCCATTCTCTTTCTTTTCTCCTTCTCCCTTTTCTCCCCCTCCCATTCTCCTCTTCTCCTTTTCCCATTCTCTTCTCTTTTCTCTTATTTTCCTTCCATGGTCCTCTTCTCCTTCTCCTTCACCCCCTCCCAATCTCCTTCTTCCTCTTCTTTTTTCTCCCCCTCCCATTTTCCTTCTCTTCTCCCATTCTCCTTCTCCCTCTTCTCTTTTCTCCCCATTCTCCTTCTTTTCCCATTCTCATCTCTTCTCTTTTCTCTTCTCTCCCTTCCATTCTCCTTTCTTTTCCTTCTCCCATTCTCCTCCTCCTCCTCTCCCTTCCATTCTCCTTTCTTTTCCTTCTCCCATTCTCCTTCTCTTCTCTCCCTCCCATTTTTCTTTCCTTCTTCTCTTCTCTTTCTCCCATTCTCCTCTTCTCTCCTCCTCCTCCCATTCTCCTTTCTTTTCCTTCTCCCTTTCTCTTCTTCTCTCCCTCCCATTCTCCTTCTTTCCTACTTCTCTTTTCTCCCTCCCATTCTCCTCCTCTCTTCTCTCCCCCTCCCATTCTCCTTTCTTTTCCTTCTTCTCTTCTCTCCTCTTTCCACTTTGGGGGAGGAAAGACCTGATTGAAATTTCGAGCATGCTCTTCCAAGCTCCCTTGGAACGAACTGTCAGGTGGAGCTTAAGCCATCTACGAACCAAGGTCTGCTTTGGTAAATCGTGGTTGCCCCTACCGTGATCCTCTCATTGAGACACAGCCACTATCTCTGTTGTGCAAGAGGTGGGAAAATTGTTAGATGGGACTGCGCCAAAAAAAAAAAAAAAAACCCCACCAGAAAAAAAACCTGATAGACTTTCCTCTCCTGGGAGCGAAGAGATATTTCTGCCAGCTGCAGAATAGCAGTGAGACTTGATAATGAAATTGTGCTGTTCCAACTACAAAGGATTCTATCTCTTAAGGAAAAATAAAATGTATTAGATTCCTTGGTGAACCATGAGAATAGACTCAGAAGCAGCAGGGGAAAAAGAAAGAGAGATATATAGCATTCTCACTAAACCCAGAGAGGATCACACCACTATTTTAAATATCTCACTTTGCCCTGGGTTGCAGGATGGCGTACAAAGGGCGAAAACAAGTACCCCGCCATAAAATGAAACACGCTAACACCAAGGTAGTGGAAAGAATGCTTCCTGAAACGGCATTTTCTTTCATTTTAATGCTTTTCTTACTGGGAGATTGGAACGGGTCGATGACGGCACAGCGTATGCGTAGCCGAGCCAGGGACGAAAAGAAGAAATACAACGAACGGTTCAGAATCAGAACTCGCCACCATCAATAGGCGTGAAGCCATCGGAACTCAGACTCACGGAAATTACAAATCGGGAGGGAGGGAGGATGGAAGATGTGATGGGGGGATGGATGGTTGGAAGGAAGGAAGGAAGGAAGGAAGGAAGATGTGATGGGGGGATGGATGGATGGAAGACAGGGAGGGTGGAAGAAAGGGAGGGAGGGAGGAAAATGTGATGGGTGAATGGAAAAAAGAAGGAAGGAAGGAAGGGAGGGAGGAAGATATGATGGATGGATGGATGGATGGAAGGAAGGAAGGAAGATGTGATGGATGGATGGTTGGATGGAAGGAAGATGTGATGGATGAATGGAGGAAGGAAGGAAGATGGATGGATGGATGAATGGAAGAAAGGGAGGGAGGAAGAAAGGGAGGGAAGAAAATGTGATGGGTGAATGGAAGAAAGAAGGAAGGAAGGAAGATGTGATGGATGGATGGATGGATGAAAGAAAGGCAGGGAGATGTGATGGATGAATGGAGGAAGGAAGGAAGGAAAGAAGATGAGATGGATGGATGGATGGATGAAAGAAAGGGAGGGAGGGAGATGTGATGGATGAACGGAGGAAGGAAGATATGATGGATGGATGGATGGAAGAAAGGGAGGTAGATGTGATGGATGAATGGAAGAAGGAAGGAAGATGTGATGGATAGATGGATGGAAGAAAGGGAGAGAGATGTGATGGATAAATGGAAGAAGGAAGGGAGGGAGGGAGGGAGGGAGGAAGATGTGATGGATGTGTGCAAAAAGGAAAGGAGGGAGGGAGGGAGGGAGGAAGGGAGGAAGGAAGGAAGGACAAGCCAAGCTACTCCCTGCATGGAGAAGAATCGTATGGTGAGTTCTACTCCTTAACAAACTATTCACCCAGCCTGGCACAAATGTTCAAAAATGCAATTTCCCACCTGTGGCCAAACACAGTCCAGCACTTGCCATCTGTTTGCTTGGCACAGGTTAAAATAGTTCCTCCCTTTAATTCTGAAATCTGCCCTCAGTGGGCACTAACCTGGCAGCAAAGAAAGTTCAGATCCTCATAATTGGCCTGTTCTAAGCTCCGCTGGCCATCATGCTGTCTAGGAAGGAGGCTGCTATAACAACAAGGGGATAGTGAGAAGGAAGCTAAAATGCCATCTTTATTTGTTAGAAAGTGTAGCTATTTACTTTTTCTTTCTTTCTTTCTTTCTTTCTTTCTTTTTCTTTCTTTCTTTCTTTCTTTCTTTCTTTCTTTCTTTCTCTCCTTCTTTTTCTGTCCTTCCTTCTCTTCCTTTCTCCATTCCTTTCTTTCCTTCATTTTCTTTATTTCCCTTCCTTTTTTTCCTTTTCTCTTTCTTTCTTCTTTTCTTTCTTTCCTTTTGTCCTTCTCATTCTTTCTTTCTCTCCCCCTTTCTTTCCTGTCTTCTTTTCCTTTTCTTTATTTCCCTTTCTTCTATCCTTCCTTTTGTTTTTCTTTCTTTTTTTCTTCTTTTCTCTTTCTTTCTTTTCTTTTTTCCTTCTCCTTCTTTCTTTCTCCCTTCCTTCCTTTCCTGCCTTCCTTTCCTTTTCTTTATTTCCCTTCCTTCCTTCTTTCTTTCCTTCCTTTTCTCTTTCTTTCTTCTTCTTCTTCTTTCTTTTCTTTTTTCCTTCTCCTTCTTTCTTTCTACCTTCCTTTCTTTCCTGCCTTCCTTTCCTTTTATTTCCTTCCTTACTCGTTTCCTTCATTCCTTTTCTCTCTTTCTTCCCCTTTCTTTTTCTCTCTCTCTCTTTCCTTTCCTTCCTTCTTTCTTTGTCTTCCTTCCTTCTTTCTTTGTCTTCCTTCCTTCCTTCCTTCCTTCCTTCCTTCCTTCCTTCCTTCCTTCCCTCTCTCTCTCCATTTCCAGATTAAAAATAGAAAACTACTGCTTCTCATCTACCTCTCCTGTTTTCACCACTCAGTGTGGTGCGATGATGTGTGTCCCCTACACACACACACACACACACACAGCACAACTGTGCATGCCGATCCATCTTAATGCCGGACGCCAATGCTTTTCCAAATCGGAAAAGGATTATGCAAAACATAAAGTACTTTTTTTTTCTCTCCAGGGAAAAGCAGGCTAATCCAGTATTACCGAGAACAGCACAGAGCGAGGGAAAGGATATATATGCATATGCATATTGGGGAAGTTGGGGGCACGCTCCTATCTGTAAGCCATGAAGCACAAGAGAAAGGATGGGGTCAATGGACTGAATTCAATGGGACAGGAGACCACCAGGAGTAGCATCATGCAGATTAGCAAAATTTGGGAAAGCACACAATAATTCGGAATTTGCACCCTCACTCAGTGGCATCTAAACTACCATATTTTCCAAAGTATAAGACTCTCCGAAGTATAAGACGCACCTAGCTTTTGGGGAGGAAAACAAAAAAATAAATAAATCTGCCTCTGCCTCCCAGCAATTTGCCTCCTTGCAGCAAACAGCCCCTTTCAGTTTCAATTTCAGCACGGCCTGATCGGTGGTTGGATTGGTCTCCCGACGATCAGCTGTTTCAGCCTGCAGGGGTTGCTGTAGCCTATTGCTGCCTCCATGAGCCCCATTTTCAGCCTGCGCACGCCCTGTTTTCTGCCTCTGCGTGCCCCCACTTCCGGGCAGCGGGGATCGGAATGTGCGGAAAATGTGGTGCGCGGGAGGCCGAAAACGTGGCGCGCAGAGGTGGCAATAGGCAGTGGCAATCCCTGCAGCCTGAAACAGCTGACGGTCAGGAGGCCGATCCAACCGACAATCAGCTGCTTGTGCTAATCAAGCTGTACTGAAGCTGAAACAAGCTGTTTGCTGTTTGATGCAAGGAGGCAAATTGCTGGGAGGCAGAGGCCAAAGGGTGGGGCCCGGCGGGTGGGTGGGACTACATTCAGTGTCTAAGACGCACCCAAATTTTCACCCTCTTTTAGGAAAGGGGAGGGAAGTGTGTCTTATACTCCAAACAATACAGTAGCCAAAACGGCACTCACGCAAACACACAAGGATATGCTTACAAAAAGTACTCCATCCCTAAACATGCCACAATATCCACACAACTACACAGGAGCGAAGATAGTTTTTTTTTTTAATCTTTCTTTTTATCCCTCACACATAAAGTGACAATTTATTCACAGGGCAACAACATTTCTCAGTTTCAACAGATCTCTTTTATTACCATTAGCAATGGGAACTTTAAACGAGACCTTAATTAAATTCTTGCTTACATTTGCATAGAATTGGTTAAGAAATAAGAGAAGGAAGGGGGAATATATATTTGTGCTGATAAATAAATAAAGGGAGACTAGTATAGATCTATTTTAACCTATTTAGGTCTCATCAGCTAGCCATAACCTTACTGGGTAATGAGACCTAAATAGGTTGAAATAGATCTATACTAGTCTCCCTTTATTTATTTATCAGCACAAATAAGGAAGAGAGCCTGTGGCTTAGTGGCAATTACATCTGCCTAATATGCAATACAGCCCTGGTTCGATTCCCAGTAAGGGTATGGCTAGCTGATGAAAGCTAAATAGCTTGAAATAGATCTATACTAGTCTCCCTTTATTTATTTATCAGCACAAACACAACATTGTGTGTGTGTGTGTGTGTGTGTGTGTATGTATGTATGTATGTATGTATGTGTGTTACAACCCCTGGTATGCCCAAATATGGGAGGCAGCTCACTCCTCCCTCTTTCTGTCCTTCGGCTCATCACAGAAAACCATCCAGGCAGAAACCCATATTTTTATTTTTAATGTTGCCTTTTTATATTTATGTTGTATTTGTGCTGATAAATAAATAAAGGGAGACTAGTATAGATCTATTTCAAGCTATTTAGCTTTCATCAGCTAGCCATACCAAACATTGAAATGGATCCATACTAGTCTCCCTTTATTTATTTATCAGCACAAATACAACACACACACACACACACCACACACACACACACACAGACACAACGAGTATTCTATTCTATTCTGTATTCTCTTCTCTATTCTATTCTATTCTACATGACCCTACTCTATTCTATTCTATAGTACATCCACCGTCATATTTAATGCCTTTTGGAGATAATATTGAACAGGTCTGTCCTTTGGCCGGGCAGATCAAAGAACAGCTCTTCTAAGGAAGTTTTAAGATTTGCAAAACGGATATGAAAAACAATGCATCATTTCTGTAAAAAAAATAATAATGACCTGACCCCTTTTTTTCATTTCTCCAAAGAGTTGTCCAATCAATTAACCGATCCGGATAATCTATTAAACACCACAGCGGTTAATTATCACCATCAATTCACAGTTCTGCAAACAGGGCTGGCGGTATTTTAATTTTATTTCACTTTTTTTTTTTCGCTCTCACTTTTAATGAGGTGACTGCTAGGACTCTATGCCGCCAACACTTTCCATCTTTTGCAAAGGGCATGGATGTAAATCCGAGCTGCTGCATGGACCATACAGACGAGAGGGTTTGATTTGTTTATTAAAAACAAATTTATGGAGCTGCGCTACAACAGGTCTTCCCTATGCTGGCTTTACAAACAATTTTAAAGTCGATTAGAAGAGGCCAGTTTTATGGATCACAGAGAAGACATCTTCCCTGGCCATGAGGGGACCTACAATATTTCTGTTGCATCGCATCCAAGATCTCTTATCTGGTGGCTTTCAATCAAGAACAGTTGGAAGGGACCTCGGAGGTCTTCTAGTCCAACCCCCTGCTCAGGCAGAAAACTCTATACCAGGGATGGCTCACCTATTTGTCATCGCGTGCCGATAGTGCATGCCTGCACTCATAATGCAATGTGCACATGACATCCCCCCTGCCCTTCCCCCTGCACATGCGCATGTGACACACACACACCCCACGCTTCCCTTGCCCCCCACATTGCCCCCCCATGCCCCGTTTTGGGCCTAATAGGCTCTCCCTGCAGTCTCCTAGCAGCAAAAACAGGCGGGTAGGGGGGGGGGACATGCGCACACGTCTCAAATTCTATTCTATTCTATTCTCTATTCTCTTCTCTTCTCTATTCTCTTCTATTCTACATTCTCTTCTCTTCTATATTCTCTTCTCTTCTCTTCTCTTCTCTTTCTCTTCTATTCTACATTCTCTTCTCTTCTTATTCTTCTCTATTCTCTTCTCTTCTCTTCTTTCTTCTTCTCTATTCTCTTCTTATTCTATTCTATTTCTCTTCTCTTCTATTTTTCTCTATTTTCTTTCTTCTCTTCTCTCTTCTCTTTCTTCTATTCTTTTCTCACTTCTATTCTCTTCTCTTCTCTATTCTCTTCTATTTTTCTATTCTCTTCTCTTCTCTATTCTTCTTCTCTATTCTCTTCTTTATTTTCTATTTCTTCTTTCTTATTCTCTTCTCTTCTCTATTCTCTTCTATATTTTCTATTTCTTCTCTTCTATCTTTCTCTTCTCTTCTCTATTCTCTTCTATTTTTCTATTTCTTCTCTTCTATATTTCTCTTCTTTCTCTTTCTCTTCTTATTTCTTCTCTTCTCTCTTCCATTTTTTCTATTCTCTTCTCTCTTTCTATTCTCTTTTCTATTCTTATCTCTTCTCTTCTCTATTCTATTTTATATTCTCCTCTCTTCTCTATTCTATTATATTCTGTATTGTATTCTATATTCTCTTCTCTTCTATGTTTTCTCTCTTCTCTTCTCTTCTCTTCTCTATTCTATTCTATTCTATTCTATACGACACTATTCTATTCTATTCTATTCTAACCCTACCCTACTCTATTGTTCCATTCTGTCCTGTCCTGTCCTGTCTTGTCCTACCCTCATTGTTCCATTCCGTTCCACCCCACCCTGCCCAACTGTTCATTCTATTCTATTCGCCTTCAGGGGTAGTGCCCAGACCACTCTTAATTCTCTTTCTTTCATGACTGGTTTTTGTAACCTTGAATCCTACAGTGACTCTTGACTCTGCATTGGCCAGCAAGGACACAAGTACTTTTGTGGTCTGACGATTTGGCTTGCTGTGCTTTCACTTTGGGGGTTTCAACACCCAATACTCCATCATCCCCCCAAAAGGAGTCTGGAGAGAGAAGGCCCAAGATATTATTATTATTATTATTATTATTATTATTATTATTATTATTATTATTATTATTATTATTATTATTATTATTATTATTATTTGCCCTAACAGAAGTTTTCTTGTTGTGCAACGATCCTCTTTTATTGAAAGAACTGATGTCTCCCTTGAGTTTGCGGGATCTCTTTTGCATCTGAAAAAAGGGGCTTTTGTTCGGAGAAATTAAGCAGAGACCATTTCAACTACTCTTATTCCAAAGACACGGTGGCTTTTATGCTCCGTTCCCTTTTTTCTCATTCTAGTCCACAGTGCAGTCTGCTGCTGTTATTGCTGTATATCTATATATCTTTATCGTCTATCCAGAACACTTCTGTCAATGGGCAGATTAAAGAAACGCTGAATAAACGCCTAATTTGGTCCGAAAAACCTTTTGCACACCGGCGTACAAATCAGCTAAAACCCCTTCTTTGAATTCACACAATTGCTCCAATTTTGCCATTTTGATCTGATGGCGGGGGGGATTGAGTTATTTCCAAATCAAAGCATCTTGAAAATATTTCCATTTTTTGAAGATATATATATATACCGTATTTTTTGCCCTATAAGACGCTCCGGAATATAAGTCGCACCCAATTTTAAAGGAGGAAAATCTAGAAAAAAAAGATTTTTGGGCTCAATTGCCACTCAATTTTGGGCTCAATTGTGGTCATAAGTTTTCTTTCTTTGTTTGTTTCTTTCATCTCTCTCTCCCACTTTCTTTTTTTTTTTCTTTTCTTTTTTCATTTTTTCTGCCTTTCTTTCTCTTTCTCTCTCTTTCTGTTTCTTTGTGTGTCTGTCTGTCTGTCTCTGTATCTCTGTCTCTCTCTCTCCTCCCTCTTCCATCTGTCACTCTGTATGTGTGTGTCTGTCTGTCTCTCACTCTCCCTCCCTCCCTCCCTCTCTCTCTCTCTCTCTGTGTTTCTCTCTCCTCCCTTCTCTCTGTCTGTCACTCTGTGTGTACATGTGTGTGTGTGTCTGTCTGTCTGTCTGTCACTCACTCAATCACTCACTCTGTGTGTGTGTGTGTCTCTCTCTCTCTGCGTCTCTGTCTGTCTGTCCCTCTCTCCCTCCCAATTGGAGAACAACCTTTTCTGTCCCCTTACCAGCCCATCCGGGAAGATGAGGAACGCGAGGGGATCCCTCCCCCCCCCCCGCGGATGGGCTCCGAACCAGCGGAGCCTCGTCCTTCTTTTTAAGCAGGCAGCTATCAGAGAGAAGAAGGCAGCGCGGCTTGTGCAGCCGAAGATCGCCTGCTTAAAGATCGCCTGCTTAAAAAGAAGCTCCCTTCCTTACTCGTTTCCCTCACACATAGGACTCACACCCAAGGACTTGCGAGTGAGTGACAGGGGCGGGGCTTCCGGGTTCATTGACCAACCAGCAGAAACCCACCACTGCCCAGGTGGCTACATTCGGCCTATAAGACGCAACCAGATTTTCACCCTCTTTTTTGGAGTAAAAAAGTGCGTCTTATAGGGCAAAAAATACGGTATGTATGTATGTATGTATGTATGTATGTGTGTATATGTATATATATGTGTGTGTGTGTGTGTGTGTGTGTGTGTGTGTGTGTGTGTGGAGGGAGAGAGAAAGCGATAAGATACAGAACAACGTTTTTCTCTCTCTCATTTTTTTTTCAAGGTTGGCCATAGAAATCACTGAGGGCAAGAGTTAAGGCTGAATGGCAATCAAACACTCAAGACAGGTTTTCAATTCCATCCACAACCTGGAAAATTTAATGGGTTTGCAGATAAGGCTCCTTCTGACTCCGTTCAGGTGATCCAGAACTAAATAGTGTTGACACAGATTGCTAATAGATGAAAGGACGATTTACGTGTGTGTGGGGTGGGGGTGGGGGGGTTGAAGAGGGTGGGAGTGTTGTTAACAAAGAGTCAAAAAATTCAAACAGAGAATAGAATCGAATGGAATGGTACAGAATAGGCATGAGAATAGAACAGAATAGAGAAATAAAACACAGAAATAGAGTAGGGTAGGGTAGGGTAGGGTAGGGTAGGGTAAAGTAGAGTAGAGTAGAGTAGAATAGTACACAGAATTAGAACACAGAAATAGAGTAGGGTAGAGTAGAATAGAGTAGAGTAGAATAGAATAGAATACAATGCAGAACAGAACAGAATAAAATAGAGAATAGAACACAACAGAACAGTACACAGAATTAGAGTGGGGTAGGGTAGAGTAGGGTAGGGTAGGGTTAGAGTAGAGTAGACTAGAAATGCAGAACAGAATAAAATAAAATAGAGAATAGAACACAGAACAGAATAGTACACAGAATAGAACACAGAATAGAGAATAGAATAGAATAGAATAGAATAGAATAGAACAGAATAGAGAATAGAACACAGAACAGAATAGAGTAGAGTAGAGAATGCAGAACAGAACAGAACAGAGAATAGAACACAGAACAGAATAGAGAATAGAACACAGAACAGAACAGAATAGTACACAGAATAGAAAACAGAGTAGAGTAGAGTAGAATGCAGAACAGAATAGAACAGAATAGAGAATAGAACACAGAACAGAACAGAACACAGAATAGAGTAGAGTAGAATAGAGTAGAGTAGAGTAGAGAATAGAATGCAGAACAGAACAGAATAGAGAATAGAACACAGAACAGAACAGAATAGTACACAGAATAGAAAACAGAGTAGAGTAGAGAATAGAATGCAGAACAGAACAGAATAGAGAATAGAACACAGAACAGAACAGAACAGAACAGAATAGAGAATAGAACACAGAACAGAACAGAATAGTACACAGAATAGAAAACAGAGTAGAGTAGAGAATAGAATGCAGAACAGAACAGAATAGAGAATAGAACACAGAACAGAACAGAATAGTACACAGAATAGAAAACAGAGTAGAGTAGAGAATAGAATGCAGAACAGAACAGAATAGAGAATAGAACACAGAACAGAACAGAACAGAACAGAATAGAGAATAGAACACAGAACAGAACAGAATAGTACACAGAATAGAAAACAGAGTAGAGTAGAGAATAGAATGCAGAACAGAACAGAATAGAGAATAGAACACAGAACAGAACAGAACAGAATAGAGAATAGAACACAGAACAGAACAGAATAGTACACAGAATAGAAAACAGAGTAGAGTAGAGAATAGAATAGAATGCAGAACAGAATAGAACAGAATAGAGAATAGAACACAGAACAGAAGAGAATAGAATAGTATACAGGATAGTACACAGAACAGAACACATTCTATTCTATTCTATTCTATTCTATTCTATTCTATTCCATTCTAATGAAAAGAACGACAAGATAGAAATGTTCCAGTATCTGAGGGGTTGCCACAAAGAAGAGGGAGCCAACCTATTCTCCAAAACACCTGAACGCAGGACAAGAAGCAACGGATGGAAACTAATCAAGGAGAGAAGCCACCTGGAATTAAGGAGAAACTTCCTAACAGTGAGGACAATTAAACCAGTGGAACAGAAGTTGCCTCCAGAAGTTGTGAATGCTCAAACATCGGACTTTTTAAAGAAGAGATTAGGCAACCCTTTGTCTGAAGTGGTGTAGGCTTTCCTGCATAAGCAGGGTGGCTGGACTAGAAGACCTCCAAGGTCCCTTCCAACTCTGCTATTCTGTTAAAAGAGTCAGAAGAGTCTTGGTCAACTTGAGAAAGACAAACCAGACTCACCCGATACCAGACGATTTCTCTCATTCTGCCGTCGGTCTTGAAGTTACATTTGAGGGTCACGGCGTCGCCTACGACCACGGGGGGAAGAGGCTCGATACTGACCGTGAGGTAGCCTAGAGGAGGGAGAAGAAAGAGGAGGTCAGTTATAAGGCCTTTTTTTCTGATGGGTTTCCTGGATTTGGAGACCTCGAGATAATCTCTCTCTTATCCTGGGGAAGATTACAAGGAGAATCACAGAAGGAATGTTTTTGGCCAGCAAGAGCCGAGCACTTAGGCACGTCATCGTGAAAATGGACATCTCATGTCGGGTTAAATGGGGGGGAAAAAAAGGAGACTAAAAATTGATTCCGTGGAGTACTGTATTTTTATTCATTAATTCTGAACGCTCGGCTGCAAATCCCGAGTGCTGTAAAGCATTAAAAAAAAAAAAAAACACCAATCTTGAGCCTTTTTTTTCCCCTTCTACTTTCCCTTCTTTTCATAATGTCCCGACTCTTGCAAATAGTGTTCTCATCTCCTTTTCTTATTTTCCCTTTCGGCTTAGATTAAATTGCTTTTATCTATAGTTCTTTCATGTTAGTGCCTGGCATGTTATGATTTGATTTAGTGGGGTTTTTTTTTTTAAAAAAAAACAAGGGATTAGAATTAGCGGCATATTTCTGTTATTGGGATTAATAAACTGGCTATTTTTAATTTTACTCATCTGTGGACATTTTACTTGCCTCTGGTTCTTCCCCCCCCCCCCTTTGTTCACTGTCCTATGAACTGCCCTAAATCTGCATGGATTTGGTGGTATAAAGGTAAAGGTTCTCCTTGCACATATGTGCTAGTCGTTCCTGACTCTAGGGGGCGATGCTGATCTCCGTTTTAAAGCCGAAGAGCCAGCGCTGTCCGAAGACGTCTCCGTGGTCATGTGGTCGGCATGACTCAATGCCCAAGGCGCATGGAACGCGGTTGCCTTCCCACCAAAGGTGGTTCCTATTTGTCTACTTGCATTTTTTAACGTGCTTTCGAACAGCTAGGTTGGCAGAAGCTGGGACAAGTCACGGGAGCTCGCTCCGTTACGCGGCACTAGGGATTCGAACTGCCAAACTGCCGACCTTTCTGTTCGACAAGCTCAGCGTCTTAGCCACTGCATCCCCTATATCAGCGATGGCGAACCTTTTTTGGCTCGCGTGCCACAAATGCGGGGAGCGCAGGGGGGTCGTGTGCAGGCATGCCGCACCCATAATGCAATGCGTGACCCCCCCTTTTTTACATGCTTTTTTCACCCTCCCCAGGCTCCAGAGGCTTTATAGGAGCCTGGGGAGGGCGAAAAGAGCCTCCCCCGCCCCCCCGGAGGCTTCAGGGAGCATCCGGAAGCTTCCCTGAAGCCTTCAGAGCGCTCAAAAGGATCCTCCGAGCAAACCGGAAGTGACTTCCGGGTTGCTCGGAGGGTCGTTTTAAGCGCTCCTAAGGCGTCAGGGAAGCCTCTGAACGGTCCCTGAAGCCTCCGGAGGCCCTCTGGAGGGCGGGGAAGGTTCTTTCCGCCCTCCCCAGGCTCCTATAAAGCCTCTGGAGCCTGGGGAGGGCAAAAAATGGCTTTTAAAAAGGTGAACTCAGCTGGCCAGCGTGCCCTGACAAATGGCTCCGCGTGCCACCTGTGGCACGCGTGCCATAGGTTCGCCATCACTGCCCTATATATTTGGTAGCAGGGACGTGCGGTCAGGGGAGGGAGGGGAGGCAGAGCCGTACCGCTCTCATCATGAAAAAAAAAGGGGGGGAAAGGCGCTGAGGAGCCTCGGGGAATGTGCGCGAGCCGCGGTCCCCTTCATGTTGACTCAGGAAGGCAGGGAATGGGACCACGTGTGCAGGACAGAGGGAGGTGCAGGAGCCTCCTCTAGCCTCAGCCTCCCTCCTGCACACGTGGTCCCATTCCCCGCCTTCTGTCGGGTTCTGACGCCGGAGCTCATAGTTCCAGGGCGAATGCGCGAGCGGCTCCCTTCCTCACACTGAGCAACGGCAGGTTTACGGGAAGTTGCTCGCGAAAGGACGGACTTTTCGGACCGTCGTCTACCGTTTCCCTGCCAGCTCACTCGCGAAAGGACCCTGGAAACCGAGTCGCGGCCGGCGCCTTGCTAAGAATTCCCCGCCTTCCTGATGACGTCACCAGCCTCACCAGCCATAAACCTCACCACACGTCACTGTTTGGTAGTATATAAATAATATATATAAATAAATAAAATAATTACAAAACTATTGACAAAAGGGAGTGAAACATAGTAATCAGCAGCATTGATCAAGTGGATTTTAATTCCAGGTATCCAGAACAAGTGATTCTAATTTGGGTATTATTACTTTTTTTGCATAAAATCAAAATCAACAGCCAAAGATTAAAAGTTTAGGCAGGATACAATTTCGCTGTATTTAAGTACAATAAAGATTATAGTTATGAGCAAGAGGAATATAGATAGTGCTTGACTTACAACAGTTCGTTTAGTGTCTACACGAAGTTACGAGACTGAAAAAAACTGACTTGCGACTGCTTTTCACACTTACGACCATAAGCATCCCTGTGATCATGTGACCAAAATTCAGACGCTTGGCAACTGGCTCTCATTTATGACGGTCACAGTGCGGTCAAGAGATTCCCTTTCGCGAACTTCTGACAAGCCAAGTCAATGGGGGAAGCCGTATTCACTTAACAACCTTGCTACTGACTTACATCCGCAGTGATTCGCTTAACAACGGTGGCAAGAAAAGTCGTAAAATGGGACAAAACTCACTTAACAAATGTTTCTCACTTAGCAACAGAAATGTTGGGCTCAATTGTGGTCGAAAGTTGAGGACTACCTGTACTGGAATTTCTCCAAGCAAATGGTTATCATCAAGTGGTTGAGTCTGTAATACAAAACTGGTAGTCCTCAATTTACAGTCCTTCCTTCCTTCCTTCCTTCCTTCCTTCCTTCCTTCCTTCCTTCCTTCCTTCCTTCCTTCCTTCCTTCTTCCATTCCTCCATCACATCTTCCTTCCTTCCCTTTTTCTTTTTTCCTTCCTCCATTCCTTCCTTCCATCCATCCATCCATCCTATCTCTTCCTTTTTTCCTTCTTCCATCCATCACATTTTCCTTCCTTCCCTTTTTCTTTTTCTTTCTTTCCTTCCTTTTCCTTTTTTTCTTTCCTTACTCCATTCCTTCCTTCCTTCCAACCATCTACCCATCCATCCTATCTCCTCCTTCCTCCCATCTCTCTTTTTTCTTTTTTCCTTCCTCCATTCCTTGCTTCCTTCCTTCCATCCATCCATTCATCCATCCTATCTCCTCCTTCTTTCCTTCTTCCATCCATCCATCACATCTTCCTTCCTTCCTTCCCTTTTTCTTCTTTTCCTTACTTTTCCTTTCTTTCTTTCCCTACTCCATCCCTTCCTTCCTTCCAACCATCTATCCATCCATCCTATCTCTTCCTTCCTTCCATCTCTTTTTTCTTTTTTTCCTTCCTCCATTCCTTCCTTCCAACCATTCTATCTCCTCCTTCTTTCCTTCTTCCATCCATCCATCACATCTTCCTTTCTTCCCTTTTTCTTTTTCTTCCTTTCCTTCCTTTTCCTTTCTTTCTTTCCTTCCTCCATTCCTTCCTTCCAACCATCTATCCATCCATCCTATCTCTTCCTTCCTTCCTCCATTCCTTCCTTCCTTCCATCCCTCCTTTCTTTTTTCTTTCTTTCTTTCTTTCTTTCTTTATTTCTTTCTTTCTTTCTTTCTTTCTTTCTTTCTTTCTTTCTTTCTTTCTTTCTTCCTTCCTTCCTTCCTTCCTTCCTTCCTTCCTCCATTCCTTCTTTACATTCATCCATCCAACCATCCATCCTATCCCTTTCTTTCTTCCTTCCACCTATCCACCCATCACATCCCTTCCTTCCTTCCTTCCACCCACCCACCCATCCTATCCCTTCCCTCCTTCTCTCCTTCCTTCCCTTCTTATAAAAGACCTATTCAGACAGACCTCATCCACGCAATAAGAGATGCAGAAAAAAAGCGACCCCCACCCCCCCCAAAAAAAGATCGCTTTCACCCCAGTTCCTTATATCCACAGCTTCTCCCCTGGATTTCTCCCCATTCCGATCCTTCCTACAACCTGGCCCATTCTTGTCTGCCTCATCCTTCACACCTGTTGAAACTCTGCAGAGCTCCCAGGTAAGGCCGTCCAGAAGGGACAGAACTGGGACGGAGGCAAAAGGATTTTAAAAATTTAAAAGCGGGGAAGAAAAATGGCAGAAGCCCCTCCAGTTGGCAGGGCGACAGCTGCTGATAGACACCTTGAGGGAAGTGAATGATGGATTAGGGACAGCCTAATCGCCTTTTCTCCGGTTCCCCTTGGCCTACACAGCAAGGGGGAGAAATATAGCATTATTATTATTTGTGCTCTTTGCGAGTGTTCCTGAAGGAGGGAAGGCCGCCTACACAGAGAACATCTGTCCAAGGACATTTCTTGGTGGCTGACAGCTGTTGCGAGGAGGAGGGGGGGTGTCTCTGGGCCGGCGAGACCCCCAAATGCATTGAGGTCGCACTGGGGTGAATTGCTGCGGTCGGATGGCGCTAGCTGTATCGCTTTGACCCTGGCTTCCTGCAAGACAGAGGAAATCCTCACCTTACCACCGGAATTGAGTGCGGAAGATACAGGAAGTCCTCGATTTATGACCGGAATTGAGCCCAGAAGATATAGGGCGTCCCCGGCTTACGACCTGAATTGAGTGCGGAAGATACAGGAAGTCCTCGATTTATGACCGGAATTGAGCCCAGAAGATACGGGAAGTCCTCGATTTATGACCGGAATTGAGTGCAGAAGATACAGGGCGTCCCCGCCTTATGACCGGAATTGAGTGCGGAAGATACAGAAAGTCCTCGACTTATGAATGGAATTGAATGCGGAAGATACAGAAACTCCTCGACTTATAACTGGAATTGAGCCCAGAAGATACAGGAAGTCCTTGATTTATGACTGGAATTGAGTGCAGAAGATACAGAAAGTCCTCGACTTATGACTGGAATTGAGCCCAGAAGATACAGGAAGTCCTCGATTTATGACTGGAATTGAGTGCAGAAGATACAGAAAGTCCTCGACTTATGACTGGAATTGAGCGCAGAAGATACAGGAAGTCCTTGATTTATGACTGGAATTGAGTGCAGAAGATACAGAAAGTCCTCGACTTATGACTGGAATTGAGCCCAGAAGATACAGGAAGTCCTTGATTTATGACTGGAATTGAGTGCAGAAGATACAGAAAGTCCTCGACTTATGACTGGAATTGAGCCCAGAAGATACAGGAAGTCCTTCATTTATGACTGGAATTGAGTGCAGAAGATACAGAAAGTCCTCGACTTATGACTGGAATTGAATGCGGAAGATACAGAAACTCCTCGACTTATGACTGGAATTGAGCCCAGAAGATACAGGAAGTCCTTGATTTATGACTGGAATTGAGTGCAGAAGATACAGAAAGTCCTCGACTTATGACTGGAATTGAGCCCAGAAGATACAGGAAGTCCTTGATTTATGACTGGAATTGAATGCGGAAGATACAGAAACTCCTCGACTTATGACTGGAATTGAGCCCAGAAGATACAGGAAGTCCTTGATTTATGACTGGAATTGAGTGCAGAAGATACAGAAAGTCCTCGACTTATGACTGGAATTGAATGCGGAAGATACAGAAACTCCTCGACTTATGACTGGAATTGAGCCCAGAAGATACAGGAAGTCCTTGATTTATGACTGGAATTGAGTGCAGAAGATACAGAAAGTCCTCGACTTATGACTGGAATTGAGCCCAGAAGATACAGGAAGTCCTTGATTTATGACTGGAATTGAGTGCAGAAGATACAGAAAGTCCTCGACTTATGACTGGAATTGAGCCCAGAAGATACAGGAAGTCCTTGATTTATGACTGGAATTGAGTGCAGAAGATACAGAAAGTCCTCGACTTATGACTGGATTGAATGCGGAAGATACAGAAACTCCTCGACTTATGACTGGAATTGAGCCCAGAAGATACAGGAAGTCCTTGATTTATGACTGGAATTGAGTGCAGAAGATACAGAAAGTCCTCGACTTATGACTGGAATTGAGCCCAGAAGATACAGGAAGTCCTTGATTTATGACTGAATTGAGTGCAGAAGATACAGAAAGTCCTCGACTTATGACTGGAATTGAATGCGGAAGATACAGAAACTCCTCGACTTATGACTGGAATTGAGCCCAGAAGATACAGGAAGTCCTTGATTTATGACTGGAATTGAGTGCAGAAGATACAGAAAGTCCTCGACTTATGACTGGAATTGAGCCCAGAAGATACAGGAAGTCCTTGATTTATGACTGGAATTGAGTGCAGAAGATACAGAAAGTCCTCGACTTACGATCGGAATTGAGTGCAGAAGATACAGGAAGTCCTTGATTTATGACCGGAATTGAGTGCAGAAGATATAGGGCGTCCCTGGCTTACGACCGGAATTGAATGCGGAAGATACAGAAACTCCTCGACTTATGACTGGAATTGAGCCCAGAAGATACAGGAAGTCCTTGATTTATGACTGGAATTGAGTGCAGAAGATACAGAAAGTCCTCGACTTATGACTGGAATTGAATGCGGAAGATACAGAAACTCCTCGACTTATGACTGGAATTGAGCCCAGAAGATACAGGAAGTCCTTGATTTATGACTGGAATTGAATGCGGAAGATACAGAAAAGTCCTCGACTTATGACTGGAATGAGCCCTAGAAGATACAGGAAGTCCTTGATTTAATGACTGGAATTGAGTGCAGAAGATACAGAAAGTCCTCCGACTTACGACCGGAATTGAGTGCAGAAGATACAGGAAGTCCTTGATTTATGACCGGAATTGAGTGCAGAAGATACAGGGCGTCCCCGGCATACGACCGGAATTGAGTGCCGAAGATACAGGAAGCTCTCAACGTACGACTGGAATTGAGCCCAGAAGATAAAGGCAGTCCTCGACTTACGACCGGAATTGAGCCCAGAAGATATAGTCCTCAACTTACAAAAAAAAATGTGCCTGGAATGATGGTCATAAGCCACGGCTGTCATTAAGTGAGTTGCCGCATGATTGTTCTTGATTGCGTGACCTTTTTGTGGCGGCTGTTAAGCAAGGCCATTTTTACCCAATGTGCATTTTTTGGGGGGTTGGAAATTTGAAATGCGACCGCCGGACGGTGCAAACACGATTACGCCTGTCACAACTCCAGAACTGGGTTGAAAATAACTCCGGGGAGGACGGTCATAACATCGGACGGTCGTTAAGTGAGGACTGCCTGTAGCTTCCTTCTAACCTCCACCACCCGATCTTGCTGGATCACCTTTTTTATGCACCAACAACAACCAGGTTGGTCTACTGTTCTGACCCCCCGCCCCGCTCTCGTATACCAAGTCACTCCGACACAAAGTCTCTTCAAGATGTTTATTGACATACAGGTTCCACCTTGGCAGCAATCCATGCCTGCCAAGGTCAAGATAGCACTCTGGGCAGCAATCCAGCTACAGTGACACCCTTGGCAGCAATCCAGCTACCAAGCTCCAGATAACCACCTTAGCAGCACATCCTGCCTGCCAAGGTCCAGGGAACAGATTGGCAGCAATCCAGGTAAACCCTTTGGCAGCAATCCAGCCTGCCAAAGTACGACACAGATCTGAGCTTCTCCAACTCCAATGATCAGTTGATTTCCTGCAAAGGTGTGTCCACAAGCAGTCCCTTTATAGTCTGGAGATGAGTCTATGATCAGCAGCTGAGAGCAATTACCTCCTGTAATTGCTCAATTGCTCCTTACGCCAGGTAGCACGTACGAGCATCTAATAGCTCACTGCTGATGTCTGACTCACTGTCCCGTTGACTCCTCCCCACTGCTCCAAGGCATGACATCAGGAGGCCCCCTTCCTTTGGCTTTCACCACATGCTCCATGCCTCAGGCGCCTCCTGGTGGCCAACCAGCCTCTCTGCGCCCTGCTCAGAGTCGGAACCCTGTCCAGGGTCCTCCACATCCTCCTGAGCCGACTCAGAGGGACCCTCGCTGTCGGAGTCTGGTGGCAACTCCAACGGCTCCTGCTGGGCCACAACAGTCTACCTTAAAACCTGCAGCACAGGAAGGAAAAAAATATATGCAACAGGTCCCTGAACTCAGGAGAAATTCACTATTTCCAAGTGAATTAACAGAATATCTACCGTACTTCACTGCTGAACTGGCACCCATGGATGAAAAAAAAACATCAGAGACGAAGAAACTTTGGCTTTCAACAACTCCTGTGCAGTGAATTTGATGCTAATGCACTTTTGGTGAGCACACATACACACACACACAGGAGGAAAGAGTGCACAGCTATGTTGATTATATCTATCACCTTCCTTTTATTTTTAAAAGCCACAACATAACGCTTAAGCGGAAATCTTTGCTGAAGTTCAGCTGCTCAAATACCTGTCAATAAATTAAAAAAACTATGGAGGGACAGAAATGGGTGGGTTTCCTTAATACAGCAAATCTAGACAGCATCCTAAAAAGCAGAGACATCACCCTGACAACAAAAGTGTGCGTAAACAAGGCTCTGGTTTCCCCAGTTTGCAATGGATGGCCGTGAAAGGTGGACCACAAGGAAGGCTGAGCGCCAGAGAATGGAGACCTTTGAACTCTGGTGCTGGAGAAGAAGACTCCTGCGAGTCCCTTGGACTGCAAGGCGATCCAACCAGTCAGTCCTGGAGGAGATCAACCCTGGCTGCTCTTTAGAAGGCCAGATCCTGAAGAGGAAACTCAAATGCCTTCTTTTTCGGAGCATAAGACGCACCTGGGTATAAGACGCACCAAGATTTTGAAGAGGTAAATTTGAAAAAAAAAGGTTTTGCGCTCTGCAGGCGTCCCAAACCTTCTGCACACCTCATTTTTTTGTGAAAAATGGGGCATGCAGAGAGTTTGAGAGGCCTGCAAAGTGCCCCTGGGGGCTGGGGGGGGCAAAATTGAGCAAAAACCGGCCTATTTTTAGTGAAAACAGGCCCATTTTTTGACAAAAAAGGGTATGCCTAGCCATTAGGAGGCTTGTAGAGTGCTCCTGGGGGCTGGGGGGAAGCAAAAATGAGCAAAAAACGACCCATTTTTGCTAGTTTTTGCCCTCCCCAGCCCCCATGAGGACTTTGCAGGCTTCCCAAACCCTCTGCATGTCCATTTTTGTGAAGGGGGTGAGGTTTCTGGAGGCCAAAAATACTGTATTCAGCATATAAGAAGCGCCAAAGAATGGAGGCCTTTGAACTCTGGTGCTGGAGAAGAAGACTCCTGCATTGAGTCCCTTGGACTGCAAGGCGATCCAACCGGTCAGTCCTAGAGGAGATCAACCCTGATTGCTCTTTAGAAGGCCAGATCCTGAAGAGGAAACTCAAGTACTTTGGCCACCTAATGAGAAGGAAGAAGGACTCATTAGAGAAGAGCCTCATGCTGGGAAAGATGGAGGGCAAAGGCTGAGCGCCAAAGAATGGAGGCCTTTGAACTCTGGTGCTGGAGAAGAAGACTCCTGCGAGTCCCTTGGACTGCAAGGCCATCCAACCGGTCAGTCCTAGAGGAGATCAACCTGGCTTCGTGCTGCTCAGGAAGCCTAGGTCAGGAACACAGGGTCTCCAACCTTGGCAACTTTAAGACTTGTGGACTTCAACTCCCAGGATTCCCCAGCCAGCAGGTCAAGTCAGCAGGTTGGGGGAATTCTGGGAGTTGAAGTCCACAAGTTACCAAGGATTGGAGATTGTCCTACGTCATCAGGGCCACACGAAGGCAGAAATTTGCCGGAGAAGAGAAAAGACAACCAACAATTTCCATTACAACCCTCAGCCTGGATCAGGCCCTCTCAGACCCAAATCTTTCTCTCATCCCCCCCTTTGAAAACTAAATTGCCCCTCTTGTCTCCTTTATATCCATGATGGAGCTGAAAGGGGGCTTATTTCCACGCGATCTCTCTCTCCACATAACAATTTTATCTCCGCGCCGAAGGAAATAACACTGGAGCACATCGGAGAGAGATGTAAATAACGTCTTAATGGAACTGTCATGCGGAGAGGGGATAACGGAAACACAATCGCACACTGCAGAGAAGCAAGGGGCAGAATTAGGAAAAGAGGGTATGGCAAAATAGAGAGAGAGAGAGAGCAAGGTGCAGCTGAGAAGACCCCCCCCTGAAGGTCCTTCTTCTCCAAGAAGCCCACCTCCATTCCCCAAGGAAGGAAAATCAGGGACACCATTATTAAATTAACCATTTTCTTAGAATGCAACTGATGAATTGTTGAAAGAGGCAGGGATTTCGCCAGGGGTGGAATTCTACCAGTTTGGACTGGTTCGGGTGAACCGGTAGCTCCGACTATCACCTGGGAGTGAACCAGTTCGCTCCGACTTTCAACTGAGCCCACCTGCCCGCTCCTGGCTATACTCACCTACCGTATTTTTCAGAGCATAAGATGCACCTTTTTCCCTCAAAAAAGAGGCTGAAAATCTGGGTGCATCTTATACACTGAATGCAGCATTTTTGACCACCTGAAACGCCGCCCCCTTTGCAGAAATGTACGTGGATAGCCTTTAGGAGGCTTGTGGAGTTGGGGGCTAGGGAGGGCAAAAAACAGGCTGTTTTTTGCTTGTTTTTGTCCCCTGGAGCACTCTATAAGCCTCCTAAAGGCCATCCATGCCCCCCATTATTTTTTACAAAAACAGGCCCGTTTTCACGCAAAACGGGCCGGTTTTTTCTCATTTTTGGCCCACCCCAACCCCCAGGAACACTCTACAAGCCTCCTAAAGGCTATGCATGCCCATTTTGTTTGTCAAAAAACAGGCCCATTTCCATGAAAAAAAGGGACCCTTTTTGGGAGGTCTGCAGAGTGCAAAACCTTTTTTTAAAAAAATTTGCCTCTTCAAAATCTTGGTGCGTCTTATACTCCGGTGCGTCTTATACTCCGAAAAATATGGTATGTTCCCTTTTCTGAAGGCCAGCTAATAGGCGTGGCAGAGTGAATTGCTGCGCCCCAGCTGTTTTCATCCCCAGCAGTAATGCGGAAGGTGATTTCTCTGTAAATTGTGTACACGCGCGCAGCGAATCGGTTGTTAAAACGGTAGGGTCCCACCCCTGGATCTCGCCCCTGTTCTTCAATGCAATCATCTTTTTTTTTTGTCGTTGTTGTAAAAATGGCTTTTTCCATGTCTGCCTAAGCAAAGCACCTTGATGTTGAGAGGACCAGTATCTCCAAAGGTCTATTTGTAACACGCAACATGCAATTTCTTAGTGTCTTCCTACAAAGCTGGTGCAGGGAGAAGAGCTATTCCCAATTTGATGGGGCAGGAAAGAGGAATAAGGAAGCAACCGGGATAAGGAGGCTAGACTGTTGAACCTGCGCTGCTGGCATCCAAGTGACCACCAGATGGTGACAAAGAGTTTGAGTGTCCGTTGAGTGTCTTTACTGCTGCCACCTAATGGCTATCTGGATGTTTGAATATATATATATTTCTTTTTTCTTTGCTCAGAGGAAACTGGGAGGTTTTGCAGAAGTCAAGTGTTGAGAGACAATCCACTCAAACCTAAACTGGGTTAAAGGAAAAGTTTTGATCGGCTCCACCACTTCTATTTTTCCAGCCCTGAAATTTTCAGCCTTCCTTGGCACCATGGTGGAACTCCAGCTGATCAGGAATACAGGCCCAAATAAAACACTTGCAAAGCACAATGTAAGCTGTCAGCTTTGATTAGTTGTCCGTGTTGTTAAGAACAAATTAGAACCATCAAGAGTAAGAGCAACAATTTTTTTTTTAATTAGAGGATACAGGAATAATCCTCTGCAGGATTGGGGACCAGAAAATAAATGTACGCATAGTGCTTCTGTTCTCTCTCTCTGTCTCTGTCTCTGTCTCTGTCTCTCTCTCTCTCTCTCCCCTCTCTCTTTCTCTCTGCACGCACAACAAACACACACACACACCTGTGGTTTAGTGGGTTTATTAATATTTCCCCAAAACCTGCTTCACCAAAAACTCAGAACTGCCCCACTTAAAGTCCAGCCACCAGCAGACCAAGGCTAGTCCCCAGAGCATGGATCAATGAGCCACAAGTAACATGAAAATTTCCCAATCAACATAAACCCGCCAGGCAAAATTAAATCCACAGTATAAGGGGGCACACGAGGGAAGAAAAGTCCAGAGTTCCCAAGGCATGATCCAAGTCAAGGCAGAAATCACACAACTAGGAAACGAATACATTGTTCCGGGCATCGCCTCCACCTGTCCGCTGTGCTAAATAGCCAGCTTCTGGTACAACCCATAAAGGAGGGCCAGGCTGCCTCCTCGTGAGTGATCGGGCTGACCTTCTCTGCCTATTCTCTGGCCTACCTGTTCTTGGATCAAGCACAGAAGGCAGTTCCACCTCCTTGTCGCTGACTGGCTCCATCTGCATGGTTTCCCCCTGAAGCCTCAGGATTGTCCTGCTGTCGGTGTATTTGAGCCAAACCCCTCTCAGACGGCTGCTTGCAGCCATTGACCAACTCCCCTCCCAAGGTGGCCGGATGTCAGGCCTGTAGTTATGTTTCTTTTAGCATCTTTGGCCTGCCACACTTTCTTATAATTTCTTATGCTGTTTCATTAGTGTCGTAGTTGGGAGGGGGGAATAGAAAGGAGTAGGATTGCGGAATGTGTTGTTGTGATTCTTTTCTAGAAGCTCAAGGTCATCTTTTGTCTCCGCACCTCGACACCTGACCGGAAGCAGAGGGGTGTAGATGCCAGCGTGGAAGATGATGATTGGAACATGTGATGGATTTATGGGGTGTGGGGATAAGATCATGAACTTTCAACTGGGTGGAATTCCAGGAAGAAGATCAGAGCTGGAATTCTATAGCACAGTGCCAACATGCCTGTATGATTAAATTGGAACTTTAAGGATGACTCTGCCTTGGTCTCGGATTGATTTCATGCATGGCATTTGGAACGCTGACACCGGAATTGGTTTATCTTCCTTCCAGCTGACATCTGGAAAGGTATCTGGGGAAGCGTCTGGGGGGAGTCATCACACCTTCAGCAATTCCCCAGAAGATCTTGCAAAACAAGATTCTTCTTTTCCATCTCGGTTTCATCCACATGGAAACACGCAGCTTGTAAAGGGGCTTCCTTCCTTCCTCAAAATTGGAGCAGGAGAGCTTCATTTGGTGCAAGGATGCCAGCCAAATGCCAACAGCATGTCATGTGGGTCCCTTTGTTCCCAAGGAGAGAAACGGGCTGATTTCTATCCATGGCAACATTATCTTGCATCTCCCCACTCAATAGAGTAATCCTTATTTTGCAGGGACGATCGGGGCTGGCAAATCCGTCACTCAGCCACACGTTTAAATGAAACACTGTGCTGCGGTTGTTAAGCAAATCACCTGTGGTCACTAAGTGGGGCATCACATGACTTACTGGCTTCACCACTGAATCTAGCTTGTCAGAAGCACTCTGGAACATTGCAATTGTTGTAAAGGTTCCCCCCCTCGCACTTACGTGCTAGTCGTTCCTGACCCTAGGGGGTGGTGCGCATCTCCCTCTCTGGAGCCACAATGAATCTGAGAAGTTCATAGCGGCGGCCCACTTGAAATTTCACCAGTTCAGTTATTAGTGTGGCTGGGGCTCCTCCAATTAGCGTTCCATCTACCTGCTCAACCCGAATGGGACAGGCTAGAGGTCTTGTGCGTATGCCTAGTTGCTTGACAATCGATTAAGCATCGAGTGCAACCGGGGTCCACAACTGCTTCAACTTCCCCTTCCCCCCCCGTCTCGGGTACTTGGAGGTTGACTTGGAAGGCGAAGGGGTGGATGGGTGCCCTCACCATTGGGTCATCATCGGCATTTTCCTCCTCCGAGGCCTCCCCCTTGGTAGGACTCTTCGTCACCTTACGTTGGGGATCCTCTTCCAGAGGTTGTTGGCCCTTTTCCTCCTCCGTTAATTGTTTGCTAGCCAAGCTGAAGAGTTACTGCGCAGGTCATAGGCCTTATCAGCAAGTGATTTACTGTGCATGCTTCTTAACAGGTTTCTTAATACATCACACATTCCAGAGACTTTTTGATCTTCTGTTCGTCTGCCAAGAAGGTGGGCGACAATTGCTCTTGCCAAAATGTAACAATTAGATAGATTTGTTTTATTTTTATTTTTATATTAAAGTTTGTTTTTAATTAGAACATGTTATCAGGTTTTTGTTTCTTATCTGGAGATATGCTAACAAGGAGGGGCGACGGTCCGTACCTCAATCGAAGGTGGAAGGGAAAGTTTCCATTCCTTCTCATCCCCCTTGGTAGGACTCTTCGTCACCTTACGTTGGGGATCCTCTTCCAGAGGTTGTTGGCCCTTTTCCTCCTCCGTTAATTGTTTGCTAGCCAAGCTGAAGATTTCCTGCGCAGGTCATAGGCCTTATCAGCAAGTGATTTACTGTGCATGCTTCTTAACAGGTTTCTTAATACATCACACATTCCAGAGACTTTTGATCTTCTGTTCGTCTGCCAAGAAGGTGGGCGACAATTGCTCTTGCCAAAATGTAACAATTAGATAGATTTGTTTTATTTTTATTTTTATATTAAAGTTTGTTTTTAATTAGAACAATGTTATCGGGTTTTTGTTTCTTATCTGGAGATCTGCTAACAAGGAGGGGCGACGGTCCGTACCTCAATTGAAGGTGGAAGGGAAAGTTTCCATTCCTTCTCATCCCCCTTGGTAGGACTCTTCGTCACCTTACGTTGGGGATCCTCTTCCAGAGGTTGTTGGCCCTTTTCCTCCTCCGAGGCCTTCCCCCTTGGTAGGACTCTTCGTCACCTTAGGCTGGGGATCCTCTTCCAGGGATTTGGGATAATGTCAGCGTTCCAAATATCATGCAGAATTAAATCAAGAGTCCAAGGCAGAGCTATCCACAGATGTGCCAACATGTCAGTCTTATTAAATTGGAACTTTAAGGATAGCTCTGCCTTGGACTCTGATTTAATTCTGCATGATGTTTGGAACGCTGACACTCCCTTTCAAAGCCGAAGAGCCAGCACTGTCCGAAGATGTCTCCGTGGTCATGTGGCTGGCATGACTCAACACCGAAGGCGCACAGAATGCTGTTCCCTTCCCACCAAAGGTGGTTCCTATTTTTCCACTTGCATTTTTTACGTGCTTTCGAAGTAAGTAACGGAAGCTCACTCTATTACGAAGTGCTAGGGATTCGAACCGCCGACCTTTCTGGTTGACAAGCTCTTAGCCACTGAGCCACCGCAACGCTTGTAAATAATTTTGGAACCTTGCGACCACAAAGGACCCTGCAGTGGCTGCTATTTCAAGGACCCAGTTGTAAATCTCTTTTCACGGCACTGTTACAAGCTTGAATGGTCGCTGAACAAGGCAGTTTTTAAGCGAGGACAAGCTGCACCATGTGTCAAATGCAGCATGAACAATGATCACTCACTGTTTAAGCCAACCTATCAGGGCAGATATATACAGGGACGCGGTGGCTCAGTGGCTAAGACAAGCTGAGCTTGTCGATCCGAAAGGTCAGCAATTCAGCGGTTCGAATCCCTAGTGCTAGGTAACGGAGTGAGCTCCCGTGACTTGTCTCAGCTTCTGCCAACCTAGCACGTAAAAATGCAAGTAGAAAAATAGAGACCACCTTTGGTGGGAAGGGAACAGCGTTCCGTGCACCTTCGGCATTGAGTCATGCCGGCCACATGACCACAGAGACGTCTTCGGACAGCGCTGGCTCTTCGGCTTTGAAACGGAGATGAGCACCGCCCCCTAGAGTCGGGAATGACATATATGCGAGGGGAAACTTTACCTATCAGGGCAGAGATCCAAAAATTTTAATCAGGGGAACCCAGTTCGAACGAATGCAAGCGATGTAATATCTGTGTTTTTTGAGTGTGATGGAAAATCCCAAATATCTTGGCTTCAAACCTGCTCAGAAACAATAAATGCATCGTGTTATTGTCAATTTCACCTTCTGATAACTTTTCCTTCTAATCCTGTCATCAGAACCAGCAGGGACAAAAAACAAAAAAAACCCCAACAACGAAGCAGCCAATTCTGATCCTATTTCTGGGAGAATTTTTTGCAACCGATTTGTGCCTGTCAATCCATTGGAAAATCAATCTCATCAGCCTAATCTCAATTTCACACCTCTGCCTGGTGGTGCTTGGAGGGGGAAGGTGGATGCAAAGTCTCTTTTCTTTCCTTCTCAAATTCACTCCACCTAAGATGACGTCAAAAACGCCCGAGGGGGTCTGGAATAAATTATGTACTATAACAGCATTGGCAAAACAAACCTTCTTTTCAAGATAAGCTGGCTCAGAAGGAAGGATTATCAGGGACAAAAGAACACAACACTCCTCAGCTTCTGCTGCCTTTTTCTAAGTTGCTATTACAGTTTTATCTCCTTCTTTATGTCTGTCCTAACCAGAATGGGGAAGCATCCAAACATCTGCGAGGATAAATGGCAGGCAAATTTCTCCAGCCCATTTAAAAATTCACAACGCTTACAAAAGACCGGGAAAACTCAAGCCACGAGAGTAGAAAACTCTAACCCGTTATTTGAATTCCAGTTTATCTTTTATCTTGAATCAGATTTCCTTTATTTTTAACTACCTATTTATGCATTTATTTACTCCTAGGATTAAGGGAGCAGAAGTCATCGTGACAGACTTCCAGGACGGCTGGCCAAGTTCCAGCTAATTAAATATGACAGAAATAAGAGGGAAATCAGTAAAAGCGTTGCAAAAAAAAAAAAGAAACACTTCTTAAGCCAGGGAAATGAACAACGCCGTGCCTTTTAAAACCAATTTCGCGAGCTGAATTGAGTGGACCACAAAACGACGAAGGAAGGATAGTAAGAAAACTTTGTCATTTATATAGATATATTCCGTGCGCAGAAGCGTCAAAGAGCTCAAATACAGGTAAGGAGCTCAGGTGAGCGGATGGGCTCCCTCAGAGCACTGTACCGGAATGGTACCGGGTGCTCAAGGCAGGTCCCGATACGCCCGTACCGGAGCGTATCGCCTGCAACCCATCACTGATTCCAACCTAACTCTGGAACGCCTGGAGCAATTTCAACCCAACTTGCTACACAGATGACTTAACTCTCTGGAAACAAATACTCTTGGGGGGGGTGGGGGTAAGACACCCCTAACACCCCTCGGGATGTGTGTTCTGTTAAGATACAGCCTGTTGTGCCTTAAAATGGCTTCCACTGTACTGCTGTAAAAGGGCTTCTACTATACAGCGCAGTGGAGTTGCCATGGTAACAGCTTCGCAGTACCTCACAAGGGGCCTCCCTCTGGTGAGAGGGGGGGGAGAAATCCAACATTAGAAATTATGTTTGGTCCGGACATTTCCCCCCGCCCTATAAATAAATACCCGGGCAATGCCGAGTTATCAACTAGTTCAAAATAATAACCGGATAGATTTGGCTGTGCTTTCATTAATCCTATTATTGATAGAGTAGAATACTTGTAGCTTAGGGTTGAACTGCGGGGTCCTTAGCTCTCTCTAAGGTTGGCTCTTTTTTGGCAGGTGTTTCATGACCCAATTAGGTAACATCATCAGTGCAAGGAGGGGGAGTGGTTTGGGGAGGGGGAGGAGGAAGAGGGGAATGTGGTGTTGGTGGAGGAGGGAGGAGAACTGCGGGGTCCTTGGTGATGTCTGATCCTGGTGGGTTTCTTGTAGTGTTTCATTGCCCAATTAGGTAACATCATTAGTGCTAGGAGGGAGAAGGGTTTGGGAGGAGGAGGAGGGAGGGAAGGAGGGAGGAGGAGGAGGAGGAGGAGGAGGAGGAGGAGGAGGAAGGGAGGGAGGGAGGGGGGAGGAGGCGAACGACGACTGTGTGATCCTTGGTGATGTCTGATACTGGTAGGTTTCTTGTAGAGTTTCATTACCCAACTAAGTAACATCATCAGTGCTAGGAGGAAGAAGGGTTTGGGAGGAGGAGGAGGGAGGGAAGGAGGGAGGAGGAGGAGGAGGAGGAGGAGGAGGAGGAGGAGGAGGAGGAGGAGGAGGAGGACGGAGGGAGGGAGGGGGGAGGAGGAGAACGACGACTGTGTGGTCCTTGGTGATGTCTGATCCTGGTGGGTTCCTTGTAGAGTTTCATTGTCCAACTAAGTAACATCATCAGTGCTAGGAGGGAGAAGGGTTTGGGGGGAGGAGGAGGGAGGGAAGGAGGGAGGAGAGGAGGAGGAGGAGGAGGAGGAGAACGACTGTGGGGTCCTTGGTGATATCTGATCCTGGTGGGTTTCTTGTAGAGTTTCATTGCCCAATTAGGTAACATCATCAGTGCTAGGAGGGAGAAGGGTTTGGGGGGAGGAGGAGGGAGGGAAGGAGGGAGGAGGAGGAGGAGGAGGAGAAGGAGGAAGGGAGGGAGGGAGGGGGGAGGAGGAGAACGACGACTGTGTGGTCCTTGGTGATGTCTGATCCTGGTAGGTTTCTTGTAGAGTTTCATTACCCAACTAAGTAACATCATCAGTGCTAGGAGGAAGAAGGGTTTGGGAGGAGGAGGAGGGAGGGAAGGAGGGAGGAGGAGGAGGAGGAGGAGGAGAAGGAGGAACGGAGGGATGGAGGGGGGAGGAGGAGAACGACGACTGTGTGGTCCTTGGTGATGTCTGATCCTGGTGGGTTCCTTGTAGAGTTTCATTGTCCAACTAAGTAACATCATCAGTGCTAGGAGGGAGAAGGGTTTGGGAGGAGGAGGAGGGAGGGAAGGAGGGAGGAGGAGGAGGAGGGAGGGGAGGGAGGGAGGGAGGGAGGGGGGAGGAGGAGAACGATGACTGTGTGGTCCTTGGTGATATCTGATCCTGGTGGGTTTCTTGTAGAGTTTCATTACCCAACTAAGTAACATCATCAGTGCTAGGAGGAAGAAGGGTTTGGGAGGAGGAGGAGGGAGGGAAGGAGGGAGGAGGAGGCGGAGGAGGGAGGGAGGGAGGGAGGGGGGAGGAGGAGAACGACGACTGTGGGGTCCTTGGTGATGTCTGATCCTGGTAGTTTTCTTGTAGAGTTTCATTACCCAACGAGGTAACATCATCAGTGCTAGAAGGGAGAAGGGTTTGTGGAGAGAAGGAGGATGAATGTGAGGTTTGCAGAGAGGTAGAGGAGGAGTACTATGGGATCCTTGGTGCACTCTGAACTTGGTGATTTTCTTCAAGACGTTTTGTGACCCAGCAAGGTAACATCATCAGTAGCCAAGTCATGAAGCCTGCAAGAAAACCACCAACCTCAGGGAGCCCCAGAGGCATCCTCACATCCCATCATCCTTTTCCTTACTACCTATCCCACTCCCAACATAAAGCATATAACTGAAGCCTGTCATTTATTCCCATGTTACAGAATCCGATACGCCAGAGTTACAGGTAGTAAAGAAGAAGAAAAATAATTCACGCCAGCTGTAGCAATTGTAAAAATATCTCTTTTGCACCTTAGAGAGAAGAGAGACATAGATAACACTTGCGCGCGCACACACACACACGAAACAGATCGCTTGTTCACACCCAGGTTGCAGTTAATCTCCCCTCTTGCAAGCCTCGGCTATCGTTTCCTTTGTTTTTTTAATCTCTTGCTGATAATGTAAAAGAAATAAAAAGGAAATTCAGAGAGCCTGTTCTGTTACGGCGGCAACGCAAGAGACAATGAAATGAAATGTTCGAACAGACGGAGCCTTATCGCAAAAAAAAAAAAAACGTTGCAAAGGGGATCAAACACCGCTGATTTTCTTTCTCTCTCTCTCTTTTTAAATAAAATAATAATAAAAAAGAACGTTTTTTTAAAAAGGCAGAATCGGATTAATGGGAAGGCTCCGTTTTGTACTTTTACCTGGGGGAGTCGCAGCAAACCTGCCAATTTGATGTGATAATCATAATAACAGCAACAGTAAAACGTTATGTTTCTCACTCCCAAATTTCATCTCCAGTCAAATGCAATGCTGTAGAACGTGTGGGTAAACTTCAGAAAAAGGTCAATCAGATCCCTTTGTTGTTCTTAGTTGCGAAGTCATGTCCGACCCATCGTGATCCCTTGGACAACGTTCCTCCAGGCCTTCCTGTCCTCTCCCATCCTCTGGAGTCCATTGAAGCTCACACCGGCTGCTTCGGTGACTCCATCCATCCACCTCTTTCTCTGCCGTCCCTTTCTTCTCTTGCCCTCCATCGTTCCCAGCATGAGGCTCTTCTCCAGGGAGTCCTTCTTCCTTCTCATGAGGTGGCCGAAGTACTTGAGTTTCCTCTTCAGCAGGGGTGGCGAACACGCGGCTCTCGAGCCGCATGCGGCTCCCGGCCAAAATGAATGCGGCTCTTTGCCTCTTATCATTATTTTATATACTGTGGCTCTTTGCCAAGTTTGGATTTTGTCCCTTTCGGCGCTAAACCCGGATCGCGCGCTCCCTTTCGGCGCTAAACCCGGAAGTACGGTCTTGCCCCGCCCCTGGCGACGCGACGACGCTTGCCTGCACTCCACCAGCTTGGCTGGGAACGGAGACGTTTCTCTGCTCAGCAATGTCTTCAGTGGAGTGGTGGCAGCCTGGCAGGCTGAGCCTGCGTCCCTTTCAGGCGCTCCGCTCCGCTGAGGAAACGTCTCCGTTCCCAGCCGAGCTGGTGGAGCGCAGGCAAGCGTTGTCGCGTTGCCAGGGGCGGGGCAAGACCGTACTTCCGGGTTTAGCGCCGAAAGGGAGCGCGTGGTGTGGCTCTCTGACTCTCACAGTTTAAAATTTTGGCTCTTTTTGTCGAACTTGTTCGCCACCCCTGCTCTTCAGGATCTGGCCTTCTAAAGAGCAGCCAGGGTTGATCTCCTCTAGGACTGACCGGTTGGATGGCCTTGCAGTCCAAGGGACTCGCAGGAGTCTTCTTCTCCAGCACCAGAGTTCAAAGGCCTCCATTCTTTGGCGCTCAGCCTTCCTCATGGTCCATCTTCCACACCCATCCATAACAACTGGAAAAACCATCGCCTTGACTAGATGCCCTTGTGTTGGCAGGGTGATGTCTCTGCTTTTTAGGATGCTGCCTAGATTTGCCATCGCTTTCCTCCCCAGGATCAAGCCTCTTTTAATTTCTTGGCTGCAGTCCCCATCGGCGGTGATCTTTGAGCCCAGGGAAATGAAATCAGTCACTACCTCCATTTCTTCCCCATCTATTTGCCAGGGGTTGAGAGGGCTGGATGTCATGATCTTCGTTTTCTTAAAGTTGAGTTTCAAGCCAACTTTTGCACTCTCCTCTTTCACCAAGAGGCTCTTTAGTTCCTCTTCAGATCCATAAGTAGGCCTGAAATGAAAATATTTAATTTGGGAGCATGGAAAAATCTTCAGAGAGCATGCTTGGCGTGCTAAAAAATAAAAAAACACCGCAAACAGAATAACAGTGTTGACCTTGGAGGTCTACTAGTCCAACCCTCTGCCTAGGCAGGAAACCCTACACCCCTTCAGACAAATGGTTATCCAACATCTTCTCCAAAACTTCCAGTGTTGGAGCATTCACATCTTCTGGAGACAAGCTGTTCCAATGGTTAATTGTTCTAACTGTCAGGAAATTTCTCCTTAGTTCTAGGTTGCTTCTCCCTCGGTTAGTTTCCACCCATTGCTTCTTGTTCTACCCTCAAGTGATTTGGAGAATAGCTTGACTCCCTCTTCTTTGGGGCAACCCCTGAGATATTGGAACACTTCTGTCATATCGCCCCTAATCCTTCTTTTTGTTAGACTAGATACACCAATACTCTGTTATTAACACAATGAAGGAGCTGGAAGGGACCTTGGAGGTCTTCTAGTCCAACCCACTGCTCAAACAGGAGACCTTGGCCTATATCATTTCAGACAAGCGGTTGTCCATTCAATAAAAACCTCCAGTGTTGGAGAGCCCACAACTTCTGGAGGCAAGTTGTCCCACTGATTCATTGTTCTCCCTGTCAGGAAATTTCTGACGAGTTCTGGGTTGCTTCTCTCCTTGATTAGTTTCCATCCATTGCTTCTTGTCCTGCCTTCAAGGTGCTTTATCCTGGCGTGGTTTTCCGCATCGACAGCAGGCAAGGAGGGTGCCATAACTCTTTGGTTTTCTGGTAGGTTGGAACAAGCTGGCGCAAAGAACAAATAGAACATTTGCGTTTTCAGCCGCCATTCCGATACGGGGGTGAAGGCTTCCCTCCAAATGTTTTACTACAACTCCCATCGTTCCGCTCTTGCGTTCTTGGCAGCTGGAGGGAGGCATTGATCCTTCCCTCCTCTTGCTACAAATCCATTTGGCGCTCCCTCCCGACACTTTTGCTCGATTTTCAATCCTTAAATCCAATCCATGGCATCGGCAAGTGGTAGGCAGGAATCCTTTCCCCGTCCATCTCTCCTCTGATCTATGCATTTGCAGACACATGTTCCCTATTCTACATTTCCAATTCAGTATCTTTTTCCCCCCGCCTGATTTATGGACTGAGTTCACACCTCCTCTTTCATCAAGGCCAAGGACTTCGGAGATGGTTAACCCTGATTTTAAAGGCTGTGTGCGGCATGTGGAACTCAATTGGTGAGTTCGTGCTTTGCTGGATGGTGCAAAAGGAAAATAAAACCCGATTAATTGGAGAAAACGGGCTGTCGGAACTGGCACTTCCATTAGCAGTTCCTTTAGGAAAATTATTGGGATGATTCCCCCGGACCTGGACTGTTGTGGCCTGCCAAATCAGAGGAGGAGGAGGCGGCGTGGGAGTCAGGCAAACTAAGAGATCCGAGGGAGAAGAGGGAGTGGAGCTGGCAGAGAGAGAGAAACAGAGGCACATCCTGGGCCGTTCGTCAGCCCTCAGATGGAGAGTCAACAGCTCCCAGGTCTGGAGGTGGCTGATGAGGAAGAGGAGGAACAGCTGAGTCCAGTGCCTGACACGTGGATGTACAGAAGGCAGAGGAGAGGAGAGTAGTGGAAATCTATGGGCCGGTCCTTGGGACGGAAGAGCCACCGCTGCCAGCGAAGCCCCACCCTAGCTCTAGGGACAAAAGGCAGAGGAGAGGAAAACAGTGGAAATCTATGGGCCGGTCCTTGGGACGGAAGAGCCACCGCTGCCAGTGAAGCCCCACCCTAGCTCTGGAGATAAAAGGCAGAGGAGAGGAGAACAGTGGAAATCTATGGGCCGGTTCTTGGGATGGAAGAGCCACTGCTGCCAGTGAAGCCCCACCCTAGCTCTGGGGATAAAAGGCAGAGGAGAGGAGAACAGTGGAAATCTATGGGCCGGTCCTTGGGACGGAAGAGCCACCGCTGCCAGTGAAGCCCCACCCTAGCTCTGGGGATAAAAGGCAGAGGAGAGGAAAACAGTGGAAATCTATGGGCCGGTCCTTGGGACGGAAGAGCCACCGCTGCCAGCGAAGCCCCACCCTAGCTCTGGGGATAAAAGGCAGAGGAGAGGAGAACAGTGGAAATCTATGGGCCGGTCCTTGGGACGGAAGAGCCACCGCTGCCAGTGAAGCCCCACCCTAGCTCTGGGGATAAAAGGCAGAGGAGAGGAGAACAGTGGAAATCTATGGGCCGGTCCTTGGGACGGAAGAGCCACTGCTGCCAGTGAAGCCCCACCCTAGCTCTGGGGATAAAAGGCAGAGGAGAGGAGAACAGTGGAAATCTATGGGCCGGTCCTTGGGACGGAAGAGCCACTGCTGCCAGTGAAGCCCCACCCTAGCTCTGGGGATAAAAGGCAGAGGAGAGGAGAACAGTGGAAATCTATGGGCCGGTTCTTGGGACGGAAGAGCCACCGCTGCCAGCGAAGCCCCACCCTAGCTCTGGGGATAAAAGGCAGAGGAGAGGAGAACAGTGGAAATCTATGGGCCGGTCCTTGGGATGGAAGAGCCACCGCTGCTAGCGAAGCCCCACCCTAGCTCTGGGGACAGAAGGCAGAGGAGAGGAGATGAATAGATGTGGCAGGCAACTATACATCTTCCTGTTAACTAGTGGTGAGAGAGAAGCGTTTTGCCGGGGCTGCCAGCGCTCCTAATAAAAGGAATCTTTGAGTTCACTTCAGAGGGTTTGTTGTGTTTGGGGAGCTGGGTCAGAACATGGACACTTGCCCAGATACCTCTCCAGATGCCAGCTCAGAGGATAAACCAATCCCAGGCACCTCAGCGGGGGGGGGGGGGGAGTTGGTCACTGGCTCCAAGTAGCCGTCTGTGAGGGACTTGGCTGACTTGGGTTAGACAAAGCACACAGCTGCAGCCGGTCAGCGATGAGGAGGAGGAACTGCCTTCTGCAACTCATCCAAGAACACACAGGGCAGAGAATGGGCAGGAGCAGAGAAGGTCAGCCAGATTACCTGCGAGGAGGCAGCCTGGCCCTTCTTGATGGGCTGCACGAGAAGCTGGCTATTTAGCACAGCAGAGAGTTGGAGAGGATGCTGGGAAGAATGTATTTGTTTCCTTTCTTGGACTACGAGTCGTGTCTCTTCATCTGTCTCCCTTCGCCAGTGGATTGGCCTTTCTCTTCGAACTCGTCTTTGCCTTGAGGACTTAGTTTTGATCTCGCGGACTGGACTTGCCTTTGCCTTGAGGACTGGCGTTGACTTCCTTTGAGTAGCCTGTGGAAATCACTGGAGTTGAGCTGGTGCCAGCACAGCAAATTGCTGGGAAATACCACTTCAGATATATAGTCAAGGCTCTGGTTTCCCCAGTTGCAATGGGTGGCAGTGAAGGTTGGACCACAAGGAAGGCTGAGCGCCAAAGAATGGAGGCCTTTGAACTCTGGTGCTGGAGAAGAAGACTCCTGCGAGTCCCTTGGACTGCAAGGCCATCCAACCGGTCAGTCCTGGAGGAGATCAACCCTGACTGCTCTTTAGAAGGCCAGCTCCTGAAGAGGAAACTCAAGTACTTTGGCCACCTGATGAGAAGGAAGAAGGACTCCCTGGAGAAGAGCCTCATGCTGGGAATGATGGAAGGCAGAAGAAGAAAGGGATGGCAGAGAAGGAGGTGGCTGGATGGAGTCTCCGAAGCAGTCGGTATGAGTTTCAATGGACTCCAGAGGATGGGAGAGGACAGGAACGCCTGGAGGAATATTGCCTATGGCAGTGGTGGTGAATCTATGGCACGCGTGCCACAGGTGGCACACGGAGCCATTTATCAGGGCACGCGAGGCGCACGCTGGCCAGCTGAGTTCACCTTTTTAAAAGCCATTTTTCGACCTCCCCAGGCTCCAGAGGCTTTATAGGAGCCTGGGGAGGGCGAAAGGAGCCTCCCCCGCCCTCCCAGAGGGCCTCCGGAGGCTTCAGCTCGGACGGTCGTTTTAAGCGTTCCGAAGGCTTCAGGGACCGTCCGGAGGCTTCCCTGACGCCTTCGGAGCGCTTAAAACCACGTTCCGAAGGCTTCAGGGACCGTCCGGAGCCTCCAGACGGTCCCTGAAGCCTCCGGAGGCTCTTTTCGCCCTCCCCAGGCTCCTATAAAGCCTCTGGAGCCTGGGGAAGGTGAAAAAAGCATGTAAAAATGGGGGGTGTGTCGCGCGTTGTGCGCGCACGCGCACTGGGGAGGTCGTGCATTGCATTATGGGTGCGGCACGCCCGCACACACCCCCTGCGCTCCCCCCACTTGTGGCACGCGAGCCAAAAAAGGTTCACCACCGCTGGCCTATGGGGTCGCGATGGGTCGGACACAACTTCGCAACTAACAACAACCACTTCAGGCTTGGAAGCCTTAATAAAGATTCCTTACACCTGTGGGGTGTGTGTGTCTGTGTTTATGCATGAATGGGACAGCACAATTATCCCCTTGCATTCGAAGTGGATTGTGACTTCATTTTGCAAAGCCATGGTACCTAATTTTAGCACACAGAGAAGGCCAAGAAAGGTGCCTTGCTATCCAAAGAAACGTTATGTTTTTCCTGCAGCTCTTTTGCCCCAAAATAAAATCAAATAAAATCAAACATTATCCTAAGCTGCTTTTTTATTCTTCCTGGCGCTGCAGGTTTCTTTCCTCTTCTTTTTGGCTTCGACTTTCTTTCCAGCACAATGTATACGTATATATATGTATATATATAAATATATTTTTCTAATCTCTCCAGCTGCTGATAGTTATCTCGCTCGGTGCAAGAGCGAAAGAGACTTTGCGTCAAACACTGAAAAATGACTTCTTGAGCTGCCTTTCTCCCTCTTGAAAAGCCCGAGATGTGCCCTGTACATACAAATGAATCTGTGTTTCCGGGACCTTCGATCCAGCTCAAGAGACGGAGTGTGTTTGGACTGCAAAGATTTTCCTGCTCAGCCACACCAAGGTCATCGCAACCCCTCTGGTGGCACTCCAAAATGTCTTATGTCTGGGAAGAAGAAGCGGAGATCTTCCCACCGAGGGTGAGGTTGCTCCATCAGGCCAGGAATGGAAGAGTCCCGGGTGTACGCAGGCCATTTTCCCTGGTCTGCTTCTTTTCCTCTGCAATCACTTCCACAAAGCACTTGAAATTTGATCATGTGTACAGGGGGAGATACTGCCATGGTTGTAAGTGCGAGGATCAGTCACAAGTTACTATTTTCAGTCCCTTCGGGGAGAGGGGACGGTCTAGAAATTTAATAAATTATTATTATTAACCAGGATGATGAGGGGGACTGGAGACTAAAACAGACAATGAACAGTTGCAGGAACTGGGCCTGGCTAGTCTAGTGAAGACAAAGACCAGGGGAGACAGGAGAGCAGCCTTCCAATATTTGAGGGGCTGCCACAGAGAGGAGGAGGGGGTCAAGTTATTCTCCAAAGCCCCTGACGGCCAGAGAAGGAACAATGGATGGAAACTGATCAAGGAGCGATTAGAAATAAAGAGGAATTTCCTGACAGGGAGAGCCATCAACCTATGGAACAGAAGTTGCCTTCAGAAGTTGTGGGAGCTTCATCCCTGGAAGCTTTCAAGAAGAGACTGGACTGCCATCTGTCAGAAATGGTGTAGGGTCTCCTGCTTGGGAAGGGGGTTGGACTAGATGACCTCCTTCCAACTCAAAAGAATACACTTTAACCTGGGGGGACTAGATGACCGACAAGGTCCCTTCCAACTCTGATCATCTGAATCTGATTAGGGGCCTGAAGGCTCAAACATACAATGAACGGTTGCAGGAACTGGGCCTGGCTAGTCTAGTGAAGAGAAGGACCAGGGGAGACAGGAGAGCAGCCTTCCAATATTTGAGGGGCTGCCACAGAGAGGAGGAGGGGGTCAAGTTATTCTCCAAAGCCCCTGACGGCCAGAGAAGGAACAATGGATGGAAACTGATCAAGGAGCGATTAGAAATAAAGAGGAATTTCCTGACAGGGAGAGCCATCAACCTATGGAACAGAAGTTGCCTTTGGAAGTTGTGGGAGCTTCATCCCTGGAAGCTTTCAAGAAGAGACTGGACTGCCATCTGTCAGCAATGGCGTAGGCTCTCCTGCTTGGGCAGGGGGTTGGACTAGATGACCAACAAGGTCCTTTCCAACTCTGTTCATCTGAATCTGATTAGGGGATTGGGGGCTAAAACATGCAATGAACGGTTGCAGGAACTGGGCATAGTCTAGTGAAGAGAAGGACCAGGGGAGACAGGATAGCAGCCTTCCAATATTTGAGGGGCTGCCACAGAGAGGAGGAGGGAGTCAAGCTATTCTCCAAAGCACCTGAAGACCAGAGAAGGAACAATGGATGGAAACTGATCAAGGAGAGATTAGAAATAAAGAGGAATTTCCTGACAGGGAGAGCCATCAACCCATGGAACAGAAGTTGCCTTCAGAAGTCGTGGGAGCTTCATCATTGGAGGCTTTCAAGAAGAGACTGGACTGCCATCTGTCTGCAATGGCGTAGGGTCTCCTGCTTGGGCAGGGGGTTGGACTAGATGACCGACAAGGTCCCTTCCAACTCTGTTCATCTGAATCTGATTAGGGGCCTGAAGGCTAAAACATGCAATGAACGGTTGCAGGAACTGGGCCTGGCTAGTCTAGTGAAGAGAAGGACCAGTGGAGACAGGATATTCCAATATTTGAGGGGCTGCCACAGAGAGGAGGGGGTCAAGCTGTTTCCCAAGGCACCTGAAGGCCAGAGAAGGAACAATGGATGGAAACTGATCAAGGAGAGACTCAACCCGGAAATAAGGAGACATTTTCTGACAGAGAGAACAATCAACCCATGGAACAGAAGTTGCCTTCAGAAGTTGTGGGAGGTTCATCTCTGGAGGCTTTCAAGAAGAGACTGGATTGTCATCCGTCAGAAACGGTGTAGGATCTCCTGCTTGGGCAACGGGTTGGACTAGATGACCTCTCAGGTCCCTTCCAACTCAAAAGAATACATTTTAACCTGGAGCAACGTGACTGCAAAGGTTGGGATCCACCTTTATCTATTCAGAGGACTTCAAACCGAGGGAAGAAAAAGAGTCTAAAGGGTGGAAGGTTTCCCCTTCCGGCCCTCACACGCCAAAAGAATAGATCAAAAGAATAGATAGGTGGTGCCTTCCTCAATAGTAGTAACTGTGAAAGGGATCTTGGAGTCCTAGTGGACAACCATTTAAATATGAGCCAGCAGTGTGCAGCAGCTGCCAAAAAAGCCAACCCAGTTCTAAGCTGCATCAACAGAGGGATAGAATCAAGATCACGTGAAGTGTTAATACCACTTTATAAGGCCTTGGTAAGGCCACACTTGGAATACTGCATTCAGTTCTGGTCGCCACGATGTTAAAAAGATGTGGAGACTCTAGAAAGAGTGCAGAGAAGAGCAACAAAGATGATTAGGGGACTGGAGACTAAAACATATGAAGAACCGTTGCAAGAACTGGGTATGCCTAGCTTAAGAGAAAGAAGGACTAGGGGAGACGTGATAGCAGTGTTCCAATATCTCAGGGGTTGCCACAAAGAAGAGGGAGTCAAACTATTCTCCAAGGCACCTGAGGGTAGAACAAGAAGCAATGGGTGGAAACTAATCAAGGAGAGAAGCAACTTAGAACTGAGGAGAAACTTCCTGACAGTTAGAACAATTAATCAGTGGAACAGAAGTTACCTCCAGAAGTTGTGAATGCCCCAACACTGGAAGTCTTTAAGAAGATGTTGGATAGCCATTTGTCTGAAATGGTATAGGGTTTCCTGCCTAGGCAGGGGGTTGGACTAGAAGACCTCCAAGGTCCCTTCCAACTCTACTATTGTATTGTATTGTATTGTATTGTATTGTATCTTTGGTGTCAACCCTGGAGGTTCTCTGGGCCCCTGGACCACATCCAGAAGGATCTTCACAGCATCCTTGGGAAGAGGAGATGGGACATGAAGCAACAGCGGCATTTTTATCCCGACGATATCTCAAGGAACCTTCTGCCCAACATCCTAGAGCAGCGACGGCTAACCTTTTTGTTGTCGCGTTGTCAAAAGCGAGTGTGCATGTGCCAACACCCATAATGCAATGTGCGTGGAATACCCCCTGCGTGCCCCACCCTCCCTGCGCATGCCCACGCAGCCACCCCCTGCGCTCCACTCCCCCCCCATGCATATGCGCGCACCCACGCCCGCGGCCTCTTTTGGTTCTAGCGGGCCTCCCTGAAGCCTCCTGAAACCATAAATGGAGCGTAGGGGGCGCACCGCATCCCCCGCGTATTCCCCCTGCTGCCCCCCGCATATCTCCCACATGTGCCCTGCCCCCCCCCATGCATGGCCAGAAGAGACCCTAAAAACAGCACGCGCGCATGCATGGTGGAGCTGGCTGGGGCGACAGCTCACCTGCCCGCGGAGAGGCTCCGTGTCCCCCCGTCCGTGTCCCCCATCCTATGTGGGACGCGTGCCATCGGTTTTCCATCCGAGAGTGTTCCCTCAAGTAGGAATTGGTGGCTTGAAGGGTTCTGGTTTGGAACAGGGCCAACTGCCGCTTCCAGAGACCGTGCAGCCATAAAGATCCTGCAAAATATTATTCCTCAAGGATCTAATCCATAGAAGGGTTTCTTCCTGTCATTGGATGACCAGGCTTGAAACAGGACCTCTAAGAGCAACATTTGTTTTTGTTTGTTTGTTTTTATTGGATTTATATGCCGCCCTTCTCCCAAAGGACACACGGCGGCGTACAACATTAAAAAACACACATCCCAAAAGTTAAAAAGAAATTAAATATATACCCAAAAAAACAAATCAAATTTATGGAACAATACATTTAAAATGAGTTAAAATTAACAGGCCAGGCCGGCTTGCTGGAAAAGCCAACTTTTTAGGGCGCGTCGGAAGGACCGGAGGTCGGGGATTATGCGAAGCTCCGGGGGCAGCTCATTCCAGAGGGAAGGCGCCCCCACAGAGAAGGCTCTCCCCCTGGGGGTCACCAGCCGACACTGCCTGGCCGATGGCACCCTGAGGAGGCCAACTCTGTGGGATCGTACTGGACGGTGGGAGGCTACTGGTGGCAGTAGGTGGTCTGGCAGGTACCCTGGGCCTAAGCCATGGAGCGCTTTAAAGGTCATAATTAGTACCTTGAATCGCACCCGGAAAACAACCGGCAACCAGTGCAGGCCGCCTAAAAGGAGTGTAACATGGGAGCACCTAGGTACCCCCATGACAACCCGCGCGGCCGATGATGAAAGATTATTTGCGGTGAAGAATCATCTTCATTTAACAACCCCAAGTGAATTGAACAACTGAACGCAGCTAGCAGAGTGTTTGAATGGCCAGACGCCTTTCCCGTCGCCAAGGCGGAGTTTCGTTCAGCAGATATATTCCCATTGTGGCCAGAGAGAGAAATATTCGCCTCTACCGAGGATTGAACGCACAGCCTCCTGGTTGCGGGGCGAGCGCTCTGCCTCTAGGCCACCGCGCCACCCCATTTGCAGTGAGGAATATCACTCCAATTATGGATCTGGAGGAAGTCCCATCAAGACTGCTCCTTGAAAGCTCATCATACCAAACCCAATTGTGAGTCTTTCTATCCAGAACAGGAGCCCTTTCCTTACAAACCTTTGTAAAACTCACTCAACATAACTCATGGTAGGCTATAATGGACACCAATGTCCTAGCAAAGACCTACCACAACAAGAGTCCACCAGGAATTGATTCCATCCTACAAAGCATTATTCGGGAAAGAATGAGGCAACCTACCCACCATTAGGTTGCTGGGTAGGTTGCCTATTTTTCCCCCCAAATATTGGGAACCTATCCACCCTTAGAGGAACGTGGTGGCTCAGTGGCTAAGAGGCTGAGCTTGTCGATCAGAAAGGTCGGCAGTTCGGCGGTTAGAACCCCTACGCCGCGTAACGGAGGGAGCTCCCGTGATTGTCCCAGCTTCTGCCAACCTAGCAGTTCGAAAGCACCTAAAAAATGCAAGTAGAAAAATAGGAACCACCTTTGGTGGGAAGGGAACAGCGTTCCGTACGCCTTCGGCGTTTAGTCATGCCGGCCACGTGACCACGGAGACGTCTTCGGACAGCGCTGGCTCTTCGGCTTTGAAACGGAGATGAGCACCGCCCCCTAGAGTCGGGAACGAGTAGCACGTATGTGGGAGGTGGAGCCTTTACCTTTTACCTTACCCACCATTAAGTCTCCGCAAATTTTTTCTCGTGTGCTTCTCCTTTGTCTGCCTTGCGCGCACACCACAACTTGTACGGGAGGCAGTGCGAAAGCCGCCATCTCCCTCTCTACTTGCATTCACGGAGAGCGCAACGTTGAGCCTCCTACACGACAATCCAATTTTATTGATGCCACTGCAGAGACAGAATTTTGCAACGCTTTAAGCCTACTGCAAAGCTCACGAGGGAGAGAGAGAGAGAGAGGAGAGAGAGAGAGAGAGAGGAAGAAGAGAGATTTAGAGAGAGAGAGAGAGAGAAAAGAGACAGAGAAAGAGAGAGACACACACAAAGAGAGAGACAGAGACACAAAGAGAGAAGGAAAGAGAGAGAGAGAGAGAGATGGAGAGAGACAGAGAGAGACAGAGAAAGACAGAGAAAGACACACACACAAAGAGAGAGAAGGAAAGAGAGAGATGGAGAGAAAGACAGAGAAAAAAGAGACAGAGAAAGAGAGAGACATACATACAGAGAGACAGAGACAGAGAGAGATAGAGAAGGAAAGAGAGATTTAGAGAGAGAGAAAGAGAAAAGAGAGAGAGATGGAGACACACACACACACACAAAGAGAGAGACAGAGACACAAAGAGAGAGAAGGAAAGAGAGAGAGAGAGAGAGAGATGGAGAGAGACATTGAGAGACAGAGAAAGAGACACAGAGAAAGAGAAAGAGAGAGAGAAAAGAGACAGAGAAAGAGAGAGAGACACACACACACAAAGAGAGAGACAGAGACACAAAGAGAGAAGGAAAGAGAGAGAGAGAGATGCAGAGAGAGACAGAGAAAGACAGAGAAAGACACACACACAAACAAAGAGAAAGAAAGAGAGAGATGGAGAGAAAGACAGAGAAAAAAGAGACAGAGAAAGAGAGAGACATACATACAGAGAGACAGAGACAGAGAGAGATAGAGAAGGAAAGAGAGATTTAGAGAGAGAGAAAGAGAAAAGAGAGAGAGATGGAGACACACACACACACAAAGAGAGAGACAGAGACACAAAGAGAAAGAAGGAAAGAGAGAGAGAGAGAGATGGAGAGAGACATTGAGAGACAGAGAAAGAGACACACAGAGAGAGAGAGAGAGAGAGAGAGAAGAGGAGAGAGAGAGAGAGAGAGAGAGAAGAGAGAGAGAGAGAGAGAGAGAGAGGTGGCCCGCAGCAGCCACATTCTGCCGTTCAGGTAGGTGTGTGTGTGTGTGTATGTCAATCAACCCTTCAAGGAGAGAGGAGGTGTACGGCGTATGGAGTTTTGCCATCTAGGTCTGTTAGCCCACCAGGGACCCACAATCATTTTTTTTCCCTGTCACGATACTTATACTTGTCAAAATGGTTCAACATGGTTGCCATCACATCAAGCAATCCGGCCCTTTTGTAGCGCAAGAAACGCACGTTGCACAGCCTCTGGCATCGTTTCGCACGACCGGGATTAAGACGCCTGGCTTGTAGAGGCTGACACCATTCAGGTGTGACTCTGGCTTAAAACCTGAGCTGCGCAACTCACAGGCACGCGATGCCGTCCCAAGTGTGGTGAACTCGCCACCCAGAAATTTGGACCAACGGTGGGATGCTTCCCAGAACCTGAATTAAGCTTTCCTTCCTGGGCCTGCTCTTGCTACGATTCCCGCCCATTACAGATAGTCCTCGACTAGCAACAGTTCGTTTAGTGACCGACGTTGCAATGGGGCTGAAAAAAGTGACTCACACTTACGACGGGGGTTAGCCTCGCCCACAATCGCACGATCCAAATTCAGACGCTTGGCAACTTTGATTCACATTTACGACGGTCGCACTGTCCCGGGGGGGATCCCCTTTTGCGACCGTCTGACCAGCAACGTCAATGGGGAAGCCAGATTCACTTAACAACCGTGTGGCTAACTTAACAACTGCAGTGATTCACTTAACAACGGTGGCAAGGAAGGCCGTAAAATGGGGCAAAATTCACTTAACAAATGCCTCACGTAGGAATGCAAATGTTGAGCTCAATTGTAGTCTTAAGTCGAGGACTGTCTGTATACACAAGCATCCTCATTTAGCGACCCAAACCGGGGCAACTCAGCCATTAAGTGAAGCAACTGTGCTTATAATGTTACTTACTTCGCAATTCTGAGTAGATTGTGAAGTTGCTTCTTCACCACCACCGTAACTACGAACGGTCACTAAGCAAGGCCGTCCTTCAATAAGAGCATTTGAGAAAGCAATTTCTAGCACAGCCTTAACTCTTATTTCTCCTACAAGTGAATCTCTGTGCCTTTTCTCTGTTGCTCCTCTATTAAATCCTTGAAATCTGTGCCGGCAAAATTCCTGGATTTCCCCCCCCTCCCAGTCCCAACCAGCGCGCAGAGAGAGATCTTTTAGGATCCAGGATGTCCCTTCCTGCGCCCAATTTCCACCAAGGATCCGGGATAATCAAACTAATTGATCACTTTATTTCAACTGCACCAGTTTCCCAAATATTCAAAATATTTGCAAAGATAAAAAATCTGTTCTGACTTGGGCTTCCTTAAAAAAGCAAGAAGCAGAGTCTTGGTCCCGGCAAAACCCCTTTCATTTACACGACTGTGAATTCCTTTCATTCACAGTCAGCAAAAGTCTTTCAGAGGAATATTTATCCGCACGAACCTTATCTCGGCTGGAGAGCTGCCAGATAGCTAGTTTCCAAGCGCAAGGCAAGGCAAAACTTGGCACAGAGCCTCTTATAGTCAAACAGGATTTCCACTCTTGAAACGACCGAAGGAACAAATTGTTTTCTGCAAAAGCCCCCTCCCCGTTCGTTCCACTTTTGTTTCCTCTGGGAGGGGCCAATCATCTCCAAGGTGTGGCTTTACTCTTAAGTCGACCCTGCTTTCTTAGTTGTTCTTGTCTTCCGGCAGCTCTGCGTATGCGCACACTGGGAACAGGCTCCAGCTGTTCCTCTGCCTCGCTGCTGTCTAGCTGCCTCTCTGCCTCCGACGCAGAGCCCACGTCTGAGCTTTCCTCAGCCCCAAGTCTGGCCCATGTTCCTCCCCAACCTCCTCGCTGTCCGACTCTGCTGGCCACCAGCGGGAAACAACAAAACCTGAGAGCGAAAATCTATTTTCAAGCATTGTGCCTCCGACCGACAGAATTTCAGAATTCTGTTTTTCCGTCTAACGCGTGTGTTAGACGCCTAGGAGTAGAGCCTTCTCTGTGATGGGCCCAACTCTCTGGAATGACCTCCCTCCCGATATTAGAATTACCAATGACCTCCGCTCCTTCCGACAGAAGCTCAAGACTCACCTGTTCCGACTAGCTGGCTTAGCTGATTGACAGTTCCATCTTCCACCTCCTGGCAAACATTTTATTGGGGAATTTTTAAGGGTATTTTAATATTTGTATTTTAACTAAGAATTGTACAGTATATTTTTTACCTCCTCCGTCTACGTCCACGTCTATGTCTATGTCTATGTATTTGTATATGGTTTTTTTTTTTAAACATGACTGTACACCGCCCCGAGTCCTGCCTAGGAAAGGGTGCGGTCTAGAAATAAAAGTTATTATTATTATTATTATTATTATTATTATTATTATTATTATTATTATTATTTGGAAAGGGTGGGGGAAAAATGTGTCCACTGCGTGATTATGAAGGGATGGAGATTTAAAATCAATGGGTAGGCGCTTCATCGAAAGGAACCTCTCATTTTGACCGCCAAGGCCAAGAATTCAAGAGTATTTTGGGCGGCCCACTCGCTGCTCGGCTGCGGTTGGCGTCTCCACATCCACTTCGAAGGGGTTCTTTATTTAGAAGCTGTGTTTCTCCTCTAAAAAACATTGTCCATGAAATGCAACCTTCTGATTAAATTTACCAACTGGGAATTGCATCTCTTCTGATTAGATAACAGCCCAACAGAATACCAATATTTTCACAGTAGCGCGCCGAAGGTAACGTTCGTAATACCCGTTTTTGAATGCCGCCACAGAGAGACACAGATAAATACAATTTGTCCTTCTAAATCGGGACAGACATTCTTTTTTTTTTTTTGTTTAAAGAATGCAAATGTTTATAACGTGTTCTGTTTCCACACCCCACACCCCTTTTATGAATCGAGTGTTTTAGGATCTTTAGATTTAAAGAGAAGACACTTGGATTTAATACAATAATACAATAGTAGAGTTCTAAGGGACCTTGGAGGTCTTCTAGTCCAACCCCCTGCCTAGGCAGGAAACCCTATACCGTTTCAGACAAATGGCTATCCAACATCTTCTTAAAGACTTCCAGTGTTGGGGCATTCACAACTTCTGGAGGCAAATTCTGTTCCACTGATTCATTGTTCTAACAGTCAGGAAGTTTCTCCTCAGTTCTAAGTTGCTTCCCTCCTTGATTAGTTTCCTTGTTCTACCCTCAGGTGCCTTGGAGAATAGTTTGACTCCCTCTTCTTTGTGGCAACCCCTGAGATATTGGAAGACTGCTATCATGTCTCCCCTAGTCCTTCTTTCTCTTAAGCTAAACATACCCAGTTCCTGCAACCGTTTTTCATGTGTTTTAGTCTCCAGTCCCCTAATCATCTTTGTTGCTCTTCTCTGCACTCTTTCTAGAGTCTCCACATCTTTTTTGCATCGTAGCGACCAAAACTGAATGCAGTATTCCAAGTGTGGCCTTACCAAGGCCTTATAAAGTGGTATTAACACTTCACGTGATCTTGATTCTATCCCTCTGTTGATGCAGCCTAGGACTGTGTTGGCTTTTTTGGCAGCTGCTGCACACGGCTGGGTCCTATTTAAATGGTTGTCCCTCTCACAGTTACTACTATTGAGCACAGTACCACCTATACTGTACCTGATTTGATGCCACAGCAGGGAACTGGAAAATGTGTAAACTTTCCCTGTCCATTATGCATTGGGGGTGGTGGTGGAAAAAAGGAGCATTTTGCTAAATGTTTTTCAAAGTTCTCCAGCATTTTATCACAATTGCTGTTGCTTCTCACTCTGAATTGTTGCAGAGCACACAAAACAAAATAGGTGGGTTGGATTGGAAGGTGAAGACCATCATTCCTTGTTCTGGGGAGAATCTATATATATAAAAGCGAAATCCACTCGCTCATTATGAAATCTCCAGAACGGTAAAGCCTACAAACTTGAAATTTGGCACGTACGTTCCTCTCGGCTTCTAGGTGCTCGCTAAGAAAGGATTTTTCAAAGTGACCATCAAATCATTAGTATTTCTTATACAATAATTAACACGCTCTAGTGCGAAGGTATTATACTCCTCCTCCCCACCCGAAAAGAACTCTGTTCCAACTGCCAGTTGCCATATATCAACACGCTCTGATGCTAAGGAGTTAGACATTCTACCCCCCCTCCCCACCTGAAAAGAACTCTGTTCCAACTGCCAGTTGCCTCACGTTCCGTTACCTCAGTTCAAATTGGCAGATGTTCCACTCCTTCACTCGGGAGCAGTCTGGGGCTCCCTACAAGACTAAACGTCGGTACCTCACCAAAATTTATTTTTATTTATTTATTTATTTATTTATTATTCATATTTATAGACCGCCCCCTCTCCCGAAAGGGACTCGGGGCGGTGTACAGTCACTAAAATACGTTATAAAATACATACAAAACAGTTAAATAATTAAATACGTAGGTGTCTACATCTTCTATCAATAGAACTGCTTCCGGACTCAAGGCAGCGGGAGAGATATTCCCTTATGGGTTTCGACCACTGACCACCAGTGAGCCAATGGATTGTGAACCGAATTTCTCCTGCATAGTATCCCAAAGTATCTTACTCTGACCTCCTCAGTTCGGATGAATCAGTGGAACAGCTTGCCTCCAGAAGTTGTGAATGCCCCAACACTGGAAGTCTTTAAGAAGATGTTGGATAGCCATTTGTCTGAAACGGTATAGGGTTTCCTGCCTAGGCAGGGGGTTGGACTAGAAGACCTCCAAGGTCCCTTCCAACTCTACTATTGTATTGTATTGTATTGTATTGTATTGTATTGTATTATTGTATTGTATTGTATTGTATTATTTTATTGTATTGTATTGTATTGTTCCTTCTACTGTAACAACAGTTAAAGGGGAAATACTGTCTTGTGCTGCCCGGAAGTACAACAGATGCTTCAAGACCAGGGATGCTACAATGGTCGTTAAGTGTGAAAAATGACCATAAGTAGCGAAGCACGGGCGTACAGCTAGTAAGTGATAAAATGGTCTTCTAACTTTGATGGGACAACATTTATAACCTCCTCAGATGTTGTCCTTCTTTGAGACAAGCTATCTCAGCCCAGTTCCAGATATAACTCAAAGTAGGATATTCTGGTGATCCAGTTGAGAATAGCCTATAGCAGGTCCACAGCTCATATTGTGTTGCGGGCAAAGTTGCGACTTTTCATTGAACTTCAAGCAGAATAACAGAGTTGGAAGGGCCCTTTGGAGGTCTGCTAGTCCAACCCCTATAACATTTCAGACAGGTAGCTTTCCAGTCTCTTCTTAAAAGCCTCCAGTGGTAGAGTGCCCACAACTTCTGAAGGCAACATCTGTTCCACTGGTGAACTCTCCTCACTGTCAGGAAATTTCTCCTTAGTTCTAGGTTAGGTTGCATCTCCCTTTGATTAGTTTCCATCCATGGCTTCTTCAGCCTTTTGTACTCCTGAAATTTCGGCCTCCAAAATTGCCAACCGAAACCACACCAACCCTCCCGAGGCGGCTTCCAGATCGTGCCACGTTGGCAAGCGCCTCTTACCAGGGGGAGCGCAAAACCACATTGTTCCCATTTTTTAACACGGTGCTCTGCATTTTTCCAAGCAGGGCCCTCAGACCTTCCGTGTTCTCCCCCACCCCCACCCCCCATTCCAAATCCTTGCAGGATTTGATTGACGGCACATAAAGCTGGCTGTCGATCATCGCAAGTCCAGATGTGACGTTGATAGATGGGTCTGACAGCGGTGGGTCTCCGAGGCCCCGTTTCGCACACATGCTAAGCAATTCCCCAGAAACTATTTGTCACCGCAACGAAAACCACAGATTAATGCGGCGGCGGTGTTTTAGCCACTGTTCATTTCTCCGAGTCTAGTGGCTACCAGAGGAAATTTGTTGGGAAGGACAGTGTTGTTGGCCTTTGCCCTCAAATCGGCTGGATTCATTTGGAGCCCATAAAGAACGAGATTTCTCTGGATGGACGGGTTTCCCCACTCGATGCAAATGAATCGGATGGTGGCTGAGAGGTTGAGTCCTTGGCAGGTTAGAAAACTGCAGAAAACACACCTGCCCAAATTAAACTAACAGAGTTGAAAGACACCTTGGAGGTCTTCTAGTCCAAGCCCATGATCAAGCAGGAGACTCGATCCAATGTTTTCTTGAAAGCCTCCAGTGATGGAGCATCCACAGCTTCCGGAGGGAAGCCAGCCCAATGGTTAATTGTTCTCACTGTTAGGAAATGTCTCCTAAGTTCTAGGTTTCTTCTCTCTTTGATTAGCTTCCATCCATTGTTTCTTGTAGTTGCCTTCTGGTGCTTTGGAGAATAGCTTGACTCCCTCTTCTTTGTGGCAACCCCTGAGATATTGGAACACTAAATCATGTCCTCCTTTTCACTGCTAGACTAAAGATAAAGGTAAAGGTTCCCCTGGAACATGTGTGCTAGTCGTTCCCTGACTCTAGAGGGCGGTGCTCATCTCCGTTTCAAAGCCGAAGAGCCAGCGCTTGTCCAAAGATGTCTCCGTGGTCACGTGGCCGGCATGACTAAACGCCGAAGGAGCACGGAACGCTGTTACTTTCCCACCAAAGGTGGTCTCTATTTTTCCACTTGCATTTTTACATGCTTTCGAACTGCTAGGTTGGCAGAAGCTGGGACAAATAACAGGAGCTCACTCCGTTACGCGGGTTGCTAGGGATTCGAACCGTCGAACTGCCGACCTTTCTGATCGACAAGCTCAGTGTCTATTACTAGACTAAACATACCCAAACCAATGGATTCGTTGCTTCTCCTGCATAATGCGAAGGGTTAGACTAGATGGTGCTTGGGATCCCTTCCAAAGGTACAATTCTACAACCACAAGAAGAAAACGCCATGCTAAAATTTCTGCTTGATCCCACCTGTGATTTCCTACAAATCTCCGTAAGTCACGAGAAAGCCCATCTAAATCGTCAATTCCACTTGGAAAATCCATCCAATTGCATTTGTGGAGCGGATGCAAGTCCAACCATCAAACATCCTCTGGACTTCTAAACCGAGTCAGAGAAAGTTCATACAGTCTTCCGATGGAATGGTGCTCCCAATAAATGACTGGATTTCTTTTGAAACTAATGAATCAATTGGGACATCTTTCGGAAACCTGACACCCGTTTGATTTGATGACGGAGATGTCTTCTCTAGTTCTTAAGGTCTCCCTCTGCCCAGGAACTGTTGCTCTTCCCGTGTCATGCCTTCTTCTCCCCTCCCCAGGTGCCTCCACTCGACCTCCGCTCTCCCAAGGTGACAAGAGATAACATTAACACATCATCATTTCAATCAGTACATGATTAATAAAACTTCATGTATTATTCAGAGCAGTCCATTAAACATCCCCATCGCTCTCCTTCGCTCTGCCGCTGGCAGCTTCTGGCAGCCGCTGTCTATCATCTCACCAACCACCCCAGTGGCCATCTTGGCCCTCATCAGTGGTGGGATTTCAAATAATTTAAAAACCGGTTTTCTGCTCTCGTGACCAGCTGGGTAGGAAGGGCTCGGTGGTCATGTGACTGGGTGAGCGTGGCCAACTCAACATCACTCAGGTCGATGGACGCTTCGACTTAGCTATTACAATGTACAGTATTTTTCAGACTATAAGACGCACCCGAGTATAAGATGCACCGTGATTTTGAAGAGGTAAATTTTTTTTTAAAAAAAGTTTTTGCACTCTGCATGCCTCATTTTTTTGCAAAAAAAAAAGGGCTTGCAGAACTTTGGAAGGCTTTAGAATGTTTTTGTGAGTGGGGGACAAAAACGAGCAAAAAAACGGCCCGTTTTTTGCAAAAATAAGCCGTTTTTTGCACAAAAAAAAAGGAGGGGACATGCAGAATCTTTGGGAGGCTTGTAGAGTGCTCCTGGGGGTTGGGGGGGGGGGCAAAGCAGCCTTTTTTTTTTGCTTTTTTTTGCCCCCCCACATACATCCCTGCGGCCAATTCGCTCACACAGGGAGGGACTTCTCCTGGTGCCGTCCACTAGGCAATGCCAACGGGCGACACCAAGGAGTAGGGCCTTCTCTGTGATGGGCCCAACCCTCTGGAATGACCTCCCCCCCGACATTAGAACCACTTCTGACCTCCGCTCCTTCCGGCAAAAATTGAAGACCCACCTGTTCCGATTAGCAGGCCTGGCATAATTACAACTGTCCCTCCTGGCAAATGTATTATTATCTGGTTATCTTAGGGGTTTTTTAATTTGTTGTGTTTGTTTTAGGGATTTATAACATATTTATATAGCTTTGTACAGTTCTTTTAATTGCATTTTAACCTCCTCCAAACTGTACATATTTAACTTTTTTATTGTATTTTGTGATATTCTCTATGGACTGTACACCGCCCCGAGTCCCTTTTGGGAGAGGGGGCGGTCTAGAAGCACCAAATATAAATAAATAAATAAATAAATAAATAAATCTCAGGAGCACTTTGCAAGCCTCCCAAGCCCCCTGCACGTCCATTTTTGCAATGGGGACGGGGTTTGGGGAGGTCAAAAAAATGCTGTGTTCAGTGTATATAAGACACACCCAGATTTTCACCCTCTTTTTTGAGGGAAAAGGGTGCGTCTTGTACTCTGAAAAATACGGTAAATAAGGGTTAACCGGAGAGGCAATCTCTGTAAGCGGGGCAATAGAGATTAGGCAAGAAACAACACCGGGATGTTTCCTTCCTGCCTTCCTTACAGGATCAGCCCTGTAAAGTGGGAAAAAAAACAAAGGGAGATTTCTTCCAACAACCGGTTCTCCGAACCTTTTAGAAAGTTAACAATCAGTTCTCCCAAATAGGTGCGAACTGGCTGAATCCCACCACCGACCTTCACCCTGGAAAATAAGGGCAGGGTAGGAAAGATATCCACCTTGGCTGCCCTACCAGCATTTCAAAACTGGTTAAAGGAGAATGCTGTCCTTAAAATGAGAAGGTTCTGTGGGAGGCGAATTCTTTACGGATAGGATGGAAATTCTTCCAATGGAAGGAAGACCAATTCCACCTCTCATCTCAACCTCCCACCAGGTGAGTCGAAAATCATCCTGTGGAAATCTAGCCTGGATTCTGAGTTTTCTAGAGGATGCTGAGAGGGGAAAGTTGGGTTTTATGAGCTTCCTGCTCCTATTGGACAAAATCACACCCTTCTAATGACATCCCTTGCAGAATGGGACAGGGGGGGAAACCAGTGGTCCTCAGGCTTGGGAAAAGGGTAATTTGTTTCCTCCTCCTCTAGGGTAAGGCAGCAGACTTTCCTCTCCAGATGATGCTCTATCCCAGGGATCCCCCAAACTTGGCAACTTTAAGACTGGTGGACTTCAACTCCCAGAATACTCCAGCCAGGTATGCTGTCTGGGGAATTCTGGGAGTTGAAGTCCACCAGTCTTAAAGTTGCCAAGTTTGAGGACCCCTGTTCTATCCTATCTCCCGGGGGCAACACACTCCAGCAAATGCAAACGTGCAAGGGAAGTCCAGAAGACTTCCAAAATAAAGCATAAAACGATGGGCACACAACAATAAGAATGAAGAAAGCCCACAGAGATGGTCTTGAAGGCAAGAATTGGAAGCTACTCCCAAAACAAGGAGAGAGATGTTGTTTAGATGCTGGGAAGGCAAAACATGGAAAATTCTGTTCACTAGTTTATCTCAATAAAGTAGAATTCTAGTCTTCTAACTCCCTGGTCTGCCAAGAAAAGGGCATCTAGTCAAGGCAATGGTTTTCCCAGTTGCAATGGATGGCTGTGAAAGTTGGACCATAAGAAAGGCTGAGCGCCAAAGAATGGAGGCCTTTGAACTCTGGTGCTGGAGAAGAAGACTCCTGCGAGTCCCTTGGACTGCAAGGTGATCCAACCGGTCAGTCCTAGAGGAGATCAACCCTGGCTGCTCTTTAGGAGGCCAGATCCTGAAGAGGAAACTCAAATGCTTTGGCCACCTGATGAGAAGGAAGGACTCCCTGGAGAAGAGCCTCATGCTGGGAACAATGGAGGGCAAAAGAAGAATGGGACGACAGAGAAGGAGGTGGTTGGATGGAGTCACCGAAGCAGCAGGCATGAGCTTAAATAGACTCCAGAGGATGGTAGAGGACAGGAAGGCCTGGACACCATGGACACAACTACGCAACTAACAACAACAACAACAAACTTCCTGGTCTACCTTCTCCATCCCTGGTCAACTCGAAGGACTACCGTCTCTTCTTCCAACTGCTAACTCTGCGTTCCCACCATTTTGCAGGAGAGTCAATCATCTACCATTACCATCAAGAAAAAAAATTAAGGCTGCGTTAGCAAGTGGCACGCTGCACTAATGCGATGTAAGAAGGCTACGAAGCCCACCAAACAATTAACAACCGGTAATTAAAATTCACCTGCCTTCATGGTCCTGTGCATTAAAGTAACAACATTTAATTATGTGTCTCTCCACCACCCTGCTCTGTAAGAATGTTCACAAAACAGTTACTTGCGTCTCTTTAGTTGTATTTTAGGGACGTTTTGCCAAAGAAAGAGTTGGACATACCCAAATGCTTTGCAAGAAAGGGAAAAAAAAAAAAACCAACAATTTTAAAATCTGCAAATAAGGGAGATATTTCTCCCCCCCATCCCCAATTCGGATCCATAAAAAGCATCCTTGTAAAGACATTTGGGCTGACTCTTAATTTGCAGCGAGCCAATTTAGAGAGGGGCCGCAGTGGCTCAGTGGCTAAGGCACTGAGCTTGTCGATCAGAAAGGTCAGCATTTCGGCAGTTTGAATCCCTAGCACAGCGATGGCGAACCTTTTTTGGCTCACGTGCCACAAGTGGGGGGAGCGCAGGGGGGTCGTGTGCGGGCGTACCGCACCCACAATGCAACGCGCGATCCCCCCAGTGCGCATGCGCGCACAACGCGCGACCCACCCATTTTTACATGCTTTTTTTGCCCTCCCCAGGTTCCAGAGGCTTTATAGGAGCCTGGGGAGGGTGAAAATAGCCGCCCCCCACCCCCCCGGAGGCCCTCCGAAGGCTTCAGGGACCGTCAGGAGGCTTCCCTGAAGCCTTCGGAATGCTTAAAACCACCCTCCGAGCAAACCGGAAGTCACTTCCGGGTTGCTTGGAGGGTCGTTTTGAGCGCTCCGCGGTCCCTGAAACCTTCGGAACGGTTAAAACCACCCTCCAAGCTCGGAGGGTTGTTTTAAGCGCTCCGAAGGCGTCAGGGAAGCCTCCGGACGATCCTCCATGTATAGGAAAACTAGGTTGTCAGGAGAGAAACATCACACACACACACACACACACACACACACACACCCTTGGCATGTTTATTTTCTGCATGCGAGGGTCCTTAAATGGGGTGATTTATGGAATGGCCTTTCCGCAACAGAGCAAACCGCGAAGCCTCCGCTAGAACAAGTGGCTGAGAGACTAATTTTTGATATTGTGCTCCGGTGAGCTGGAACGGTGGCGGCCTTCGAAGATCTAGAGAGAGAAATAAAGACATTAACAGAGGTGCCCCATCTCTGGTTTGGCACCGGCCGCGTAAATGTAATGGATGATTGTATCTGCAGCAGATCTGTTTTTCATTAGCGGCTGCTGGACGTAATAGGCCAGATAAAAAGCAGGTGCTTACAGCCTTTTTATTGGTCACTATTTGCTGTCATAATCAGGACGTGATTTATGGGTCCTGGAATGGCGCGACAGGAGGTTGGTTCAGAGAGCGGGAAGCGAGGCTGAAGTCGCGCCGGGAGGGGGAGGTAGGGTACTGCGGTGCCAAAACCACGCGGAAGGGGAGACCCTCAATTCCCCCAATGGGGTGGAAACGCATGGTGTCGGTCCTTGGAACACCCTGCCACTGGGTGTTGAAATGATTAGGGGTGGAAAAGGAGTCACGGACGAACGGGACGTTAAAAAATTGCAGGTAGGTATTTTGAAAGAGGAGAACAGTGGCTCTGTTCCGGGCACTGATCTGGGTGGGGGAGGTTGGGCGGGGGGTGTTGTTGTTTTGCAAATTCATCAAAGGTGTCTACAGGGGTTGTGTGGACATTGTACAAAAAACTATTCCAAGCCCCGCGATCACAAAAACGTGACTCATTCCTGCACATTCAGACAGACACACGTATGCACTCCCCCTTTGCCAAGCTAACGGAGGCAGCACTTCAACCGGTGAGGCTGTCGTACATTGCTTTTTTCAAAGGACCTCAGCAGGCGGCTGGATCGGCTCCCATCCTAAGAGAGAGGGTGGAGATGACTCACTCAAGAGCAGCAAGAAATCTGCAAATCTAACAGAATCGGAAGTAGCATTTCCCGCAACAGAGGTATGTGTTGATTTCATGACCATTTTTACGACCATTTTTATCATGGCTGTTAAGCGAACCACATAGTCGTAAAACGAATGCACCCTTCCCCATCAGTTTTCCTTGCCACAAGATGGCTGGACTGGTCACAAATCGTGATCTCTAACTGCAACTGTCGTAAATGCGAGCTGGTTGCCTAGCACCTCAATGGTGCGACGCCAGGAGTGGGCGTGATGGTCATAACTCCGAGGTCGAAGTTACTTTCTTCGGCACTGTAGCTTTGAATAAACGGCCACGAGTTGAAGACTTAACTGTTTCAAAGACCCTCAAGGTTAAAATCATGTGCAAACACAGAACAGGGAGTCTCTCTCGCTAACCTGCAGTATGCAAGTCAGCCAAAAAAGCCAACGCAATCCCAAGTTGCATTAACAGAGGGATGCAATCAAGATCAAGGGAGGTACTAATACCACTCTATAAAGCCTTAGTAGGGCCACACCTAGAGTACTGCATCCAGTTTTGGTCCCTACACTATAAAAAAGATGTTGAGATTCTAGAAAAAGTGCAGAGAAGAGCAACTAGGATGATTAGGGAATTGGAGGTTAAAACATACGATGAACGGTTGCAGGAACTGGGCATGGCTAGTCTAGTGAAGAGAAGGACCAGGGGAGACAGGATAGCATCTTCCAATATTTGAGGGGCTCCCACAGAGAGGAGGAGGGGGTCACGTTATTCTCCAAAGCACCTGAAGGCCAGAGAAGGAATAATAGATGGAAACTCACCAAGGAGAGATTCAACCTGGAAATAAGGAGGAATTTTCTGACAGGGAGAACAATCCACCCATGGAACAGAAGTTGCCTTCCGAAGTTGTGGCAGCTTCATCCCTGGAGGCTTTCGAGAAGAGACTGGACTGCCATCTGTCTGAAATGTTTGCTTGAACAGGGGGTTAGACTAGAAGACCTCCAAGGTGTCCCTTCCAGTTATATTTTGATTGATTAGTTGATTGATTGATTGAAGCCATAATAATATGCTTCATCCCTGGAAGCCTTTCAAGAAGGGACTGGACTGCCATTTGTCAGAAATGTTTTAGGGCCTCCTGCTTGGGCAGGGGGTGGACTAGATGACCTACAAAGTCCCTTCCGACTCTGTTAATCTGTACCTGTATAACCAGGCTGTGTGAATGCGTCCCTCGGGGAGGCACCAGGTCCCCCAGCCTGGACAAGCAAGCATTCAAAGGTTTCCACGCACCAGCGACGGAGAACATGCCCTCTTGATCTACAGCCTCTTATTAACCTGGATCGGCCTCCCTCTCTCCAAACCGGGAAACCATCTCCATAAATTATAGATTTAATATTTATCTCTTGCCATCGCAGCAGACACGGATAATGTTTTAGCAGCATTCGCCGCACTTAGACCCAAGTTTTATTTATAATTCCTTCCTTCCCAGCTCCTTTTCCCTCCCGTTCCTTCAGATGGTCTCTTTCTCAAGAGAGAGAGAGAGAGAGAAAGAGAGAGAGAGAGAGAGCGCGAGAGAAAATAGAAACAGGGACATTAAAAATTTAAAAAAAGAAACAGGCAAGAAAGAGAGGTCTCTTTGCTTTTCGGCTGTTGGTTTTGCTTGCTTAAAAATGTCACGGGCAACACTCCGAGCGGCGGCCTGCGTCCCCTGGATACAAATTTAGATAATTTTGCAGGATGAATCGGAAAGTAAAACCTCCGTGGATAGGAGGAATGTACCAGAAGATCAGACAATGAACGAGTGAGGGCTAGAAAGCAAAACCTCCACAAACAGGGGCAGTATACCGGCGGCAATATATTGAGGAAGTATACGACCACAGGAGTGTAGGAAATATTAAAACCACCCATAAAACAGAGGCTTTTCAAAGGTGGAAGCAGAGCCTCCATAGATAAGGGGACTATATCTGAAACTGGGTCCAAGGTTAAGAAGAGCCTAGACCAGTGGTTCTCAACCTGTGGGTCGGGACCCCTTTGGGGGGGTCGAACGACCCTTTCACAGGGGTCGCCCAAGACCATCGGAAAACACATGTTTTCGAAAAAATACGGAGAACATAAAATAATTTTATGGTTGGGGGTCACCACAACACAAGGAACTGTATTAAAGGGTCGCAGCATTAGGAAGGTCTAGACAGACACTTATCTGAAATAGTGTAGGTTCTCTTGCTTGAGCCAGGGGCTGGACTAGAAGACCTCCAAGGTCCCTTCCAGCTCATTCATTCTATTACACTGAATGAAGGCTAAAAAGCAGATACATCACCAAACAGGGGCAGAATACTGCCGCGTAAACGTATGTCCACCTGGGTGTAAAGATTAGGCCAGATACGAGACAAGTGGGCTCTCAAAGGCAGAAGTAGAGACTCCACGGACAGGGGAAGTATACCATAAACGTAGCCCAGGATTAGACATGGGATGAATCGTGAATGGTAAAGCAGAACCTCCACCACCACTGAAGTATACCTGGCTTGGCCGACCCCCTGAAAAGGCAAATGTAACAGAAGGTGGGTTTCCCCCTGTGTCCCCCTGGCAAATTTGGGGTGCAGAGGTTTTGCTATCGCAGAACAGTTGCTGTCAAAGCAATGTAGTGCAGGATTATCTCTCCTAACGCTTGTGGCCGAACCGGCAAAGCGGTTTAGGACACCTGGCCAGGCCTCCCCGCTGACCAAGCCGTGCAAGTGGCCAAACTGGGCAGCCTCCAATTCTTTGTGGTTTCAGGTCTGTGAAAAGACCCTTGATTCAACTTAATTTAACTTAACTTTATTCAATTTCTAGACCGCCCCTCTCTCAGAAGAGACTTGGGGCGGTGTACAGTCATATTAAAACAATTGAACAATAAATATACATAGTATAAATATACGATAAATAAAATAAATATAGGACTGGAGGAGGTAGCAATAGTTCACTGTACAAATTTAGTTTAAGTTAGATTAAAATTTTAAAAATTTAAAAAACATTAACACTAAAAACTATCCCACATAAAACTATCCGCCAGGAGGTAAGAGTGGAACTATAAATGGGCCAGGCCGGCTAATTGAAACAGGTGAGTCTTAAGTTTTTGTTAAGTTCAAGGCGCCAGGTTGACCGAATCCGTAATGGGCAGCGGGCGGCATCCTTCTTGCCCTCCCTCCCTACCTGGGTACCAGCTGCCAGCTCCAACGTAAAATGTGCCAGCGGGTTAAGCAAAGATAGAACTGCCCTTTTCTACAAAAACAACCTCCTATTTACATATATGCAAACAAGACTGTCTGTGAAACGAGCCCTGCGCCAAGGCCGGCTACCCTGCTCAACAATGGGCAGGTGCCCAACCAGCTTCAAAGCTGGCAAAGCCACGTATTTGGCGGTGGAAATGCAAGCTTTATCCACAATCCCTCTGCGTCGTCAGCGTGGGGCGTTGTGGGAAATGTAGTCTCCCAGATCTCCGAGCGTCCTGCGGGAGGTTCAGGACCACAGGTGCGCTGTGAATACAGGGAGTGTATAGGTAGTCCTCAGTTTATGACCAGCCATAGTTAGCATTTACGTCTGATTGGGGGCAAAGACGCCCCCATTAACAATGGGCCCACTTAATATGCGCCAGTCAACCTTGAGCCCACTTAATAGGCGCCAGTCAACCTTGAGCCGGTCAGGATCGAACTGGTGGCAGTGGGCAGAATTAACCTGCAATACTGTATTCTAACCACTGCGCCACCAGGGGAATGGAATGGAGACTAGAATAGGAATAGGGATAGAATTTGAATTTAATTTATTGAATTTATTGAATTGAATTTATTGAATGGAATGGAATGAGCTGGAAGGCTGCAGTGGTGGTACAGTGGTTAGAATGCGGTATTGCAGTCAAACTCTGCCCACTGCCAGGGGTTCAATTCTGACCGGCTCAAGATTGATTCAGCCTTCTGTCCTTCCGAGGTCGGTAAAATGAAGACCCAGATTGTTGGGGGAAATCCTCCAACAACTGCTTGAAGAGGGCTGTAATGCACCGTGAAGCGGTATGTAAGTGTTATTGCAATCTAAAAATGGTACAGGTTCTCCTGCTTGAGCAGGGGGCTGGACTAGAAGACCTCCAAGGTCCCTTCCAGCTCATTCCATTCCTATCCCTATTCCCATTCTAGTCTCCGTTCCATTCCCCTGGTGGCGCAGGGGTTAGAATACAGTATTGCAGGTCAATTCTGCCCACTGCCGGCAGTTCGATCCCGACCAGCTCAAGGTTGACTCAGCCTTCCATCCTTCCAAGGTGGGTCAAATGAGGACCCAGATATTTGGGGGCAAGAGGCTGACTCTGTCAACAGCTTAGAGAGGGCTGTAAAAGAAGCGGCCTATTAAGTCTGAGTGCTATTGCTAACCACCTCTGCAAAAAAAAAAAAAGGTCGTAAAATCAGGTTGGTCATGCGGATGATCCACTTTATGACCATTGCGGTCACAAGTCGAGAACTACCTGCACAAAGTGTCTCCTTCCAAAATCGTTTCAATCAAAAAGAGCCTGTTTTAGCAACCGACCTGTATCTCTGCCACCGAAACCAAGTCACACACACACACACACACACACACACACAAAAACTAACACCCCCCTGGTAGATTTAATCAAGAGCTTTAAATTGCTCGCTGCTCTCTGATTACTAACCTACGCCCAGGCTGTTCATCTCGATACCCCCTTCCTTTCCTTGAACACATGCAGTTCATTCCGGATAATTATATAAACACCCCAGTTCTGCAATCGACAGAAATTAAAGACGCCCGTCCTTAAGGTGGGGAAGGTTCAGGCGGCGTCAACACATGGGAAGAGACATTCCGGAGTCACCTGCGTTGTGAGCCATAGGGGGAGAAACGGGTCGACAGGAGGAACTTTTCACTCAGACCTTTTTCCTTTGCAGATCTACAGGAGTCTTGGAGGAGGAGGAGGAGGAGGAGGAGGAGGAGGAGGAGGAGGAGGAGGAGGAGGAGGAGGAGGAGGAGGAAGAGGAGGAGACAGAGGAAGAAGGATGGAAGGGGGTTGGAAGAGAAGGAGATGATGATGGAGATGGATAAAGAGAAGGAGATGAAAGAGGAGTAAGAGGAGGAGGAGAAGATGACAGATGAAGAAAGAGAAGGAGATGAAAGAGGAGTTGGAAGAGGAGGGGGAGATGATGGAGAAAGAGATGAAAGAGGAGGAGGAATTGGAAAAGAAGGAGAAGATCACAGAGGTGGAGAAAGAGTTGAGAGAAAGAGGAGGAGTTGGAAGAGGAGATGACAGATGGCGAAAGAGAAAGAGATGAAAGAGAAGAAAGAGGAGGAGATGACAGAGATGGAGAAAGAGAAGGAGATGAAAGAGAAGGAGGAGTTGGAAGAAGAGGAGGCGATGACGGAGATGGAGAAGAGGAAGAAGGAATTTAAAGAGATGAGAAGAAGAGGAAGAAGCTGATGAAAAAGAAGGATGAGAAGAAGGAAGAGAAGGTGGAGAAGAGGAAGGAGATAGAGAAGAAGGTGAGGCTGAAAGAAGGAGTAGAAAAAAGGGAGGAGGAGATGGAAGAGGAGATGGAGAGGAATAAGGAGTTGAAGTGAAGGAACAGGAAGACATGCAGGAGAAAGAGAATTAGATGATAATGATGGAGATGATGCAGAAGTTTGAGGATAAGAAGATGAAGGAGGAGCTTCCTTCAGCTAAGTGGCAATGAATCCATGAGAAAACCAAGGAGTCAAGACTTCCAATACCCGCAAGGCCCATTTTCTCGTGAATTAAACCACCTTGGCCCACCTACCACAGGACCATTGATTTCAGAAGCTTATTTGCTTTCCAAAGCACCAAAGACTAAACCTCAGATCTTCTACGTTCAATCCACATTCCCTTCATCTACATCACATGGATAAAAACATGCTATTAAAAGCAACCCTATTCAAATCTCTTTCCTAGGATGGAAGTCCCTTCCTGCTCTGTCTCCAGTGATCAGTCAACGGGCTGAAATTCTCCCATGGACGGGCCAGGTATCCGCTTGAAGGAATCGCCTCCTGATCTACCGATGGAGATGAGTTGATGATGCTTGAGATGAGATGTCCTCCAAAAGAGCAGAAGAAGCTGCTTGGATGAGAAGCGAAACGCCTTCGAAGAAAAACCAGAAAGTCTTCAAAAAAAGCTTCTTTGGGACAAGCGTGACACCTGGATGACTTGAGAATCTCCATAGACAATTGTCCTCCAAAACTTTTGGAGAATATCGTTTGAGGGGGGGGTTGGGGGGGGAGGCTTGCAAAACATACTTTTTGCCATTTCTTTGGAACCCACAGCTTGAGTCTGCACACGCAGCAATCTGCGGCATATTGTTCCAAGAGAACAATTTTCCCCCTGCGGGAAGAGAAAAATGTCCGTTGCAAAAATTGCACGGATGCAAGGAAAGCCTGGCCCGCCCGGAATATCCTGCGGCGTTTTAGGAGTTGGTAATACAGCATCGAGAGACCACTTACGGTTTCCTGAGCTTGCACATTTTGGCCGGATGGAGCCAAGCTTGAAAATGCCGAGAATATCCAAAAAACTTCTCAGAGGGAGCCAACGGTGGGCTGCCTTCCACAAAAATGCGGCAAAAGAGGTCCAGGAAGAGGAATAAAAAGCTTTTCTTGGTTCGGAGAAGAACACAGCCTGAAGTTTCCGAGAGATGGGTTCAGGGCCGAGTGTCCTAGAAGAGCAGTCACCAACTGGTGGTCCGTGAGAAAATTTTGGTGGTCCACAGATGAATTATTTGCATTTTTTATATTGCACTAAATCAGGGGTCCTCAAACTACGGCCCCCGGGACGGATACGTGCAATGAACGCTTGTGTTGCTGCAGAGAGTCTCCCCCTTCGGGGTCTTTTTGTGCGAGTCGGAGGGGGGCAGAAATTCCAACTCGGGGTCTGCTTCAGCCTCCTGGTGGGGGGCTTTGGGCGAAGGCTGGAGGGAAGCGCCACTGGTGGAGAAGAGCCGGAGGGCCTCGTTCCAGTGGGACTGCATCATGGCCTGGAACTGGCTGACTATCTCAACCCAGTGAGCCTCCAGGCGCCAGTCCCAGGCTTTGCCCTCCCGCAAGGTCTTCCCTCTGCTTGGAAAGCCTATGCTCCCAGTCCTCAGTGAGGTGCTTCTGCTGAGCCTCCTTCTTGGCCAGATCCAATTTGCTGTTTTGCCAACTCTTTCTCATGACAACTGCTTAGCTCCAACAATTGCTTCCAGTTGGGGCCCTAAGGAGCCCGGGCGGGTGGGCGAGGAGTGGCTGGGAGGGGAGGGGCGAGTAGAGGCCGGCAAGTTGACATGAGTGACATTGAGTTGGCCACGCCCACCCAGTCATATGCCCACCTAGCCACGCCCACCCAGACAGTCATTAGGTAGATCGTATTAGCGGTCCGCAGGATTTAAAAGTTATGAATTTAGTGGTTGGAAAGGACCCCTGTCCTAGAAAGACAACTGGGATTTACAAGTTGAGGGAACCTAAAATATCAGGAGGAAGATCCTGGATTAGGAAGAAGGAGACAAAGGGCAATCTAGTCCAACTTTCAATCCTAGTTGGTCAACTCTCTTTAGCAAAATATGGGTGTGTTTTGGATACTGGTTTTGCATGGTTGATACCTCAAGTCTGGAAGATAACTCAATTGCTTTCTTGACATTCGTTTTTCCCTTTCCCATATTCCCTTCGGTGAAGGAAGTCCATATGGATCTCCATGGGCTTTCCTAAAGGTCTTCTCTTTCATTGTGTTGTCAGAAACACAAAAGGCAGTCTTCTTCTCAGTCCACCTCACCAAATCGACATCTGACCTGTCCATCAGCTGGCTGGCTAGACCTTGGATGCACAACATGTTACATCCAACGTTCATGAGGTCTGCGCCAACGAGACTGTGGGGTTGATCCTCCAGGAAGGAAGTTCTCCGTCCTTATCTTGCAAGATCACACAGCCAGGGAAGTGGTGGCAGTGAGGACATTTCTGCAATTCATGGTCCCCAGTTTTAGCTTCTTCATACCCTTCCAGGCTATTCCCCCCCTTTTTTTTTCTTTCCATAAGAAGCAGCTCCGGACAAGTCTTCTGCTGTCTGTCTCCTACTCCAGAAGCGAAAGAAGACCATGTAGGAATCGGACTGGTGGTTCCAACAGCAGATGCATTTTTAGGAAATCCAATTATTGCAGTATTCTTATAGGATCCGTCTCATTTGGAAATATCCTTCCTTCCTTCCCTCTCCTTCCTTCCTTCCCTCTCCTTCCTTCCTTCCCTCTCCTTCCTTCCTTCCCTCTCCTTCCTTCCTTCCCTCTCCTTCCTTCCTTCCCTCTCCTTCCTTCCTTCCCTCTTCTTCCTTCCTTCCCCCCTCTTTCTCTCTTGACAATCTTCTCTTTCATGTCTAGCCTTGGCATCAATTTAGCAGGACATGGTTCTTCTTCTTTCTTTAAAAACCGAACTGGAAGAATACACCAGCCAACTTCCCAAAAGAAAATCCAGAAAGAGTGAATTAATTGAGACAAAGGAGGCAATCAAAAAAAAAAAAAAAGAAGAAGAACACCTCAGAAGGGCCTCATTAAAAATCTTCATTTCAACTCTCTCTCATATCTACACTTCTACTTAACATTTGCCATCTCTCTATATAAAGATTACTGCATTGGAATACTGCATTCAGTTTTGGTCGCCACGATGTAAAAAAGATGTGGAGACTCTAGAAAGAGTGCAGAGAAGAGCAACAAAGAGGATTAGGGGACTGGAGACTAAAACATATGAAGAACGGTTGCAGGAACTGGGCATGTCTAGTTTAATGAAAAGAAGGACTAGGGGAGACATGATAGCAGTCTTCCAATATCTCAGGGGTTGCCACAAAGAAGAGGGAGTCAAACTATTCTCCAAGGCACCTGAGGGTAGAACAAGAAGCAATGGGTGGAAACTAATCAAGGAGAGAAGCAACTTAGAACTGAGGAGAAATTTCCTGACAGTGAGAACAATTAATCAGGCCACACTTGGAATCCTGCATCCAGTTTTGGTCGTCACGACGTAAAAAAGATGTGGAGACTCTAGAAAGAGTGCAGAGAAGAGCAACAAAGATGATTAGGGGACTGGAGACTAAAACATATGAAGAACGGTTGCAGGAACTGGGTATGTCTAGCTTAAGAGAAAGAAGGACTAGGGGAGACATGATAGCATTGTTCCAATATCTCAGGGGTTGCCACAAAGAAGAGGGAGTCAAACTATTCTCCAAGGCACCTGAGGGTAGAACAAGAAGCAATGGGTGGAAACTAATCAAGGACAGAAGAAACTTAGAACTGAGGAGAAACTTCCTGACAGTTAGAACAATTAATCAGTGGAACAGAAGTTGCCTCCAGAAGTTGTGAATGCCCCAACACTGGAAGTCTTTAAGAAGATGTTGGATCGCTATTTGTCTGAAACGGTATAGGGTTTCCTGCCTAGGCAGGGGGTTGGACTAGAAGACCTCCAAGGTCCCTTCCAACTCTACTATTGTATTGTACTGTTTTGTAAGATGGGTGTGTGTGTATCTTCCAGCCTAACTCTGGAACGCCTCGAGCAATTTCAACCAAACTTGGCACACAGATGTCTTACTCTCTGGAAACAAATACTGTGGGGGTAAGACACCCCTAGCACCCCTCGGTGTGTGTGTGTTCTGTTAAGATACATCCTGTTGTGCCTTAAAATAGCTTCTACTGTACAGCCCTAAAATGGCTTCTACTGTACAGCACAGTGGAGTTGCCGTGGTAATGGCTTCTCAGTACTCCTTCTGGTAAGGGGGAAAATCGAACACTAGAAATCACGTTTGGTCCAGGATTATTTTTGAGGACAAATGTATGGATTAGGGTAAATAAATACACGGGCAACACCTGGTTATCGGCTAGTTATCTATCAATGTTCCTCAGATAAATTTGTTGGCTCGCCTGAATCTCTCTTTGCAGGATGTCAATTCTCCAAATCAAAATTCGCCCAGTTTTAATTCCGAGTTTTCATTTAATATCTTCTGTCCTTCCATTCCATTTGTTAGGAGTTTTCCCCCGAAACACCGTTCCTCCTCTTTTACTCAAATCCAATGGCTTCGTGCATAAATGCTTGGCTTTTATGGTTAAAGGGATTTTTTAAAAAACATAAATCTCCAGCTCCCTAACCAACCCCCACACACACACACTTGCAGACTGCTAAAAGGTTCACAGGTCTTTTTGAGGTGGTTGGGGGGAGGGGGAGCAAAACACTTCTACCTGAGACCCCTGGAGAACTTCCGCCAGCGAAGCTTCACCCTGTTTCTCCAAATGCATCGATTTGACTTGTAGGAAGGAGGGAAATGGTGCAGCTGAAGAAAACAACATTAATTGTAGATGATTTCGGTGGGGTTAATGTTTTGGCGCTTTGCAGAACAAAAAAAAAAGGAAGAAAAACTGAACTGGACACTCATCTTTACCCACAAAAAAATACATCTAGCATGTATCTGAAATAGTTTAGTTTAGTTTATTAAATTTATAAACTGCCCCCTCTCCCCGAAAGCACCAAACCCAGACAAACCAACTTAAACACACAGTCCGTACAATAACCAAACTAACAATTGTTAAAATAGTTCCAATTAAAACCAATTAAAACCCCAAAATTTAAAAATTTAAAATGCCATCCAGGAGGGTCAGGATTTGATTATACTGTATTTCTGATTTGCAATTACAATAGTGCCAGGCCAGCTAATTTGAACAAGTGGGTCTTGAGTTTCTTACGGAAGGAGCGGAGATCAACAGTAGTTCTAATATCGGGGGGGAGGTCGTTCCAGAGGGTTGGGCCCATCACAGAGAAGGCCCTATTCCTGGGCACCGCCCGCCCGCATTGCTTTGCGGATGGTACCCGGAGGAGTCCCTCTCTGTGAGAGCGGATTGGCCGCAGGGATGTGTGGGGTAGGATGCGATCCCGCAGATAACTAGGTCCTGAGCCATGGAGCGCTTTAAAGATGACAATCAACACCTTGAAACGCACCCGAAAAGCCACAGGCAGCCAGTGCAGCTCGCGCAGGAGCGGTGTTACATGGGAGTACCTAGTACTCCCCATTATTGTCCGCGCGGCTGCATTCTGGGCCAGCTGTAGCCTTCGGGTGCATCTCAAGGGGAGCCCCATGTAGAGATGCTCGGATTGCTCCATTCCACCTATTCCCCCATATTTTTGGATCGCTGATGGCGCATCAGAGGACTCCCGAACGGACCTCACGAAGCACCCTTTCATTCTGAACCCTCAAAAATATATATTGATTTAAAGAAGTCTCCAATTCTCACTTCCGGGGGAATCTTAAAAAGCCTCTTAGAATTGCACCCCTCTTGATGGATGAAAAATCCTACGCATGGCTCCACCACCGCGATGGAGGCTTAGAGGATGGGAAGAGAATACGTTGCCCCAGCAAGTCCAATGGAAGTCTGCCTCCCTTCTATAAAACCCTGTTCCAAAGATATCCTTCCTTTGAAACATCTCTCTTTAACAGAATAGCAGAGTTGGAAGGGACCTTGGAGGTCTTCTAGTCCAACCCCCTGCTCAGGCAGGAAGCCCTATGCCATTCCAGACTAATGGTTATCCAGTCTCTTCTTAAAAACCTCCAGTGATGGAGCAACGTCTGAATGTAAGTCATCCCACTGATTAATTCTTCTTGCAGTCAGGAAATTCCTCCTTAGTTCTGGATTGCTTCTCTCCTTGATTAGTTTCCATCCATTGCTTCTTGTCCTGCCCTCAGGTACTTTGGAGAATAGTTTGACTCCCTCTTCTTCATGACAGCCCTTGAGATATTGGAAACCTCTAGTCTTTCTTTAGAATAGAATAGAATAGAATAGAATAGAATAACAGAGTTGGAAGGGACCTTGAAGGTCTTCTAGTCCAACCCCCTGCTCAGGCAGGAAACCCTGCACCACTTCAGACAGATGGATATCCAACATAGGTTGACCCCCCTCTTTTTTTCCGGCAGCCCCTCAAATACTGGAATACTGCTCTCATTGCACCCCTAATCCTTTTCTCTTTGTTAGACTAATCATACTGATACCCTGTTATTAACACAATAAAGGAGTTGAAAGGGACCTTGGAGGTCTTCTAGTCCAACCCACTTCTCAGATTGACCCTATGCCATTTCAGACAAGTGGCAGTCCAGTCTCTTCTTAAAAACCTCCAGTGGTGAACGTCCACTGGTTCATTGTTCTAAATTGTCAGGAAATTCCTCCTTCGTTCTAGGTTGCTTCTCTCCTTGATTAGTTTCCATCCCTTGTTTCTTGTCCTGCCTTCAGGTGCTTTGGAGAATAGCTTGACTCCCTCTTCTTTAGGGAAGCCCCTGAGATATTGGAAGACTGCTATCATGTCTCCCCTAGTCCTTCTTTCCATTAAACTAGACATACCCAGTTCCTGCAACCGTTCTTCATATGTTTTGATCTCCAGTCCCCTAATGTCTGAAAGCTTCTATCATGGTCCTTTTCTATCTTTTTTCAGGTTAAAACTCTGCTTTGTCCTCTTAATGTGGTTGAAGGAAAGCTAGAGAAGGAAAATTGGACACCATACACCCAAGATATGGATGAGGAGGGGAGGACAGTCAGGGGTTAGGGCCATTATTTCTCTCCATTCCTGTTAAACCAACGCAATCCTAAATTGCATTAACCGAGGGATGCAATCAGGATCAAGTGATGTACTAATATCCCTGAGATATTGGAACGCTGCTATCATCTCACCTTTACTCCTCCTTTTCCTCAAACTGGGCATACCCCATTCATTCCTACAACCGTCCTTCATATGTTGTAGCCGCCAGTCCTCTTAACAATCCCGCAACGTTTGTTAGGTTGGCGTCAAGCGACAATTCGCGCTTGTGATGCCGAAGCTCTTTCGCACCTACGGTTGCAATTAATATTCCTATCATTCCTCCGTAACGCCAGGCCGGCTAATAAGATTAAAACCACTCTCTTACAGCGCCAGGCCAAAGGCTGGCATACCTTCGCTTCCGCGGCTACCTTAATCCTCTCGCAAGCTGGAAGAGGAAGAAAAGAAACAAAGGCTTGGAGGGGTCTCCTGTTTTCAACCCACTCCCCGGCTTGCAGGCTGATCAAATATTCATTGGAATCTCTTCTGCTCGTCTTCTTCGGCAATTATATGCAAACTCCACGTCCTGACATGAAGGATACCCTTGCGTAAGAACGAGGCAAATCAGGGGCTTTTCAAGAGAAGCTGCAGAACTTAATCTGATACAGCATCTTATTATTGTTATTATTATTCTTTTTCTTCTTCTCCTCCTCCTCTTGCCGTAATGTGATTTACTTGCATGTGGCATGAATTTCATTGCTCTAACAGAACAAGGGGTGATCCTTCCCTACTAACGGTATTTGCACACCGGGGTGCAGAGTCAAAAGGCAGAGAAATTGCAACCGCATGCCCGCAACAAGGACGCGGTGGCTCAGGGGCTAAGACGCTGAGTTCGGCGGTTCGAATCCCCAGCGCCGCATAACGGAGGGAGCTCCCGTGACTCGTCCCAGCTTCTGCCAACCTAGCAGTTCGAAAGCATGTACAAAATGGAAGTAGAAAAATAGAAGCCACCTTTGGTGGGAAGGGAACAGCGTTCCGTGCGCCTTCGGCGTTTAGTCATGCCGGCCACATGACCACGGAGACATCTTCGGACAGCACTGGCTCTTCGGCTTTGAAACGGAGATGAGCACTGCCCCCTAGAGTCAGGAATGACTAGCACATATGTGCGAGGGGAAACGTTACTTTTACCTATGTCCGCAAGAGAGAGAGACACACAGACCCCAAGCTTGCTTGTATATTCAAACACTCCCTTGCCCGTATATTGCCTCTGTGCAGGGAGGTTCCCCTCCTAACAGCAAGAGTAATCCTCAATTTAGCAACTCTTTGAAAGTGACCACGTTGATGAACAAAGCCCGCTCTTCGCGTTTGCAACCCGTCCTCGCACTTACAACCTTCGCACGCCGATCCACCGGCACATGAATGCAATCCTTGGCCACCGACTCGGTTGTGATTTGCAAAGTTTGTTTGAGCCTTCTGGCAGCCAAAGAAGAGTTTTTTGCACTTACAACGGCAGTGTCTCCCTGAACGGATTTGGCTTCACGTCAAGGCAGCTGTGGCAAAAAGGGTTGCAAAACTGGATCCAGCTCAGCTTATGACGGAAACGCCAACGCCAGTTGTGGTCATTAGATGAGGAGTAACTCTCAAAGATATTTCGCTCATCCAGTGGCTCAAGCTAACGGTCTAAGCCTCTTTGCAAGGTTGTTGTGTGGATTGAACAGATTAACAGAGTTGAAGGGTCCTTGTAGGTCATCTAGTCCAACCCCCCGCTCAAGCAGGAAACCCTACACCATTTCTGACAAATGGCAGTCCAGTCTCTTCTTGAAAGTCTCAAGTGATGAAGCTCCCACAACTTCCGAAGGCAACTTCTCTTCTATTGGTTGATTGTTCTCTCTGTCAGAAAATTCCTCCTTATTTCTAGGTTGAATCTCTCCTTGGTCAGTTTCCATCCATTGTTCCTTCTCTGGTCTTCAGGTGCCTTGGAAAATAGCTTGACCCCCTCCTCCTCTCTGTGGCAGCCCCTGAGATATTGGAAGGCTGCTCTCCTGTCTCCCCTGGTCCTTCTCTTCACTAGACTAGCCAGCCCAGGTCCTGCAACCGTTCATCGTGTGTTTTAGCCTCCAGTCCTTTGATCATCCTAGATATATTCAGATTAGCAGAAATGGAAAGGACCTTGTAGGTCATCTAGTCCAACCCCCCCCCCCCCAAACAGGAGGCCCTGGACCATTCCTGACAGATGGCAGTCCTGTCTCTTTTTGAAAGCCTCCGGGGATGAAGCTCCCACAACTTCCGAAGGCAACTTCTGTTACATTGGATTGTCCTCCCTGTCAGAAAGTTCCTTCTTGTTTCTAGGTGGAATCTCTCCTCATTCAGTTTCCATCCATTACTCCTTGCCTGGCCTTCAGGTGCCTTGGAATATAGCTTGACCCCCTTCCTCCTCTCTGTGGCAGCCCCTCAAATATTGGAAGGCTGCTCTCCTGTCTCCCCTGGCCCTTCTCTTCACTAGACTAGCCATGCCCAGTTCCTGCAACCGTTCATCGTATGTTTTAGCCTCTTGGTTGCTCTTCTCTGCACTCTTTCTAGAGACCCAACATCTTTTCAATAGTATGGTTCTTAATTTTAGGTTGCCCCTCTCCTGGATTAGTTTCCATCTGTTGCTTTTTGTCTGGATTTTGGGGGCTTTGGAAAATAGCTTGACCCTCTCCTCCTCTCTGTGGCAGCCCCTCAAATATTGGAAGACTGCTATCCTGTCTCCCCTGGTCCTTCTCTTCACTAGACTATGCCCAGTTCCTGCAACCGTTCATTGCATGTTTTAGCCTTCAGGCTCCTAATCAGATTCAGATGAACAGAGTTTGAAGGGACCTTGTAGGTCATCTAGTCCAACCCCCTGCCCAAGCAGGAGACCCTACGCCATTGCTGACAGATGGCAGTCCAGTCTCTTCTTGAAAGCTTCCAGGGATGAAGCTCCCACGACTTCTGAAGGCAACTTCTGTTCCATGGGTTGATGGCTCTCCCTGTCAGGAAATTCCTCTTTATTTCTAATCTCTCCTTGATCAGTTTCCATCCATTGTTCCTTCTCTGGTCTTCAGGTGCTTTGGAAAATAGCTTGACCTCCTCCTCCTCTCTGTGGCAGCCCCTCAAATATTGGAATATCCTGTCTCCCCGGTCCTTCTCTTCACTAGATTAGCCAGGCCCAGTTCCTTCAACCGTTCATCCTATGTTTTAGCCTCCAATCCCCTAATCCTCTTGATTACTCTTCTCTGCACTCTTTCTAGAGTCTCAACATCTTTTTTATAGTGTGTGACCAAAACTGGATGCAGTTTTCTAAGTGTGGCCTTACTAAAACTTTATAGAGTGGTATTAGCACCTCCCTTGATCTTGATTGTATCCCTCGGTTAATGCAGCTGAGGATTGCATTGGCTTTTTTGGGTAAAACGAGGGTGGGCCTATCAGAAAAATGGAGAAGTCACCTTTGATCAAATTGGGGTGAGTGGGGGGGGGGGAAGACCCTGGGGAATCACAGCCACCAGCACTGAAATAGAGGAAGCACATCAACCTGAAGCCCACCCCTCACCACCACCCCCAGCCTTAAACCTAATTATTCTCCCACTAAGACAATACACTGTTTTTAATTTCCTTGTCGTGGCTGAATAATCAAAGTACAAAGAACAGGATTGACAAATGGATGAGTCTGGGGTCTCGCTTCTTCCGAGCCAGCCCAGGCAACCAGCCATTCCTTTAAAAACGGGCCCCTCGTGGCGGGCGGGCGGTGGGGGCGGTGGGGGGGGGGGAAGAGAGGAGAAGAGAGAGGGAGACGGCCTGTCTGATGAATGTGGGAAGGAAAGCTGACACACCGCTTTTAATAAAACATAACGAAGCATGGCATCGTAAAATATTTCCTTTAATTCAGTGGTCCCAGGAGGACCCGTAATAGTAGCAGCTCCGTAACATACTTGGCAGTTTGGCTGGGAGAGATGAAAAGGGGCTGCTTGTTGTACAACAAGCAGCCTTTAAGGCCCCCCCCCCACGGGCCTCTCCGGCAACCTCGCAAAAGGAGGGGGCGCCCGTTGCCACTACGAATGACTCCCTGGCCAGCCGTGCACACAACTCACGCAGAGACACAACGGGGGGGGGGGAGCAGAGTCTCCCCCCCGCCTCCTCATTCTTACAGGTTGAAGGATTTTGCATCCACCCGGATGGCGCAAAATAAATAAATAAATAAATCCACGCTAAAGAGTGCCACCAATATATTCTGTCTTGAGGACTAGCAACTTGCTTTTTTCTTCTTCTTCTTTTTCTCAAGTTAGCCAAGAAAGGAAGAGATGCTTGAAAGAGTGTCCTGCAATGAAGCTGAGCAAGTCAAGCCCCTCATTTGAGGAGACATCACCCACCTCACCCCCCCCCCCCCAGCCAAACTGTGCATTGTTCTTTTTGCTAACACTCTTCCTGGAGTTTAACCGCGAATAAAACTCCCTTCCGTACATCCAGAAGAACAAGCCATGAATGCTTCCCCTGTCTGGTGTGTGCCACCCAATTAGCTATGTAGGACTATTAAATATGCTTCCCATTCTTACTTATTTCAGAGAGAGAGAGAGAGAGAGGAGACAGGGGAAGAGAGGAGAGAGGGAGAGAGAGGGGGGAAGAGAGATATGAGAATCAGAGATGGAGTGATGGGAGGGGGAGGGGGGAAGACAGAAGGGGAGAGAGAAAGAAGGAGGAAGAGAGAAATGAGAAAAAGAGAAGGAGGGAGAGAGGGAGGGATGAGAGGGAGGGAGAGGGGGAAAGAAGGGAGAGACGAGAAAGCGAGAGATGAGAGAGAGATGAGAGAGAGGGAGGGAGGGAGGGTGGGGGAGGGAGAGAGAAGGAGAGTGAGGGAGAGGAAGTGAGAGATGAGAAAGAGAGAGGGAGGGATGATAGAGAGGGAGGGAGACAGACAGAGAAGGAGAGTGAGAGAGGGAGAGATGGGGAGGAGAGAGAGGGAGAGAGAGGGGAGAGAGATGAGAGAGAAGGAAGGAGAGAGGGATGAGAGAGAGAGAAGGGGGAGAGATGAGAGGGAGGAAGAGAGAGGGAGGGAGAGATGGGAGAGGGAAGGAGAGGGAGGGAGGAAGAGACAAGGGGGAGAGAGAGAAGGGGAGAGAGATGAGAGAGAGAGAAGGGGAGGGATGAGAGAGATGAGAGAGGGGGGAGGGAGGGAGAGGAAGAGAGAAGGGGGGAGAGAGAGAGAGAGAAGGGGAGAGAGATGAGAGAGAAGGAGGGAGAGAGGGATGAAAGAGAGAGAAGGGGGAGGGATGAGAGAGATGAGAGAGAGAGGGAGGAAGAGGGAGGGAGGGAGAGATGGGAGAGGGAAGGAGAGGGAGGGAGGAAGAGACAAGGGGGAGAGAGAGAAGGGGAGAGAGATGAGAGAGATGAGAGAGGGGGAGGGAGAGAGAGGGAGAAAGAGACAAGGGGGAGACGAGAAGGGGAGAGAGATGAGAGAGATGAGAGAGATGAGAGAGGGGGGGAGAGGAGGGAGAGACAGGGGAGGAGAGAGATGAGAGAGATGAGAGAGATGAGAGAGGGGGAGGGAGAGAGAGGGAGAAAGAGAGAAGGAGTAGAAAGAGAGGGAGAGATGGGAGAGGGAAGGAGAGGGAGGGAGGAAGAGAGAAGGGGGAGAGAGAGAGAGAAGGGGGAGAGAGAAATGAGAGAGGGAGAGAGAGAGAAGGAGAGAGATGAGAGAGAGAGAGAAGTCTCTTGCTGAGGAACGAAGAGGGGGGAAAATCACCCCCTCTCCTTTTCTGCAATGCTAAAAAAAACCCACCCCGCTTTGGCTCCTCGCGGGGAAACCAAACCCCCCATCTGGCTCAACGCATTCGCTTTTATTTATTACGTCTAGGTCTCCTTTCCAGCAGAGATTCCCAGGGCAGCTTCTATCAAATACACAGGCATACACAAAGTAAAAAAAATGCAAGACGCATAACCAGCGTTATCATATTAAAGTCACCTACTCACCCCCACCCCCACCCCAAAAAAAGCCCACCGTGCCCAAATTTATGCCACCCTCCATTGAGATGGGACTTAAAAGCTAGGTTTAAAAAAAACCCCCAGCAGAACTAAATATTCACGCTCAAATTAAATAGGTATTAACATATATTAATAGATAGATAGATTTAATGTATTAATTAAAATATTATATAGATTTAAATCTTCCTCTGCCTTCCAAAGCTAACATTTTGCCAAGCAAATGATTTTCAAACACAGGTGGTTCTTGCTTAGCGACCAACTTGTTCAGCGGCTGTTTATTAAATTTAAATGCCGCCTGTTCTCATGATCCCAGGAGATTCTTACAACGGCCAGAAACCACGAATATAAAAGCAATAAAGTTTACGATGGTGATAAAACATTTACGACCCCTTCTGTGGAGCCAAGCAAAGCTGATAAGCACAGTCAAGAGTTTAACTTAGTAACCGATTCGCTGACCAGCCAATTGGTTAGTCCCAACTATGGTCGCTAAATGAGGACTGCCTACATACCACAGTAGACGGACCACTGACCCATTTTCAAAAGGGATGCTGAATGCATTAATTACCTGCCTGCTTGATGGATTGATCCATTAAATCTTCATTAATCCACAGCCTAAAATAATAAGATGGAAGGAAAAATGCACCAGAGGACGGAGAAGCTGTCATTGTAGGGCTATCAAAAGACCTCAAAGGTGTCCATCAACTTTTGCCAGAGCTTTTTGGTCAAGGAGAAGACCTCCCGTCCTCCAGGAACCAGGTGATCTGACCAAGACACCACTCACATCTCACTGCTGTGTTTCCCTCGGAGTACGTGTGCACTCGCTCAATTACTGCCAGCTTCACAACTTCAGCAAAGCATACCTTTCGACCTGCAAACACATCTCCACGTTCAACTTTGTTCTGAACGAGGCTTCCCAAGAGCCTGAAGCCCACTCCTTGTCCCGACAAAAACCCCCTTTTATTAATTCACTGCGAATTCTGCTCATTCCCACCCAGCAAAGTCTTTCGAGGGAGGATTTACGGTCACAGACCTTCTCTGGCTTGGAGAGCTGCCAGGTTGATATCTGCAGAACTTGGCAAAGAGCCTCGGAGAGTCAGGAACCAATGAAGGGAACTCATGGTCTCCTGCAAACTCCACTCCCCTTTCGCTCCTCTTTTATTTCCTCTGGGGGGGGGGCATTCAACGTCCACCTGTGTCCTTATTCCCAAGTCAACCTCTGTTCTTTAGCTGTTCCCTTCGTCTAGCAGCTCTGCACATGCACACACTGGGAACAGGCTCCAGCTGTTCTTCTGCCTCACTGATGTCTGACTCTGAAGGCAGCTGATAACTGGCATACGGCTCTGGCCCCATCTCTGCCTCCGACACACAGAGCCTTCCCTAGACTCCAGGATTGGTCCATGTTCCTACCCAACCCTCCTCATTGTCTGAATCTTCTGCCAGCTCCCATCTACGAGCAGAAGTTCCTGGTGTCTCCCCAGGCGGCGCTGTGAAACATTCCTCAGGAGACATTCTTGGACCAGGTGGTGCCACCTTGGATGGACCCTCCAAGCACAGATGGGAGAGGTGACAACCCACCCACCCCATCCCCAAACTGTGACGTATAATGGGGCTTGTATGCAGGATAATGTGTTGGTGGCTGGATCGTCTCTTCCTTGATGGAGAAGGGCTTCACCCTTTATGAATATGTCCATTGGATTTGATACCCTTCTCCCCTTCTGCTGCTGGGATCCAGGGACAGCCCCCAAAACAGCTGGCTGGGGAATCCTGGGAGTTGAAGTCCACCCAACTCCATGTGGCCAAGGTTGGCCAACACTGCTCTACAGGGCAAGCTGCTTGCTTCCTGCGCTGCGAATCTTCTTTTAGAGATGCTTCCTGGCCTCAAGAATCACACCTGGTGTTTTTTTTTTCCTGCCTTCCAGGATTCAGCAAAGGCCCTTCTTAGCAAAGGAAGTAAGTTTCTAGTCCTCTGGGGATTTCGAGGCATCGCAGCAAGCTCTAAAGGTCAGTGCCTTCAATGCTGTCCGTCCAAAGAATTAAAACTTTTGTGACTTTCAGCTTCTCCATTGCACCGATGGGATGTAGGAGAAGGGAAAGAAACTCTTTAAGACTGAATGGAGAAAATCAAACCTCCTTATGTAGACGCATTCTACCCCGATCTTCTAAAACTGGAGGCACCCTTCGTTTTCTCTCCTGCCCAACTCAGCAGGCAGGTGTGTTTCGCAGCCAGCAGCTGTCAAAATCCATTCAGAAAAATCCCCTTTTAAAAATATATCCTCCCCTTGCAGATCCCTTCAAGCCACAAGCTGCAAGGAGATTCCGTGTAGTATCAACGATTCTCATCCTCCCCCTAAAAATCCCTTGCTTGGTGATCTAGTTCCCTGGGATGAAGGAGATCAAGGGGAAGATTCCCTTGGATTCCAGCCTTTTGAGGAGTCTTCCTGCCTTCCATCTGAATTGTTCTGTCTTCTGTTTCTCCTTTCACCCTTATGGAGTGCATGCAATTAAAGACTTCCTTTCTGTATCTCTTCCCTGTGGAGGTCCTTCATTAGAGCAAGGTGGTTGAAAACAGGCAAGGACACTCATCTTTCTTCTGTAAGTGTGTAGCTCTTTTATTGCTTTGTGTACTTCTTTTATTCTTATTTAAGTAATAAGTGCAGGAAATAATAAATGTCCTTGGTCATTCATTGGGGCAAAGAATTCAGTAACATCGACTTGGCCACTCCCACCCGGCCACATGACTGACAAGCCACTCCCACCCAGTCATATCACCCGCAAGCCACCAAGCCACTCCCACCCGGTCATATGACCGCCAAGCCACTCCCACCCAGTCACATGACTGACAAGCCACTCCCACCCGGTCACATGACAGACAAGCCACCAAGCCACTCCCACCCAGTCACATCACCCCCAAGCACCAAGTCACTCCCACCCGGTCACATGACTGACAAGCCACTCCCACCCAGTCACATCACCGCAAGCCACCAAGCCACTTCCACCCGGTCATATGACCACCAAGTCACTCCCATCCTGTCACATTACCGCCAAGCCACTCCCGCCTTGTCCCATGTCCGCCAAGCCACTCCCGCCCTGTCCCATGTCCGCCAAGCCACTCCCGCCCTGTCACATCACCCCCAAGCCACTCCCATGCTGTCAAATCACTCCCAAGCCACTCCCAGGCTATCACATCACTCCCAAGCCACCAAGCCACTCCCACCCGGTCACATCACCCGCAAGCCACCAATCCACTCCCACCCGGTCACATGACCACCAAGCCATTCCTGCCCTGTCACATCACTCCCAAGCCACCAAGCCACACCCACCTGGTCACATCACCCGCAAGCCACCAAGCCACTCCCGTCCTGTCACATGACCACCAAGCCACTCCCACCCAGTCACATGACCGCCAAGCCACTCCCACACTGTCACATGACCACCAGGCCACTCCCACAAAATAAGCCAAACCCACCAAATTTTTGAAACCCGCCACTGGAAAGAATGTTATTTTGTCTACACATCCCCCCCCCCCCAGTTATCTCTACCTTCCGCCTTACGTTCCCCCAGCTCCACCCAGCCTGGCTGTGGCAGCCTTGAAGATGCTCCCCCAAAATGGCTTCAGGGCTGACAGCTGGCTGGAGACTTCTGGGAGTTGAAGTCCACCCTTCCTCAAGTTGCCAAGGTTGAAAAACATTGTTCTAGAGCCGTGATGGCTAACCTTTTGGCCATTGCATGCCAAAAGCGGGGGGAAGCATGCGCGCAGGTGCCCACACCCATATTTCTATGCGCCCGCCACCGGCGCATGCGACTCCCTGCACTCCCCCTGCTTTTGGCACGCGATAGCACGGGGAACCCGTTTTTCGGCCTCCCCAGCCTCCAGAGGCTTTCTAGGAGTCTGGGGAGGGCATAAAAGGCCTCCACCCCAACCCAGAGGCCTAAAACGGCCTATTTGCCGCCTTCCGGTTGGACCGGAAGTTCTCTTTTTCACACTCCCCAGGCTCCAGAGGCTTTCTAGGAGTCTGGGGAGGGCATAAAAGGCCTCCCTATCCCCTGGAGGCCCTTCAAAAGCCAGAAACGGCCTGTTTTCCAACTTCCAGGTTGCCCGTTGGGGTGTTTTTCTCCCTCCAGAGGCTTCAGGGAAGCTTCCTGATGGCAAAAAACGGCCCAGTGCCCGTTGGGCCATTTTTCTCCCTCTGGGGACTTCAGGGAAGCCTCCGGAGGGCGAAAAACGGCCGAAAATCAAGGCCGAAATCAGCTGGCCAGTGCATGGACGTGCCCTGGAGCTGATAGGGCAACGCCTTTGTGTGCCCACAGAAGTGGCTCCGTGTGGCACCTGTGGCACGCATGTCATTAGTTCGCCACCACAGTTCTAGAGACTCTGAACTCCACTTCTCTGGAGCTTTTGCTGCCTGGTGGCTGGGGCTGATGAGATGAGAGCACCTGGAGAACGACAAGTTGTTGAAGGAATTTCCACAATTCCACAATTTCCCTCCCCGCTCCAAGTTTGGCCAACCAAGGAGAACTGGAACCAATTGAGTAATCGTTTGTGGATCATCCCCATCTCCGTATTTTCCTTCCCTGTCCTTCCTTTTCCTTCTCCAAATTAGCTGCAGCATCTCCAAGGCTTCGCAGGAGCGAAGGCACAGAAACCAAGGGGCTCTGGTGGAGACCGTGGAGACCAGGAGACCGTGGAGAAAACGGAGTCAACACGAGCTTCAGAATCACCCAGCTTTTCCTCTCCCGCGAGATGTCGCAGATCTGCTTCCAAACACCTGAAGAACGTGGATTTTGGGAGGCATCACACCAAAGCAGGTGAAAGTAAAACACGAAGCACCAGAAGCGCCATCACCAAAAGCACAAGAAGGGCGAGGAAGTCTGGTGGAGAAGAGATCATCTGAAGGAACTTTACTTTCCAAGAGGAGAAGATGAAGAGAGGCCAGGCAAGGTATCTCTGCCATACACAGTTCTGTGATGTTGTCCGAGGTCTTCCAAGATGGATGGATGAATAGATGGATGGATGGAAGGAAGGAAGGGGGAGGACAAAGAAGGGGAGGAAGGAAGGGAAGGATAAGAAAGGGAAGGGAAGGAAGGGAAGGACAAGAAAGAAGGAAAAGAAGGAAAGAAGGAAAGGAGAGGAAGGAAGGAAGGAAAGAACAAAGGAGGGGAGGAAGGAAGGGGAGGATAAGGAAGGGAAGGGAAGGAAGGGAAGGAGAAGAAAGAAGGGAAAGAAGGAAAGAAAGAAGGATAGGAGAGAAAGGAAGGAAGGAAGGAAAGGGGAGGGCAAAGAAGGGGAGGAAGGAAGGGGAGGACAAGGAAGGGGAAGGAAGGGAAGGACAAGAAAGAAGGAAAGAAGGAAGGAAAGAAGGATAGGGGAGAAAAGAAGGAAGTAAAGGGGAGGACAAAGAAGCGGAGAAAGGGAAGGGGAGGATAAGGGAGGGAGAGAGGAAGGAAGGGTAGGAAGACACCACTGGCAACCACTACCTGGTTGACTCTTCCAAAGGGAAATTTGGGGGGATTTTCTGCATTTCCCCCCCCCCTTATCTGCAGCCCCCCAGTTGAATCCAAATAATTTTCACATCCACCTTCCCTTCGCTTCTTCTCCGTTTCGTGCAAATTTCATGCCATTCACTCAAATTATAATGTCTTTAAAAAATAGTATCTCAATACAAGAAATGACTTTGTATTAACTTGTATGTAGTTCTTGAGGGCTTCGGACGTAACTTTTTCCAAACTCTGATAGAAGGCCTCAAGGATGTGTTTTTCGGTCAGCGAAGAAATCGTTCAGCCGTCATTCCGGGCCACAGAAGGGCACGTTACCCCCCCAAAAGTTAATTTTACAATTCTGAGTAGTGTACAAATTCCGAGGAGGAGTGAAGGATGCATCCTGTTTAAGGTCGTCATTCCCAGAGAGTCAGAGCCCAACAAGATGAGGTTCTACTCTGGAATAAGCGCGCACGAGGAGCCTTCCCAGAGAGATACATCCAATGGTTTTCCACCAAGAGATTCCAGGATTGCAAAGGTATTTCCAGATAGGCAAAAATCAAAAATCGATTCCCAGATTCTCAGCACACGCTGGGTGTCACATTCGCTGGAAATTTACAGGTGGTTTTTTTTGACCCTTCGCATATTGACACAAGACAGGCCACGGCCACGGGCAGCCGAGCATGAAAGAAGAGAGTTTCCAGCCCATTAAATTTTTACTGCCTGCCAGCCACTTCCAAAGGCAGCCCACCTTTGGCGAGGCTTCCATTATTCAAAAGCTTTTCTCCCCATCCTTGAACAGGCTTTTTCTTTCTCTTGCAAAAGGGAACAATGCATAACCCAGGGAGAAGAGGAAGAGGAAGGGAGGAAGGCTTGCATCTGAGGCGGATGGGGGGGCAGTTTTCCTGCCTGAACTGTGATCGCTTAACCAAAGTCTGCTAATAGACCAGGATGGCTGGGGAAAACGCACCTAGCGGCACCCTCTGCTGGCCGAAGAAGGAATCCCCACCGATTCAAAATAAAAAAAAGTGACCATCTCTACATCCTTCACATTCTGTTAAAATCACTTTTAAATCCGTCTCCAAACACCAGAGAGTAAACGTCCCATCCGATTTGTCCTGCTGCCTTTCCTCTGTTTAGCGAACTTTTGACAAAATTGTCCTTTAAACAAATGCTTAAGGTAGGGCAAAAAGGAATTCCCGGGCTTTTTACAAACCAAGTGTATCTCAATTCAAACGTTTACGTGTTGGGGGTGGGGGTGGGGGGTGGGGAATAACACCACCTAGCTGCTGATTGCCCCTCCATGTCTAAAGAATCAGTATGGGCCAGCCCAGCATAATAAATAAATAAATAAAACCTTGATCTACTTCATACATCTAGGTAACTCAAGCCAATGAGCCAAGCTGCACGCTCTCAAGCAGCTGTACCTGTCATTTTTTTCGCCTCTGTAAATAACATCAAATAAAACAACTGGGTCATTTTGTGGGGGGGGGCGGGACGGACCGCAAGCCGTAAAGAATGATCTGCTCATGTTCTACCCGTAAAGAAGCTTCCTTAACCCATGTTGGGAAAAATCTTTTTCACGCAACTCAGGTCAAAGGTTGCTCTCCCAAAATTTCAGCTCACCTGAAAAAGAAAACCCGCAACTTCGGACTTTCCATTAAAAAAAAAAAATCATTCCCAAATTATTGTGCTGGAAACCCCGCAAGAGGAACTCCCAGCTCACGCCTTCTTCCGAATGCAGGGGGGGGGGGGGGAAAGCTTTTGCCACCAAACCTCACCTGCTTGTCTCTTTCAAATTACGGGAGTGAATTTCTAAAGCCACTTTTTCCCAAAAACCCACCTGGAAAAATGAGCAAAAAAAAAAAGATGGAGAAAGAAATGTTTTGGGGTAACGAGTGCTTGCAAGCCAAGAACCCCAAAAATATGAACAATTAGAAAAGCAAGAATTGTGGCTGAAACGTGATTGAATCACTATTGGGGGGGGGGATTCTGATCTGATTTGTAACTAGGTTTTACCCCCAAAAACACAGCAATGGGAAGGGCTTAAAAGACCCCAAGATATCACTGTCTTAGCCACCCCATGTGTTAATTCACTTTGCACCTTGCCTCAAAGGGTGCGTCAGAAATAAAAACTGGAAAAACTTTCTCCTGGCCAACGACATCTGCCAGACCAAGGATTAACCCCATGACCTAATATAACCTCTAGATAGCAGTGTGATAAAGGAAACCAGCTTGGGTCTCCCGTTCATTGGGTCCAAAAACTGGAAAGCCAAGCACACACCCACAGCACGAATGGGGGTGGGGGTGGAAATGAAGTCAGGTTAGGCAGGGAGGGAGGGAGGGAAAGGCCAATTAATAAGCCATTGTCCAGTTGGATGCCCTCCAGGGAGCTGGGCGAAAGCGAACTGGAGAGGACAGGGGGCATAGCTAAGCAGCTGAGGGTGGGAAAATTGGGGGGGAAGTATTCTCCCCACCCCAGATGCAGCAGGGATTAGTCAACTAGCTAGTCATCCCTGCTGTGAGCCTAGCCCCCACCCCCCCTTTGCACAGACACGCGTCCACCTCGACCCACACTGGGACACGCCAGCCTCTGGGGAGGAGGGGGGGCATTTACGCCCTGCAATCACTCCTCCTGACCCATCGCAGATGCTTCTGCACCAACTCAATTGCATTTTTGGAGAGGGGGGGGGGAAGAAAGCCTCAACGTCTCCAAAAGCAAGCAACCCACTCTCTTTCTCCCGCCTCCCCCCCCCCCCCCCAAATCCAGCCCGGCTCAACGCCGATCCAACAATGAGGGTTGATTGAGACCGGTGTCGAGTTCAAAAAGCGAAAGCGCCTTTCCCCCCCGCGATTGCTGTTAATTTACGAGCATTCTTCCTACCTTCGTGGGGGGGGGGGGAATAAAGAGGGAGCTAAGGAAAGGGAGCACCGATGGTCTTGGCAACAGAAAGGAAGGCGGCGAAGGATGGCGCGGAGCAGACGACCCCAGCTTTACCCCCCACCCCCCAAAAAAAAGCACCTTTCTCGTCCCTGACTCTTTTGGCAAACTCCAGTTTGCAGCCCAGAAGGGTGGGGTGGTGGGGGAGGCTTGGGAAGGAAGGACAGGTTTGGCACCCTCGACCCCCCCCCCCAAACCGGAGGATGCAAAGTTGGCACGAGTTCAGGAAATTTATCTTCCCCCCCCCCCCCCGTCCTCTTGCTCCATCCGCTGGGGAACTCTGCCAATATCCCTGCACCCCGGAGAGCGAGTATGTTGCTCCCTCTCCTTCCCTGGGGGGTGGGTGGGTAGGAGGTAAGGGTGAATGGGAGAAGCAGCCCCCCCTTCCCCACCTCTTGCTTTCCCCCCCCCCCCCGCCCCCCCCCCGCCTCTCCCCCCCCCCCCCCCCAGGGCAAGGTCTTCCCACTTACCCAAGGCAGCATAATCGAGGAGTTTGCTGAATAGCAGGCAAAGCGGCAGCAGAAGCAGTCTCAACATCGTGCTCCTCTTCCCCCTCCAGGAATCGAAACGCCATCTGGTTCAAAAGGACGCCAGTCTCCCATTCGGCGAGGAGGCTTCGGAGGGGAGCAGAGGCAGGAAAGGGGCACCGAAGCGTCTGGGGCGGGTGGCATCCATCGCTGGGCGCCCGGCGGAGCAGGAGGAAGAGGAGGAGGAGTGAAAACTGAAGAGGACCACAGAGGAAGAGAGAGAGAGAGAGAGAGAGAGAGAGAGAGAGGAGGGAGGGAGAGAAAGAGAGAAGGCTGGAGGAGGAAGATGCTGCCAGCGGTACCCAGCAGACAGACAGACAGACGGGCGAGGATGAGATTGTGATGCTTCTCGACGTTGTCCCCGAATGGAAGAGTCAGGTTGGAGTTTGGGATGCAAGCCTTCAACTCCTCCTCCTCCTCCTCCTCCCCCCCCACTCCGTCGCCTGCCTCTTTATTTTATTTTATTCACCCTCCCCACTTCCCCTTCCTCCCGCTTCTGCTTTGGTGCCGGCGTCTGCATTATACAGACTTCGTTAATCCTTCGGAGGCTCTTCGGCTGTCGTCCTTTAAGCTGGATTTATTGCAGAAAAGGGAGAGAGAGAGAGAGAGAGAGAGAGAGAGAGAGAGAGAGAGAGAGGAAGCTGGGAGAGCACAGTTCTCCTCTTATGCTCTCTCTCTCTCTCTCACACACACACACACACACTCAGATGCTTAACCCTTCTGCAGCTGACACCCCCCCCCTCCACCGGAGAGAAGCAACGTCCTTAACAAGCGTCGTTAATATTATCATCATTATTTTCATCATCCACATTGCTGCTGCTTGTATCCTGATTATCATCCCATTTTTTTTCCCCCACCCCAGGCAGCGAGAAATCAAGAGGACCAAATTTACAGGATTCCACTTCTTGGTCCCTTTCCAGATGAAAGGGGTGTGTGTGTGTGTCTAACAACCTCATTAAGACGGCTTCAGGGGAGGGGGGAGGGGGGAACCTGCCTGCCCTCGGTCTTTCTGTCTGCAGAATGGGGATAGTATCCCCCCAAAAAAAATTAGAGAGAGGACAAGGGGTAGCGGAGGTTATAAAGGGTGTACCGGTCAGAGGTCTTAAGACTACAGCTCCCTCTTTGCAATCTTTTGCATTAAAGGGAAAAAAAGATTAAGAAATCAGAAAACAATCCTAAAACAGCATAATTAATAAGAAGCGGGTGAAATGTGGGATATGTTGTATATAAAATAGTACAGAAAAATAGATAAGAGGAATATAAACATACAATGATATAAGATGTATTGTATAGAAATAAGTGTATTGAAAGTGTAATGTGTATAGAAGAAATATAATATACATTAGTAGATGAAAAAATGTGTAAAAATAGGTATATATTAATATAGATATAGATATAAAGATACAATACAATACAATACAATAGTAGAGTTGGAAGGGACCTTGGAGGTCTTCTAGTCCAACCCCCTGCCTAGGCAGGAAACCCTATACCGTTTATATACATGTATCTGTACATGAGATACATGTACAGATAAAAAAAGAGTATAATGGAGGCCTACCAATGTGGAAATGTTGCAAAGATGATGTTTATGTTTTTTTAAAAAAGAAAAAAACTGTTTCCTAAAAAACATTTTAAAAAAAAGACTACAGCTCCCATCATGCTTGGCTTGGGCCATGCTCCCCACTGGAGATAAAATGGAGATAAAATGGAAATGCCAGCCTTGAATCTGGCAGGGATCAATCTAGTGCTTTGACTGCAAAAGACACCCCTCCCCACTTGGATCTTCCCAAATATGGACCCTCAAACGCAAAGCCAACCAACCCAATTTCTATTTGTGAGCAGATTTAATCCATCCCAAAGGTGCTTTTTTTTTGAGAGGCAACTGAACTTTCTGGCTTTTCTTTGAAGACGGATAGAGATGAAGAGAGTTGGAAGAAGGGACCTTGTAGGTCATCTGGTCCGACCCCACCCAAGCAGGAGACCCTACGCCATTCCTGACGGACGGCGGGCCAGTCTCTTCTTGAAGGCCTCCAGGGACGAAGCTCCAACATGACCCAACTAGGTAACATCATCAGTGCTAGAAGGGATTTCCCTGTAAATGAAGGCAAGGGTGTTCTTGGCGGTTGACCAAGTTCCTTCTAGAGATTGGCCTCTCCATCTTGGTTCACCCTTCTCTGAAACTGCATCTTTTTTGAACTGTGATGCCCAGAACTGGACATTGCTCACAGGATGTAATGTGGGGATTGTATGGAGCTGGGGAGATAGGTAGTCAAAATAACATTCCTTTCTCAGAGAGTCAAGGCCACGCTGCCCTGCACCTGGAGGGGTGTGACTGGGGAGTGGTGTCTCCAGCTAGCACAGTGCCTTGATGGGACCATGTGATGGATCTGCGGGTGCTAGGCAAGGACTTTGGAGGGGAACACCTGGAAGCTTTCCGATTTGGGCTTTCCCAGATGTGCCAATATGACATCCCTAATAAAATGGAGGGATGCAGTGGCTCAGGGGCTAAGACGCTGAGCTTGTCGAACAGTTTGGCGGCTTGAATCCCTAGCGCCGCGTAACGGAGGGAGCTCCCGTGACTTGTCCCAGCTTCTGCCAACCTAGCAGTTCGAAAGCATGTAAAAAATGCAAGTAGAAAAGTAGGGACCACCTTTGGTGGGGAGGGAACAGCGTTCCGTGCGCCTTTGGGCGTTGAGTCACGCCGGCCACATGACCTCGGAGACGTCTTCGGACAGCGCTGGCTCTTCGGCTTTGAAACGGAGATGAGCACCGCCCCCTAGAGTCAGGAAACGACTAGCACATATGTGCGAGGGGAACCCTTTACCTAATGAAACGGATCTTTGAGGAATGCCTAACCTCGGAGCCTTCTTTCGCTGGGGGTGTTACTTGGGATCCTGACATTCTTATTATTATCAGTTGTTCTCCGAGGAACGTTTTCCATAGCTGTCAATGTCCTTCCTGTCAATTCCCCCATCATTTCCCTGGGGGAAATGATGGGGGAATAATTTTTCTGAAGGGACGCGGTGGCTCAGTAGCTAAGATGCTGAGCTTGTTGATCAGGAAGGTCAGCAGTTCAGCAGTTCGAATCCCTAGCGCCACATAACGGAGTGAGCTCCCGTGACTTGTCCCAACTTCGGCCAGAATGCGACTCATATTCTAGACGCGATCGAATTGACAAAAAAAGAGAGCAAAGTAATTCTGCCTCTTGAACCCCATATCCTGTTGAAGCAGCCAAGGATTGGATTTGCTCCGTTTGCTGCTGCATCACACAGTTGGGGTCCCTTCAGCCTTTGATCTATCAAGACACCCCAATCTTTTTCATGTGATGCCCTTCCCAACGCACTCCCTTTCATCCTCTGTTCCCTTGAACTTGGCATCTGTCTCAATTTGAAATTGATTTTAATGATCGCTGCACATTTTTTTCCAGCTTGCCCCCATCCTCCTGGTGCTAACCTCCCTCTGTGGCCTTGGCTATCTCCCCGGCAATTGTGAAATTTGCATATCCAATTTTTTTGGGGGGGATGTTTTCTAAACACTCATCCGAATCATTCATAAACCATCGGAACAGGATGTATGTCCTTTTTATTGTAGAATGCGTTTTATACCGGTCTGGTTTTTGGCTAACCTCTCTGGAAAGTGCCGTATAAATGAAAAACATAAATAAAAATATATTCAAATGTGCCGAGAGAGATTTGGGCAGCTCCTTTAATCCCCCAAATTGTACATGAAAAGGAGAGATATTGATGAACAGCAACAACAAAAATAATGAGAATAAGGAGGTGGAGGAAGAAGATGAAGATGAAGGAGGACAAGGAGAAGAGGAGGAGGAGGAGGAAGAAGGACAAGAAGAAGGAGGAGGAGAAGAGGAGGAGGAGGAAGAAGAGGTGGAGGGGGAGGAAGAAGAAGGACAAGAAGAAGGAGGAGAAGAAGAGGAGGAGGAGGATGAGGAAGAAGAGGTGTAGGAGGAGGAGGAGAAGCAATGATGATGATGATTAGGACTTGAATTGTTGTTTTATCACTCCTAAAATTGAAGATTAACCAACAACAAACAACAACAACAACAAATAATTATATAAACTTGAAGTCTCTTGACCAACCTCTTTTTAACCCATGCGAACTCTAGTCCCTTCCTATCCCCTGCCCTTCCTGAAACAGACTTTTTCAGGGGGAAAAAACCCCTAATCCAGATTGAAAATCCAATTCCTTTGTCTCCCTCTTTTTTTTAAAAGGAAAAACAAATGCTTTTCAATGGCACTAATCTACAAACTCCCCACAAACGATATTTCAGAGTTCTGAAGAGGAAGGAAAGAAGGAAGGCAATAAAACCAATTAGCATTCAGCAGAGTTTTTACATAAAATAGGTTTATCTAATCCCCCCCTCCCCTTCTTAAATCTCCACCAACAGTGGCTGCCTCAATTCTGGATGAAGCCATCAAAGGGCACATGCAATAATGACATTCTTGTTTATTTGGCTGCAGACATTATAATTTTCCGACAAAATCCTTTTGTTCTTCGTGGTTTGGTTCCAAGCACTCCAGAGTCTGTACGAGGTGGATGCGAGAGACTTTGGGAATAAACCAATTAATTCAAGGTTTATTGAGCTTGGGGACGGGACATTATGGTTTTGGTTGGAGTGGAGAGAAGGAAGCCTTCAACTAAGGGGGAAAAAAAGAGGAAAATAATGAGGGAATAATCTTTCTGAAGGGCTCAGTAGCTAAGATGATGAGCTTGTTGATCAGAAAGGTCAGCAGTTCAGCGGTTCGAATCCCTGGTGCCGCATAACAGAGTGAGCTCCCGTGACTTGTCCCAGCTTCTGCCAACCTAGCAGTTCGAAAGCATGTAAAAACATGCAAGTAGACAAATAGGGACCACCTTTGGTGGGGAGGGAACAGTGTTCCCTGCCCCTTTGGCGTTGAGTCATGCCAGCCACATAACCATGGAGACATCTTCGGACAGCGCTGGCTCTTTGGCTTTGAAACGGAGATGAGCTGTGCCCCCCTAAAGTCGGGAACAACTAGCACATATGTGCGAGGGGAACTTTTACCTTTTAAACTTTCTAAAACATTAGCTAATACAGTGGATGGAACCTACTCATCAACCTGACCATGAAGGAGCTCTATGAGGTCAACCAAAAGGTTCTTCACCAATCCATCTTGAGAACTTGGTTGTGTGAACATTGGATCTTCTGCTCCAACTTTCCCCAATCTGTAGCCCACACCATGGGTCTTTGAAGTGGTCGTTGAATTTGCAAATCCCTTTATCCAAAGGATAGGGTAGGTGTGTCAACACAACTTGAGGAGCACTGGCCTAGTCAACGTGCAAATCTAAAAGAAGGCCACCACAAGAGATGGCTGACTCAAAAATTTAAGAGGAAAGGGGAAACGAGAACAACCATTTCTGTGACTGCAGACTTGTAGTAAAAAACAACAGTTGAAGTGGTAAAACATTTCAAGGCCTAACCAGTACTACTATTATTTCTTCTTCTTCTTCTTCTTCTTCTTCTTCTTCTTCTTCTTCTTCTTCTTCTTCTTCTTCTTCTTCTTCTTCTTCTTCTTCTTCTTCTTCTTCTTTGTTCTTATTTTTTTCTTCTTTTTGTTTTTCTTCTTCTCTTCTTCTCTTCTTTTTCTTCTTTTCTTCTTTTTCTTTTTTGTTCTTCTTTTCTTCTTCTTTTTCTTCTTTTCTTCTTCTCTTCTTTTCTTCTTTTCTTCTTCTTCTTCTTTTCTTCTTTTTTTCTTCTTTTTTCTTCTTCTTTTCTTCTACTCCTCCTCCTTCCTCCTCCTCCTCCTTCTTGATGTTGTTACTTATTCTGCCTATCATGCCTTGGGGTTTATTTCATGGTGATTTTATTAAAAAATTGAGGAACACTTAAGAAGCTGGGTTACTGCAAAGTGATGTGCCAGACACTGGTCTTATCTTTCCTCCCAAAATTGGGTCCCGTATGCAACCTGTCAACATTATTGTCAATAAAAAAGTGTGATTGTGGGTTTGCATCCATCCAAGAGACTAAGTTACATGGAGCCATTCATCCAAAGGCTATTCTTCTTTGCTGATTGGGTTTGGGTTGAAAATATCCTTCCTTGCTCCATTCAGGCCATAAGAGGACTTGGAAGATTTCAAAATTCTTCTTTTTGACTCTTCCAGGTGGCACTAAGCTGGACTGTGAGAGGGATCTTGGAGTCTTAGTAGACAACCAGCTAAACATGAGCCAGGAGTGTGCGGCAGCAGCCAAAAAAGCCAATGCAATCCTAAATTGCATTAACAAAAGGATACAATCAAGATTCAGTGAGGTACTAATACCACTCTCTAAAGCCTCAGTAAGGCCACGCCTAGAGTATTGCATACAGCTTTGGTCAACACAATATAAAAAATAGGTTAAGACTCTAGAAAAAGTGCAGAGAAGATCAACCAGGATGATGAAGGGACTGGAGACTAAAACATACGATGAACGGTTGCAGGAACTGGGCCTGGCTAGTCTAGTGAAGAGAAGGACCAGGGGAGACAGGAGAGCAGCCTTCCAATATTTGAGGGGCTGCCACAGAGAGGAAGGGTGTCAAGCTATTCTCCAAGGCACCCGAAGGCCAGACGAGGAATAATGGATGGAAACTGACCAAGGAGAGATTCAACCTAGAAATAAGGAGGGATTTTCTGACAGTGAGAACAATCAACCAATAGAAGAGAAGTTGCCTTCGGAAGTTGTGGGGGCTTCATCACTTGAGACTTTCAAGAAGAGATTGGACTGCCATTTGTCAGAAATGGTGTAGGGCCTCCTGCTTGAGTGGGCGGTTGGACTAGATGACCTCTAAGGTCCCTTCCAACTCTGTTAATCTGTTAAAGTCCTTTTATCAAGTGAGTTCCCTACTCGGGAGGATGGAAGCTAAGTTTTGCAAAATGCAAGCTCCTAACCCAGGCACCCCCACCTCCTAAACCTGCTACGGTACTGGGAAGGGTGGGGGTTTGTCTGTTCTCCCCTGCTTCATTCCTCTCCCCATCCTTTTAGGCCTGCCAAGCTCACAGTTATTAACTGTGATAAAAAATTACCCAGCTCAATCTAAGCATTGTCTGCAGCGTCCCGGGGCACTGGTTTTGCAAATTGGCAGGAATTTAAATCCCACCTATTCCATCTTTGCCATTTCCGCTCTGCGTGGAGAGATTTTTCCATTTGCTGTACAAGAGAGACCTCTCTCTCTCTCTCTCTCTCTCTCTCTCTCTCTCTCTCTCTCTCTCTCTCTCTCTCTCTCTCTCTCTCTTCCCTTCTCTCTCTTTGTCTCTCTGTCTCTGTCTCTGTCTCTGTCTTTCTCTCTGTCTCTGTGTGTGTGTCTCTCTCTCTTTCTCTGTCTCTTTCTCTCTCTCTCTCTCTCTAAATTTATCTTTCCTTCTCTCTTTGTCTCTCTCTGTCCCTGTCTCTCTCTTTGTGTGTGTGTCTTTCTCTCTCTTTCTGTCTCTTTTTTCTGTCTTTCTCTCCATCTCGCTCGCTCTTTCCTTCTCTCTCTCTCTCTCTCTCTCTCTCTCTCTCTCTCTCTCTCTCTCTCTCTCTCTCTCTCTCTCTCTCTCTCTCTCTCTCTCTTTGTGTGTCTCTCTCTGTGTGTAGGCAGGCAGGTAGGCAGGCAGGAAGGCAGGAAAGACCCAAGTTATTTTGCATAGTAAGAGTGGCCCCTGAATTGAAGCAATTGGGGAAAAATAGGAGGGGGAAAAACCTTTCAAGTCGTTATAGGAGCAAAAAGCAAGGACTTTTTGGAAAGAACCCAGATCCATGACACTAGTCCTCATCACAGCTTAGAACCTTCCAAACGACAGGTAAATATTATTAAATTTCCCTCCTTTCAAATCAGCTGAAGGCCTGATTTATAAAAGTCATTTGCTTGGTCCCGTTCCCCGCACCCCACCGCACCCCAAGATATTCTTCACACTTCCCAGCCTACTTATAAGCTCTGGGATCGCCTGGTGGTCTCCCACCCAGATCCAATACCGCAAAGAGATGGTATTGCTGGAGGACAACAAAGGAACCCGGTATGCTGATTCTGCCTGATGGGCTTTGTGAGCACTTCTGATTCCCCACTCTGAGTCAGTTTTAAATTTCCACGCTTAGCAGCTGTTGTCATGTTGTATATTCTGCACAAGGCTGCCAAACACAACACTTCAAACCCCTGCACAACGACACCTTTTGCTTCTGTTTTCTTTTTTTAAGGACACACCACACACGCGTGTAATACGTTCCCTTTCCCAGCCCACGTTCTACAACAGAATTATTATCCATATATGTCTGGCAAAACCTCTTTTTGGGCAGGCGGGTGAATTCAGTGTAACTGACCCCTCTTCCTCCATCAAAGGTAAAGATTCCCCTCGCACATATGTGCTAGTCGTTCCCGCCTCTAGGGGGCGGCGCTCATCTCCGTTTCAAAGCCGAAGAGCCAGCGCTGTCCGAAGACGTCTCTGTGGTCATGTGGTCGGCATGACTCAACTCCGGAAGGCGCACGGAACGCTGTTCCCTTCCCACCAAAGATGGTTCCTATTTTTCTACTTGCATTTTTAACGTGCTTTCGAACTGCTAGGTTGGCAGAAGCTGGGACAAGTCACGGGAGCTCACTCCGTTATGTGGCGCTAGGATTCGAACCCCTGAACCGCCAACTTTTTGTTCGATAAAGCTCAGCGCCACTGAGCCACCGCATCCCACTCCTCCATCAAAATTTTCCCATTTTCCCCACCTTGCAACGACCCATATGCCAGCCTCAATTTCTCTTACTCCCTTCCTTCCTTCCTTTCCCTTCCCTTCCCGGGCACACTCACACCAAATCACAAATCAATCGATATGATATCTCGGCTATTTTCTGGAGAACAAAACGGACACTTTCCCACCATCGCTGCTTTGCTCTCATCATCCAGTTCTCACTCTGAATTTTCCCATCACTCACAAGTTTATTTATGCCAGGAAAAGGGTAGGCGTTGGCGACAGGGCGGGGGGGGAAACAGCTCGAAAAGTCAGAAATCTCCATACAAGGAGGAAGGCAAGAGACGGGAATCGAAATGCCACCCTTGACTTCAGAACTGGCACAGATCTTAAGGACGTAAAAAAGCACTGGACGGTTTTCCTCCCTTCGAAAGTCACGCTGTCCTTTAAAGAGAGGCTAATGCGCCAGCTTGTTCAAAAACACACGAAGTTATTAATGCTTTTATGATTCTGCGGGAATCTTCCTGATAAACAAAGTCTTTTTTAGACCATTATTTAAGCTCCGATGACATAGATTATACAGCGAAGAAGAAGGGGACAAAAATACTCCCAATGCTTTGTAGAGATTCACGCCCTGGAAATGCTTGCAGAAAGAGCTCGAGAGGGATCAGATGGCAGACTGGAAGGAGGGGTTTTTTTTTGGGGGGGGGGAACATGCTGCCTGGTGAATAGGCAAGCTTCGGAGTGACACAGAATGCTGTGTATGACTGCCTCTGCATTTGTTAGCAGGCCTTGTTGAATGTTCCGCTCTTCTTTGCACAGTTGGCCACCTGAAGAAACCGTGAATGAAGATGCATTGGCTTTTCTTCCTCTTTTGTAAAGGTTGTGCCATGTTGGTGTTTTTCTCAGAATCTGGGAGATTCAGAGATCGGTAGGGAAATATTTACAATACAATACAATAGTAGAGTTGGAAGGGACCTTGGAGGTCTTCTAGTCCAACCCCCTGCCTAGGCAGGAAATTTGTCCCATTCCTCAACCTTGGGTAAAACCAACAGCTTCATAGTGGGGGGCCATAAGTTGTAAGATAAACCGGGTTCCAAAGTGAAAGAAATCCAGTTGTTGAGATGTCTGAAACCTTGCTCCTTTCCTCTTCAACAGATCTTGTTAAAGAAAATTATGGCAGATCTGGCTGAAACAAATTCCTGACAGCTTGATAAGAAATTGAAGCCATACATAATCCGGCTGCAAAACAGACTACGAGAGGCCTACTGCGTAGCCCAGAGTTTAAACTATGGAACTCACTGCCACAAGGGTTGGGAAAAATTGAAAGCTGACATGGATAACATCTCAAAACTTTCTCCAAACCAGGATGCGTTTTCTCTGGGTTCTTCACGGTAATTGAATTTAACCCATTTTCTGCTTCACAAGAATTTGCCCCAGAGGGCAGTTGCCACAAAGCCAACCCCCTCGAAAGCAGTGGTGGGATCCTACCAGTTCGGTAATCAGCATGCACGGTTTGGAGAAAATTTACCTTCCGAATTATTGCTGTGGAGGCGTGGAAATCCGCTCTGGCACGTGACTCAGCGGAGAAGATATAGGTAAATAAAGCAAGGCCCAGTTGCTCATCGGAGCGAACCGGTTCGCTCCCAGCTGATGGTCGGAGCTACCAGTTTACCCAAACCAGTCCAAACTGGTAGAATTCTACACCTGCGTCTAAAGGAAACACCTGCTGTGGCCCACAAGCCACTAGCTGAGCTGGCCGCAGATTCGGACAGTTGAGGAGATTGGGGAGGAACATGGGCCAGTCCTAGAGTGTAGGGAAGGCTCGGACGAGGGGTCTGCGTTGGAGGGAGAGAGGGAGGCCAAGGCCATCTGGTAGTTATTTGCTGCCTCTGGAGCCTCGGGAATCTGACATCAAAGGGGCAGAAGAACAACGGAAGCCTGTTCCTAGTGTGGAGATCTGCCAGAAGGCAAGAACAATTAAGAAAAGAGGGTCGACTTGGGAGTAAGGCTTGGAGATGATTGGCACCTCCCATAAGACATCAAAGAGAAATAGAGTTTGAGAGAATATCTCTTTACCTTAGATTTCAAAATGTGATAGAGACAGATGATGAAAATATAAGGGATATCATGACAAACATTTTAGCTGACTACATCCAGAAAGAGAAGCAACAGATGGATGGGGTGGGAAATAGACCTGGTTTATAGAGTGAACTCAGCTTATGCTAGAACACACAATGTTCCCAGGGAGGTACACATTAAATTCCTCAGAAAAAGCACAAGAGATGAAATTCTGAGCGCACAAAGGGGGCAAGCCCTGACATACAAAGATAAGGAGATAACCATTCTGAAACAGATCCCCAAGAAAGTAAGAGAAAAAAGAAAAAGCTATTCGCAATTAGCGAATAAATTATACCAGAAGGGGGGGTGGTTTAGATGGTTGATGCCTGAAGGTATGCTAATATTCTGGGAGGAGACAAGAGTTAGAATTAATACACCCATAGAGGCACAGGCCTTTATGGAAAAAAACAACACACACCTAGAAAAACCTGATGATCCTCCACCAGATACACAGGATACGGGAGGGGCCGGAGCCCTGTCAGCGGGGGGAGATGGGGCAACATCGAGAAAGCCCAGATCACAAAAATGAGTAAGAAAATCCACCTGACATAAACTGATCGAAATCACTAATTGAATTTATATGCTGACTATATGTTATTATGTTACTACTTAATAATGAAATATGTGCAAATGTATACTATGAGTATGGAGGGGGGGCGCACCTACCGCACACTGCAGTTGCCAAAATTTGTAACCTTTCCCCCACCTTTTTCCTTTGCAAAATACTAAAAAAACCAATAAAACTTTGTTATAAAAAAAAAAGACATCAAAGAGGAACAAATGGGACATGAGCTTTTGCAGGAAGCAATTCGTTCATCTGGTCGGTTCAAGCTTTGAAAAATTCTCTTTGACTAAGTTTGGCCTTGCTCTGCATTTGGCCATTAGGTCTCTGGCAGCATTCCAAGGGAGGTAAGGTGGGTGTTTTATCAACATTCCCCTGAAAGACTGTGGCAACTCGAGCAGACGTCTGTCGGAATCTTCACAGGCTGTGTGTGAAGCCATGCGGACTGTGAATGAACATAATTCACAGCCGTATAAATAAAAGAGGGCTTTTTTGGGACTAAGATTGTGATTTATGCTTTCTCAGGAAACCTCGATCAGAAACTGACTTAAAACTGGCCAGGTTGTGTGAATGCCGCAGAGAGGTCTTTCCTTGATTTTTTTTTGCAAAGCTATCCGCCATTTTTCTACCTCATCTCCTGTATCCGGATGGCACTATAGCAGGGGATAATGTGGGCAGCTGCCCACCCTGGTTCACGGCAAAGTGGAGTGTATTTGTAGCAAGGAGCAATGATTAGCCCAGAGAAAAGAGTTGTCTCATCAAAGGTGTGAGATCGAGTGAAGCCCTAAAGAGACCGGATATGAAATGACATTCTTAAAGGACCTGGGAGAGATTAAAAACACTGGGAAAATCAAACCTCAATTCTCAAGGTGAACAGGAGTGAAAATCGCCCTGTTAATTAAACAGCCACACTTGACCTCCCAGGTGTATTTTGCACACCTGGTGCAGATTCCCACAAGTCGGTTGCACGCATAACTGATCCGCAAAAGTACCTCTGATTCCAAAGGTCTTTTCACCCAGAAGGCGGAAGCGAAAGTCTTTAGTTCTTTCCAATTACTCCTTGCAAAACAAGGTTATCAAAAACGGCAAGAAAACAAACAACGAGAAAGGGGTGTTTATTCACTCCCCCCCCCCCCACTCTGGAGCTTCAACACCGGCTGCTGAACAGACGATATTTAGTCATTTGTTTATTTATCTCATTGTTTGTTTGTGATTTGATTCGCCCGAATCATTTGAAAACAGATTTCCAGTGGTGCCATTTGGGGAGGAGGGGGGGGGTTCCCCTCCTCTCCTTCCCTTCCTTCTTCCCTCTCTCCCTACGCATCAGTGAAATTATTCTGACGGTTTTCAGACCGATTATGGAAGGGGCGAAAGGGCAGACGAGCGAACGCAAGCCCACTGCGGAGACATTTAAGACGAGAATAAACAATATGAATTGCCACATGAAATAAAAGGCGGTGGGCTCAGAAGCAATCCGTGCCTTTTCTGTTCAGCTTGGGGTTTAATTTGGGGTGGGGGGCGGAGGAGGGAATGGGGTCCCCTGTTTGGGGAAGATGAGCTTTGCCTGGTAGGAAGGGGGGGGGTGAACAGCAAAAAATTCAATTCCCAACCCATTAATGATTCCCTTTTAACAGATTAACAGAGTTGGAAGAAGGGAACTTGTAGGTCATCTAGTCCAACCCCCACCCCCACCCAAGCAGGAGACCCTACACCATTTCTGACAGATGGCAGTCCAGTCTCTTCTTGAAAGCCTCAAGTGATGAAGCTCCCGCAACCTCTGAAGGCAACTTCTGTTCCATGGGTTGATTGTTCTCCCTGTCAGAAAGTTCCTCCTTGTTTCTAGGTTGAATCTCTCCTTGGTCAGTTTCCATCTATTATTCCTTCTCTCGCCTTCAGGTGCTTTGGAGAATAGCTTGACCCCCTCCTCCTCTCTGTGGCAGCCCCTCAAATATTGAAAGACTCTTATCCTGTCTCCCCTGGTCCTTCTCTTCACTAGACTAGCCAGGCCCAGTTCCTGCAACCGTTCTTCGTATGTTTTAGCCTCTGGTCCCCTAATCATCTTTGTTGCTCTTCTCTGCTCTCTTTCTAGAGTCTCAACATCCTTTTTATAGTGTGGTGACCAAATCTAGCTGTGGGTCCTATCAAGGCATTATAAAGTTCACTTTAACAGATTTAACAGAGTTGGAAGGGGACTTGGAGATCATCGAGTCCAACCCCCACCACTGCCCAAACAGGAGACCCTACACCATTTCTGACAGATGGCAGCCCAGTCTCTTCTTGAAAGCCTCCAGGGATGAAGCTCCCACAACTTTCGAAAGCAACCTAAACAGTAATAGAGTTGGAAGGGGACTTGGAGGTCATCTAGTCCAATCCCCTGCTCACGTAGGAGACCTGTCCTTTTTTGTTCCATGGGTTGATTGTTCTCACCATCAGAAAATTCCTCCTTATTTCTAGGTGATAAGTAAGTAAGCTCCCCGTTAGGAGAGCGAGTGTGCAGAGAAGCGTAATGAGAGTGGCGTGGAAGAACACGCACAAGCCAGCATACAGAGACACCGAATAGTATAAATAATAGTAGTTTACTATGTGGAAATATAGAGGTATTCAGAGTTCAATTTAAAGTCCAAGTCATACAAGGTTCAGTCAGTCAGTTATCAATGTTCTCAGTTAAGGAATGACCCTTCGAACACAGTCCAGTATCATATAATCAGTTCAGCACACAAAGCAGCTAACAGTAGCAAAAACACAGTAACTCACGATACATCCACCGATCAGCATCTAACGAACAGAGAGCTAACAGTCATTCTGGCTCCCTCTTATGGCTGCTTGAGGTAACAGCAACCAATCACATTACAGCAGTACTTAAAGAAACAGTACTACCATCCTGGTTTATATATTGCTAACCCAACTGTTAGCTTACATTCCTAACACTAGGTTGAGTCTCTCCTTGGTCAGTTTCCATCCATTATTCCTTCTCTGGCCTTCAGGTACCTTGGAAAATAGCTTGACCCCCTCCTCCTCTCTGTGGCAGCCCCTCAAATATCGGAAGGCTGCTATCCTGTCTCCCCTGGTCCTTCTCTTCACTAGAAAATATTTTTTCACTAGAAAATATTTTGCACCCACAAATTAAACAGCAGAAGACAGAACATGCTTAGGATGTATAAGATAGATATAAGATGGTCGACTCCATTCAGTTCTGGGTGGCAGCAAACTCGGCTCTGTCCTACTCCACAAAGTTGTGGTGGCTGTCAATGTTTAGAGCTTTTGAAGACCGGATACATTCTCCTGGTCCCTCCTTAGAGAGAGATGGATTGCAACAGGCCAACAACATCCAGACAATGGTGACTTCCTTGGAATTCCTTGCATTGGTGGTTTGTGGTCCATCAAAAATGGAGGCGAGGATGGACCATGGCTCTATTGTTGGATCTTCTCCAACCGAGGAAGATGGACGGTATCAAATGTGGTAGCAATTTCCCAGCCATTTTCATGATCTCTTCTCATCATGCAGAAAGGCACGGATGTATCCTGGTTTGTGGAAAGGGGAATGGATGCAAAGCCAAGGTGCCATGCTTGCAAGTACATCTTTCTTCTCTTGGTCCAAGAAGACCATCAGATGTTGCTTCCTAGCTTCTGGGCTTGGTCCTAACAACTGCCATTTCTGTTCTGTTGTAGGAAGAGGCTGCTTCTGGTCATCAGATGTTTTCCAAATAAGCGTGCTTAAAGAGAGCTGACTTGAGGACGGTCACCGTGAGGTGAAGGTGTCCTCCATCCTCTCAAACCACAATATGGCCAACCAGTATAATACTGTAGGACAGTACTGCAGGTGTGATTGTGAATCAACAACACAGATCATGGACGGCTATGGAGATTCTCACTCATCCAGGTCATGGTTGTCCCAAAGGTGCTTTTTCAAGAGGCAACTGGACTTTCTTTGTTTTTCCTTGAAGACATTTCACTTCTCACCCAAGAAGCTTCTTCAGTTCTGGCTGAATGGTGGGGAAAGGAGGGATTTATATTCCCTGCAGGCAACTGGTCATCAACACCCTTTCTGAGAGCTGTTGAGGCCACTTGGAGGTTTATCTGTGCCCTCAGGGTCACCTGGGGAATGCAAATGGGTATGCAGCTTTCTTGGAACTGGTGAAAGGACTGTGTTGTAAACTGGAGATAAATCATGTTGTATCCTTCCCCTTCTGTTGAGAGAGGGCAGTTCAACCTTAACGTAGGTGGCCTCTCTGTCCCCTCTTTCAAACCAGGGGTCCGCTTTGTCCAGAATGTGGACTTTGCTGTCTTCAAAAGAGTGTCCTTTGCCCTTCAAATAAAGATGGACTGCTGAATTTGGCCCTGATGGGTTTGTTCTCCTATGTTGTGCCATGTGGTTGGGAAGTGGTTTGTTTTGTTTCTCCAATATACAGATCTGCACATGGCTCCCTACGTTGTATTGCGCACATCACGTTGCTCCGTTTTTGTTTTATCCTTGGGGTGGACAAGCGTTTGCCTTAGCGTGTTCTTGAGTTTAAAGTATGCATGTTTAGTTCATGGAGAAGCACAAGGATTGTGCCAACATCTACCTCGGCTACAGTGACCTAGGCTTCCTGAAGAAGCATAAATTACAATCTTAGTCCCCCAAAACCCTCTTTTATTTATACGGCTGTGAATTATGGTCATTCACAGTCCACATGGCTTCACAAACAGCCTGTGAAGATTCCGACAGACGTCTGCTCGAGTTGCCACAGTCTTTCAGGGGAATGTTGATAAATACCCACCTTATCTTTCTTGGAATGAGGAGACCTAATGGCCAAATGCAGAGCAAGGCCAAACTTAATCAAACAGAACTTTTCAAAACTTGAACCGACCAGATGAACGAATTGCTTCCTGCAAAAGCTCATGTCCCATTTGTTCCTCTTTGATGTCTTATGGGATTGGCCAGTCATCTCCAAGCCTTACTCCCAAGTCGACCCTCTTTTCTTAATTGTTCTTGCCTTCTGGCAGCTCTCTGCATGTGCACACTGGGAACAGGCTCCTGCTGTTCTTCTGCCTCACTGATGACTGACTCTGAAGGCAGCTGATAACTGTCAGATGGCCCTGGCCCCATCTCTGCCTCCGACACAGAGCCCTCACCAGAGCATTCCCCAGACTTCAGGACTGGCCCATGTTCCTCCCCAACCTCCTCACTGTCCGAATCTGCTGCCAGCTCTGGTGGCCGCTGGTGGACCACAACATCATCCAAGATGATCTACTCGAGATGCGTTGGATTCCATCTCCCATCCTTCCCTGCCACCCCACTGCTACAGTATGCCACAGAGAGAAAGCACAATAGAGCTTCGTATACAAATTCATTATTTTTACCCTTAATTACACTACAGGATGGCTTTATCCCCTGTGGTTATTCAGTTTCCTTTCTGAAGGCTGAGACCACTTCAAAACTCACAATGATAAAACTTCCCCCCTCTCTACCACAATATAGATTATTCCTATTTCTCATTTTTAATTGTATTCCAATTTTCCCCCCCCAAACTGACAAAATATGAAGATATACTTAAGTACCTTGGGGGCACTTCCACATTTTCACACTTGGATACGTGCGTAATTATTGCTGGAAGGAAACTAAGGCATTTACATTTTTAAAAAATAATTTTGGCTACAGATTTTTTTTTTTAAAAAGGGAAGATAAAAACTAATGCAGACTAATATAAAGCATTTACAATTTTAAATAAACTCAACGGCACTGTCATGAGGTGCCTTAAAAGTTACAGAATACGTTTTTGTATTTAGGCTTAAGTATAATGAGGAAAAAATGCATGGCATATATTTTCCCTTGAAATGAAGTTTTTTTTAAAAAAGCAAAGGCCTTTGGAAGAGATATTTTTATGACTTCTCTTACTTGTTTTTATGCAAGGCATGCTCCTGTTCCATTAAACAATTCCTTTAAGGTGGCCAAACAAGAGCTTCACTCCAAGACCAGATTAATAGGTACCCTCTAGATATTTTGAAGAAATGATCATAGGTCATGTGAGGTTGGACAATGCCAGCCTTGCGAGGTAGGCCAGATTTTTTTAAAAAAGGACCCAGTAAGGTTTCCAGGAATATTGTAGTCAGGTCAGTGGTGAAATTCAATTTTTTGTACTGCCGGTTTTGTGGGCGTGGCTGGGGAAGGATATTGCAAAATCTCCATTCTCTCCCTACTCCTGGGGAAAGGATACTGCAAAATCCCCATTTCCTCCCCGCTCCAGGGGAAGGATACTGTAAAACCCCCATTCCCTCCCCACTATAGGGGAAGGATACTGCAAAATCCCCATTCCCTTCCTACTCTAGGGGAAGGATACTGTAAAATCCCCATTCCCTCCCCCTCCAGGGAAAGGATACTGCAAAATCCCCATTCCCTCCCCCTCCAGGGGAAGGATACTGCAAAATCCCCATTCCCTCCCCACTCCAGGGAAAGGATACTGCAAAATCCCCATTCCCTCCCCACTCCAGAGGAAGGATACTGCAAAATCCCCATTCCCTCCCCACTCCAGGGGAAGGATACTGCAAAATCCCCATTCCCTTCCTACTCTAGGGGAAGGATACTGTAAAATCCCCATTCCCTCCCCCTCCAGGGAACGGATACTGCAAAATCCCCATTCCCTCCCCATTCCAGGGAAGGATACTGCAAAATCCCCATTCCCTCCCCACTCCAGGGAAAGGATACTGCAAAATCCCCATTCCCTCCCCACTCCAGAGGAAGGATACTGCAAAATCCACATTCCCTCCCCACTCCAGGGGAAGGATACTGCAAAATCCCCATTCCCTCCCCACTCCAGGGGAAGGATACTGCAAAATCCCCATTCCCTCCCCACTCAAGGCAAAGGATACTGCAAAATCCCCATTCCCTCCCCACTCCAGGGGGATACTGCAAAATCCCCATTCCCTTCCTACTCTAGGGGAAGGATACTGCAAAATCCCCATTCCCTCCCCGCTCCAGGGGAAGGATACTGTAAAATTCCCATTCCCTCCCCCTCCAGGGAAAGGATACTCAAAATCCCCATTCCCTCCCCACTCCAGGGAAGGATACTGCAAAATCCCCATTCCCTCCCCACTCCAGGGAAAGGATACTGCAAAATCCCCATTCCCTCCCCACTCCAGAGGAAGGATACTGCAAAATCCCCATTCCCTCCCCACTCCAGGGGAAGGATACTGCAAAATCCCCATTCCCTCCCCACTCCAGGGGAAGGATACTGCAAAATCCCCATTCCCTCCCCACTCCAGGGAAGGATACTGCAAAATCCCCATTCCCTCCCCACTCCAGGGGAAGGATACTGCAAAATCCCCATTCCCTCCCACTCCAGGGGAAGGATACTGCAAAATCCCCATTCCCTCCCCACTCCAGGGAAGGATACTGCAAAATCCCCATTCCCTCCCCACTCCAGGGGAAGGATACTGCAAAATCCCCATTCCCTCCCCACTCCAGGGGAAGGATACTGCAAAATCCCCATTCCCTCCCCACTCCAGGGAAAGGATACTGCAAAATCCCCATTCCCTCCCCACTCCAGGGAAGGATACTGCAAAATCCCCATTCCCTCCCACTCCAGGGGAAGGATACTGCAAAATCCCCATTCCCTCCCCACTCCAGGGGAAGGATACTGCAAAATCCCCATTCCCTCCCCACTCCAGGGAAGGATACTGCAAAATCCCCATTCCCTCCCCACTCCAGGGAAGGATACTGCAAAATCCCCATTCCCTCCCCACTCCAGGGAAGGATACTGCAAAATCCCCATTCCCTCCCCACTCCAGGGAAGGATACTGCAAAATCCCCATTCCCTCCCCACTCCAGGGAAGGATACTGCAAAATCCCCATTCCCTCCCCACTCCAGGGGAAGGATACTGCAAAATCCCCATTCCCTCCCACTCCAGGGGAAGGATACTGCAAAATCCCCATTCCCTCCCCACTCCAGGGAAGGATACTGCAAAATCCCCATTCCCTCCCCACTCCAGGGAAGGATACTGCAAAATCCCCATTCCCTCCCCACTCCAGGGGAAGGATACTGCAAAATCCCCATTCCCTCCCCACTCCAGGGAAGGATACTGCAAAATCCCCATTCCCTCCCCACTCCAGGGGAAGGATACTGCAAAATCCCCATTCCCTCCCCACTCCAGGGGAAGGATACTGCAAAATCCCCATTCCCTCCCCACTCCAGGGAAGGATACTGCAAAATCCCATTCCCTCCCCACTCCAGGGAAGGATACTGCAAAATCCCATTCCCTCCCACTCCAGGGAAAGGTTACTCAAAATCCCCATTCCCTCCCCACTCCAGGGAAGGATACTGCAAAATCCCCATTCCCTCCCCACTCCAGGGAAAGGATACTGCAAAATCCCCATTCCCTCCCCACTCCAGAGGAAGGATACTGCAAAATCCCCATTCCCTCCCCACTCCAGGGGAAGGATACTGCAAAATCCCCATTCCCTCCCCACTCCAGGGGAAGGATACTGCAAAATCCCCATTCCCTCCCCACTCCAGGGGAAGGATACTGCAAAATCCCCATTCCCTCCCCACTCCAGGGGAAGGATACTGCAAAATCCCATTCCCTCCCACTCCAGGGGAAGGATACTGCAAAATCCCCATTCCCTCCCCACTCCAGGGGAAGGATACTGCAAAATCCCCATTCCCTCCCCGCTCCAGGGGAAGGATACTGCAAAATCCCCATTCCCTCCACACTCCAGGGGAAGGATACTGCAAAATCCCCATTCCCTCCCCACTCAAGGCAAAGGATACTGCAAAATCCCCATTCCCTCCCCACTCCAGGGGGATACTGCAAAATCCCCATTCCCTTCCTACTCTAGGGGAAGGATACTGCAAAATCCCCATTCCCTCCACACTCCAGGGGAAGTATACTGCAAAATCCCCATTCACTCCCCACTCCAGGGGAAGGATACTGCAAAATCCCCTTTCACTCCCCACTCCAGGGGAAGGATACTGCAAAATCCCCATTCCCTCCCCACTCTGGGGCCAGCCAGATGTGGTATTTGCCGTTTTTCCGAACTACTCAAAATTTCCACTACCGGTTCTCTAGAACCTGTCAGAACCTGCTGAATTTCACCCTTGAATCAGATAGAAGATGCTTGGGACCCTGTCCATGTTCTTCTTCTGAACAAAACAAGGCCGGTTTTGAGTTTCTTTCTCATGCTTCCTTCTGTCCTTGGACCCTCTAATCTCTTCTCCAGGTCTCTCCTTCATGGCTCTTTCACGTCTTCCCCGATATTAGCTCTAAATCCCTTTACAGGCCAACCAGGAATGGAGCCAACACAACTTCCCCTTGATATCCAGACAACGGATGTGTACGTTGGGTTGGGTTGGGATGAGATGGGAAGGGAAGGAGCAAGGGAAGGGAAGGGAAGGAGCAAGGGAAGGAGCAAAGAAGGGAAGGAGGAAGGGAAGGAGGAAGGGAAGGAGCAAAGAAGGGAAGGAAGGACGGGAGGGGAGGAGGAAGGGAAGGGAAAGAGCAAGGGAAGGAGGAAGGGAAAGAGCAAGGGAAGGAAAATGGGAAGGAGCAAGGGAAGGAGCAAGGGAAGGAGCAAGGAAGGGAAGAAAGAAAGGAAGGAAGAAGGGAAGGGGAGGAGGAAGGGAAGAGAAAGAGCAAGGGAAGGAATTAGGGAAGGAGGAAGGGAAAGAGCAAGGGAAGGAGAAAGGAAAGGAAAAAGGAAAGGAGAAAGGAAGGGAAGGGATGGGAAGGAACAAAGGAATGGATGGGAAGGAACAGAGGAAGGGAAGGAGGAAGGGAAGGAAGAAGGGATGGAGGAAGGGAAGGAACAAGGGAAGGAAGAAGAGATGGAGGAAGGGAAGGAACAGGAGAAGGGAATGGATGGGATGGGAAGGAACAAGGAAAGGAAGAAGGAATGAAGGAAGGGAAGGAACAAGGGAAGGGAAGGGATGAGAAGGGAAGGGGCAAGGGAAGGCATAGGGAACTCCATGATGGTAGCTTCTTATCCAAAAGGATGTACCACATTCAACTCCTGGACATGGAAGGTCCCCCACTTATCTCCTTGCAACCAGAACAGAAACCCAGAGAGACCATTTTTGTCCCAGAAGAATGAGGACCTGGGAGAAAAAAACATCGGCTGGGTTCTCATGAAAACCACCTGCGCCAACCAAGCCTCATCGAGGACTTCCAAGTCTCCTTGCCCAGTTCCGGCAGCCAACATGCTCCCTTCTCCACCGACTAGGCCTCTCTTCTGATCTCTCCCCCCCACCCCCACCCCTACCCCAACCCCACACCCCTGTGAGCGTCAGGCTGCTAATTCGGGGCGTAATAGAGTAGCAAACGATGCTATTTCCTCATTAGCCGGAGAGAGATTCGCGGCTAACATGACTGATAGGCATCTACACAAAAATTAACTCCAATGCCGAGGCGCTATAATCAAGATTAATGACGATGGCCAAGGAGGGATGGGGGGGGGGCTTTCTACAGCATCCCCATCCTCCTTTCGGTTTCCCTGTTGCCCTTCGCGGGGAATTAAGCACACCTCGCAAGGGCTTCCCGGGAGTCTGCAAGCCAAGAATCGAGAGCTGGGGAAGTAAACTAAAATAAAATAAACTAAGCTCCTTTTTCGATTAGCCCCGCTCAACTGCAGCTGATCCATCCACTCTCTCACCATGGGTCCACCAGTGGCCATTCCACTAACTGGCCACCACTTTCTCTACCCCTCGGCGGGCATTTTCAGGTAGTCCTCAACTTACAACCGTTCATTCAATCGTGATGGTGATTATTCCTCTGTTGCTTTGCAGGTACAATTAAGAGCTTCTGCAACCCGAGACGAATTTCTCGTGGGTCCGATCACACTTGGCCAAATAAAGAGTTCTGTTCTGTTCTGATTCCAATTCTCTGTTCTGTTCTGTCCCTAAATTCTAATTCTCTGTTCTCCCCTGTGCTGTTCCTGTTTTTAATTCTAATTCTCTGTTCTAATTATAATTCTCCTATTCTATTCTATTCTGTCCTGTCCTATTCTATTTCTACTCCTATTCTAAATACTTATTCTCTATTCTATTCTGTTCCTATTTCTAATATCCTGCTCTGTTCTATTCCTATATCCTATTCCTATTTTAATTCTCTATTCTAATTATTCTATTCTATTTCTATTCTATTCTTATCTAATTCTCTATTCTAATTCTCTATTCTATTCTGTTCTGTTCCTGTTAGTATTTCGAATTCTCTGTTCTGTTCTATCTCTATTCCTATTTCTCTATTCTAATTCTTATATGTTATGCTATTCTATTCTATTCTATTCTATTCTATTTGGCATGACTCAACGCCGAAGGTGCACGGAACGCTGTGACCTTCCCACCAAAGGTGGTTCCTATTCTTCTACTTGCACTTTTTACATGCTTTCGAACTGCTAGGCTGGCAGAAGCTAGGACAAGTCACGGGAGCTCCCTCCATTACACAGCGCTGGGAATTCAAACCGGTGACCTTCCGATCGACAAGTTCAGCGTCTTAGCCACTGAGCCACTCTGTGTGTGTGTGTGTGTACACTTACACACACACACACATATTGCAAAAGTCCATTTCAGAAGCATTGTTTTTTCTCACGCTGCACTATAAATGCCCATTTTACGCTGCAATAACCACCTGCATTTCCGAAATATCTACCTGCGAGGAGCTTTTGGGGGGGAGGGGGGAGAACAAGTCATGGTTTGAAATAAACTGAGGGAGGCGGATTAAAACAGCCGAGAAAACAGGATAACAGGAGAAGGATTTTCCTAAATCAGACCTTTCTTGGGCCCTTTTCCCCCAGCAATATTAATTTGCAATACTAGCTAAGGTTTAGGCGCCATTTTCCCCCCTGGTTTTATTATATTTCCCCCCCCCCCCAAAAAAAAAAGTTCAGCTTTGCTCTTATTCCATTCATTTGTAGAGCAAGTAGACGGACTCTTTAGAAGGAGTCGTATAAAGCTAGTTTAATAAAGGGGGAGTTAAAGCACAAGAATAGTAACATGTTAAAATTAGTTAGCTGATGTTAGCATATGGTTGTTACAATACAATACAATACAATACAATACAATACAATACAATACAATACAATACAATACAATAGTAGAGTTGGAAGGGACCTTGGAGGTCTTCTAGTCCAACCCCCTGCCTAGGCAGGAAACCCTATACCGTTTCAGACAAATGGCTATCCAACATCTTCTTAAAGACTTCCAGTGTTGGGGCATTCACAACTTCTGGAGGCAACTCTGTTCCCCTGGTTTATTGTTCTTACTGTCAGGGAGTTTCTCCTCCGTTCTAAGTTGCTTCTCTCCTTGATTAGTTTCCACCCATTGCTTCTTGTTCTACCCTCAGGTGCCTTGGAGAATAGTTTGACTCCCTCTTCTTTGTGGCAACCCCTGAGATATTGGAACACTGCTATCATGTCTCCCCTAGTCCTTCTTTTCATTAAACTAGACATACCCAGTTCCTGCAACCGTTCTTCATGTGTTTTAGTCTCCAGTCCCCTAATCATCTTTGTTGCTCTTCTCTGCACTCTTTCTAGAGTCTCCACATCTTTTTTACATCGTGGCGACCAGAACTGAATGCCGTATTCCAAGTGTGGCCTTACCAAGGCATTATAAAGTGGTATTAATACTTCACGTGATCTTGATTCTATCCCTCTGTTGATGCAGCCTAGAACTGTGTTGGCTTTTTTGGCAGCTGCTGCACACTGCTGGCTCATATTTAAATGGTTGTCCACTAGGACTCCAAGATCCCTTTCACAGTTACTACTATTGAGGAAGGTATCACCTATACTGTACCTGTGCATTCCATTTTTCTTGCCTAAATGTAGAACCTTACTCTTTTCACCATTGAATTTCATTGTATTAGATAGTGCCCTATGTTCAAGTTTGTCAAGACTCCTTCTTTAGAAGGAGTCGTATAAAGCTAGTTTAATGAAGGGGCACAAGAATAGTAACATGTTAAAATTAATTAGCTGATGTTAGCGTATGGTTGTTAAATGTTTATACCCTGTATTTTGCTCTGGGAGGGAGGGGGGAGGGAGGGAGAGAAGAGGGGTAGGGATGGGGGAAGAGGGAAGGGTAAGGGGAGTAATAATTGTAAAACTTATTAAAATTTTTAATTTAAAAAAAGGAGTTGTGAAGAAGGACTTTTCTCAGCGTGGCAAAATTTTCCTTCTATCTTGCATCAGCCTCACTACCACCATCAGTAGATCTTCCCTGGGTCCACCAGCCATAATTTCTGCCCCTTTTAGTCACTACAAAATGCACATTTGAGCCTGACTGGGACCTTCCTTTTGGACATATTTAGATGCCACCTCAACGCAACGATCTTTTTGAAGGTTGCAAGGTCTTGATTGGCCTCCAGGCAAATCCTCCCTTTTCCCCTTTTTCCCCCCTGCTTTTTTCTCCCTTTCCCCTTTTCAAATTTCCTCCTGTTGCCCTCCAAGATCCTTGCACTTCCCTAGCTGGAAACACACTGCTGTGCACCAGCGATAAGGATGGAGACGCTGGAGTTTTTTTTTATTTAAAAAAAGGAAGTGGGGGGGGAGAGAGAATTCCACTGACACTCGGTGAATCTGGACGCTGCTGATTTCTATTCAGTGCTTTCGTTCTGATCTTTCCTTTCATCAGTCCCTGCATAGTGGTAACTCTCTCTGTCTCTCTCTCTCTCTCTCTCTGCATTTCTCAGCCGGCTCATCCTGCATCTTCTGCAATTCTTCTCCTTTTCAGCCGAAGCCAAAACCGGTGAGATAAGCAGCATCTCCTGAAGCATGTTGGTTTGGCGCTGCTGTTTGGATGGCCTCGAGGGGTCCCCTTCTACATCCCAAAACACCCATGGATGCAGGTTCCGCCTCAAACCCCTCGTGATGAGGAGTGGTTCTCCGCAGGAGTAATAGGGAGGTGAATGGCAAGGATGTGTTTGCGCAGCGAAATAAGAAAATAGGAATAGAAATAGAATCTGGAATGGACCTTGGAGGTCTTTTAGTCCAATCCCCTGCTCAAGCAGGAGAACCTATATCATTTCAGACAAGGTGGCTATCCAACATCTTCTTAAAGACTTCCAGTGTTGGGGCATTCACAACTTCTGGAGGCAACTTCTGTTCCACTGATTCATTGTTCTAACTGTCAGGAAATTTCTCCTTGTTTCTAAATTGCTTCTCTCCTGGATTAGTTTCCACCCATTGCTTCTTGTTCTACCCTCAGGTGCCTTGGAGAATAGCTTGACTCCCTCTTCTTTGTGGCAACCCCTGAGATATTGGAACAATGCTATCATGTCTCCCCTAGTCCTTCTTTCTCTTAAGCTAAACATACCCTGCCCCATTCATCCCTGCGACCAATCCGCTCGCACAGAGAGGGACTTCTCCAGGTGCCGTCCACTAAACAGTGTCGGGGGGGCGACACCTCGGAGCAGAGCCTTCTCTGTGATGGGCCCAGCCCTGTGGAATGACCTCCCCCTTGACATCAGGATTACCTCCGATCTCCGCTCCTTCCGTGTAAAGCTCAAGACCCACCTTTTCCAATTAGCTGGCCTGGCTCAACCATAGTTTTATCCCATTGCTCCTGACAATCTTTTTAAATTTGGAATTTTAACTGAGGGTATTTTAATTGTTAATTTTAATTCATTGTACGTTTTTAACGAGTGTTACCTCCTCCGGATACATGTATGTGTTTGTATGTATGGGTTTTTTATTGTACGCCGCCCCGAGTCCTTTTGGAGAGGGAGTGGCTAACAAATTAAATTTATTCTATTCTATTCTATACCCAGTTCCTGCAACCGTTCTTCATATGGTTTAGCCTGCAGTCCCCTAATCCTCTTTGTTGCTCTTCTCTGCACTCTTTCTAGAGTCTCTACATCTTTTTTACATCGTGGCGACCAGAACTGAATGCAGTATTCCAAGTGTGGCCTTACTAAGGATTTATAGAGTGGTATTAGCATCTCCTTTGATCTTGATTGTATCCCTCTGTTAATGCAGTTTAGGGTTGTGTTGGCTTTTTTGGCTGCTGTTGCACACTGCTGGCTCATATTTAGCTGGTTGTCCACTAAGACTCCAAGATCCCTCTCACAGTCTCTGCTATTAAGCCTGGTTTCTCCCAATTTATATGTGTCCTTTTGGTTTTTTTTCTTGCCCAAGTAAGACTTGACTTTTCTCTACGTTGAATTTCATTTTGTTATATAGGGTTAGAACAATCGGGCTTTTCTAACTCTTTTTTTTCTAGATGCACTGTACTTCGGATCACATTATCCCCAGCCAGGCTAAGGATTCTCTGATCCCTCACCTGGGAGTCTCCTGGAAGCTTTCAGTGGACTCCTTGTGGCCTAAAGGATGCTGGCCACAAAGACACACTTTGATGCGTTCCGGGATGCGTACCTACAAACATGTACAGGTAGTTCTCCAGTTACGACATATTCACTTAGCAACCCTTCCAAGTAACGATGGCACTGGGGAAAAAAGTGACTAACGACCGGTCCTCACACTTAAATCAGTTCCAGCTTCTGTATGCCTGGGAGCAATGGGAGTTGTAGTCAAAGCATGTCAGGTGGGCATCCAGTTGCGGAAATGGTGGTCCTTTCCTTGGAGACTGTTCACCTCCTCTTCCTGGCCCAGGAGTGTCAAAACTGAAGGCCTGCAGGCCAGATGCTTAAATCAGGAAATATTAAGTGCAGCCCATTTTCAGCCTCCAGCAGCACTCTGCCAGACAGAAATGGGGCCCATGGAGGCCCCACGAGACCCTGGCATGGCCTGATTCGGTCTCCCCAGCTTCCAGCAGCATGGTCAGAGGTGGTATTCAGCAGGTTCTGACTGGTTCTGGAGAACCGGTAGCGGAAATTTTGATTAGTTCAGAGAACCGGTAAATGCCACCTCTGGCTGGCCCGAGTCCCAGCTGATTGGGAGGGAATGGAGATGTTGCAATAACCTTCCCCTGGAGTGGGGAGGGAATGGGGATTTTACAGTATCCTTTCCCCAGGAGTGGGGAGGATGGGATTTCGATCTCCCAGGATGGGAGGGATTTTACAGTATCCTTTCCCCAGGAGTGGGAGGAATGGGATTTCAGTTCCTTCCCGGAGTAGGGGGAATGGGGATTTTACAGTATCCTTCCCTCGGCGTGGGCAGGGAATGGAGATTTTACAGTATCCTTTCCCCAGGAGTAGGGAGGGAATGGAGATTTTACAGTATCCTTCTCCTGGAGTGGGGAGGGAATGGGGATCTTGCAGTATCCTTCCCCTGGAGTGGGCAGAGAATGGGGATTTTGCAGTATCCTTCCCCTGGAGTGGGGAGGGAATGGAGATTTTACAGTATCCTTCCCCTGGAGTGGGGAGGGAATGGAGATTTTGCAGTATCCTTCCCCTGGAGTGGGGAGGGAATGGGGATTTTGCAGTATCCTTCCCGTGGAGTGGCCAGGGAATGGAGATTTTACAGTATCCTTTCCCCAGGAGTGGGGAGGGAATGGGGATTTTGCAGTATCCTTCCCGTGGAGTGACCAGGGAATGGAGATTTTACAGTATCCTTTCCCCAGGAGTAGGGAGGGAATGGGGATTTTACAGTATCCTTCCCCTGGAGTGGGCAGGGAATGGAGATTTTACAGTATCCTTTCCCCAGGAGTAGGGAGGGAATGGGGATTTTACAGTATCCTTCCCCTGGAGTGGGCAGGGAATGGAGATTTTACAGTATCCTTTCCCCAGGAGTAGGGAGGGAATGGGGATTTTGCAGTATCCTTCCCGTGGAGTGGCCAGGGAATGGAGATTTTACAGTATCCTTTCCCCAGGAGTAGGGAGGGAATGGGGATTTTGCAGTATCCTTCCCGTGGAGTGGCCAGGGAATGGAGATTTTACAGTATCCTTTCCCCAGGAGTGGGGAGGGAATGGGGATTTTGCAGTATCCTTCCCGTGGAGTGGCCAGGGAATGGAGATTTTACAGTATCCTTTCCCCAGGAGTGGGGAGGGAATGGGGATTTTGCAGTATCCTTCCCGTGGAGTGGCCAGGGAATGGAGATTTTACAGTATCCTTTTCCCAGGAGTGGGGAGGGAATGGGGATTTTGCAGTATCCTTCCCGTGGAGTGGGGTGGGAATGGAGTTTGGGAGGGATTTTGCAGTATCCTTCCCCTGGAGTAGGGATGGGAGATTTTACAGTTTCCTTCCCCTGCCACGCCCACCAAGCCACGCCACACCCACCAAGCCACAATCACAGAACAGTAGTAAAAAAAACTGAACCCATCACTGCTATGCCAGCCCAAAATTGGAGGCCAGGAGAGGCCAAAAACGGGCCACGTGTGGCCTCCGCACCCCATTTTGGCCAGCGGGGTGCTGCAAGAGGCATCCGTCCTGTCTCCCAACTCACTCTCTGCCCTCCCGGCGGCCCACGGAGGAGAACTACAATGCTGATCCAGCCCTTGAACAAATCCAGTTTGACACCCCTGTCCTCGCCTAATACGAATGCACGCCAGCCATTCGATTGGAGATGGAGTAAATTCTATTAACGCAGGCAAAGCATTGCAGAAATAGAGTTAAATCAACATATTAAACCAGAAGCCCTGTTCTCCCCTCTGTCCCTGACGCTCTACCCACTCCTCCACGCCACGGGCAGTGACTGGAATAAACCCACAGCTGTGATTGGAACTACATGAAGAGAAGGGCGCGCGTGCCACGGCCCACCGGTAAGGATCAGCCGTTCCCAATTATTTCCACCGCGCCGCGACAAACGCCGAACCTTTTGCTCTACGAAGTAGAATTGGCTACAGCGCACCGGTTGCCCCCTCCACAAAAAAGGAGGGGGGAGCTGGAAAAATAAATTAAGAAGGTTGACGTAAGAGAGGAGGAATTATCCGAGGAATACACAGGCAATTTTTAAAGGTTCGGCGGTGGGTAATTGAAAAGAGCGAAGGCAGAAAGCGAGAGCAACATGCAAAGAAGGAACCAGGAACATGATCGTCTCGTACAGATGGAGCTGCAAGGAAGGGCCCTTTTCATTTCTGAAGGACCTTGGTGGAGATTTGGGCACCCATCAAGCGGCGGATAAAATTTTCAGGGGGAGCTCTGAGCAAAAGATCTCACCCTGTGCTCCTAGGAGTAAGGGATGGATCGTTGTCAAACAGGTGAGGAGTTGTGCTGAGTGAAAGCAGATCCTCCTGTTGTATATCAATCAGAATTGAGCTGGAAGGGTCCTTGGAGGTCTTCTAGTCCAACCCTCTGCTCACACAGGAGGCCCTATAGCGTTCCAGACAATCTTCTATTCAGTCTCTCGTCTTAAAAGCCTGCAGTGATGGAGAGCCCACAACTTCTGGAGGCAGCTTTAATTCCAGGCTGCTTTTCTCCTTGATTAGTTTCCATCCTTCGTTCCTTATCTTGCTTTCTGGTGGCTTCGGAGAATATAGAAATGTTTCCAATAAGTAAGAAAAAAACTGCTAAACAACCACAGGGTTCATTTAACAATTGCAGTGATTCACTTAAAACAAAAGGCAAAAAAAAAAGATCATAAAATCAGGGGCAACTCATTGAACAATGACCCTGCTTAGCAACGGAAATCCAGGTCCCCGTTGCGGTCGTTACGTTGAGGATTACCCGTAATCTATTTCTGCATTTTGATTTATTTATTCTCTTCAAACGTCCTGCTGTCAACATCTGCCCTCTCCAGTGCCACCTTGGTGTGATGACCTTGTAGGTAAGGACGGCGTTGCCGCGACCCTCCGTTGCCCCTCATCCATCGCAGGGAGCCGTTTCAGGCTGCCGCTGCGGTTAATTATATAGCAACCGACACAAATAGTCTCTGGCGCGGCAGGGGATCGAAGGGAAGACAAGAGACGGCAAAGCGACGGGTAACAATAGGCCGGCAGAGACGACAAAAGAGGAAACGGCACGGGGCACGCGCCCCGAGACAATGAAGACAGCGTCAAAGGCAACCGGAGCAACGAGAAAGAGATAAAGGCAGCCACAAAGAGAGGACTCTGGAGAGGCAGTTGGCAACGGACCTCTTGTTCTCTTAGAAGACTTCCAAGGCTTTTTCGTGAACAAGGGAAAAGAAGCTCAAAAGAGGAACTTGAGTTGAAGTACCAGCTTTCTCCTCCGTGCCAGAAACGGGCATCCTTAATTGCAGAATGTGCACACACGAAGACACACACACACGAAGACACACACACACGGACGGACGGACGCAATCAGGAGCTGGTCTGCAGGCACTGTGAAGGGGAGATGTGGTTTATTCCCTTGTGTGCAAATGGGAAGCCGAGATGACATCATCTTAGTTGGGTTTTACATCCAAAATTTGGCCACCACACACTAAACTGAGTTGAAGGCCTCTTGGAGAACGAAATCATCAGCTCTCCCCAAATATTTTAGGGCAAAACTGATGGAAATCCACACAAGGGTAATCTTTTTGAAGTTTCAACCTTCACCCAGAAGAAAATTGTTGCAATTAATCTAGTAGTTCTCGGCCCTTACTCCAGGTCTCTCCTTCTGTTCTGACCTAGGCTTCCCCAAAATACAATACAATACAATAGTAGAGTTGGAAGGGACCTTGGAGGTCTTCTAGTCCAACCCCCTGCCTAGGCAGGAAACCCTATACCGTTTCAGACAAATGGCTATCCAACATCTTCTTAAAGACTTCCAGTGTTGGGGCATTCACAACTTCTGGAGGCAACTTCTGTTCCACTGATTAATTGTTCTAACTGTCAGGAAGTTTCTCCTCAGTTCTAGATTGCTTCTCTCCTTGATTAGTTTCCACCCATTGCTTCTTGTTCTACCCTCAGGTGCCTTGGAGAATAGTTTGACTCTCTCTTCTTTGTGGCAACCCCTGAGATATGGGAAGACTGCTATCATGTCTCCCCTAGTCCTTCTTTCTCTTAAGCTAGACATACCCAGTTCCTGCAACCGTTCTTCATATGTTTTAGTCTCCAGTCCCCTAATCATCTTTGTTGCTCTTCTCTGAACTCTTTCTAGAGTCTCCACATCTTTTCTACATCGTGGCGACCAAAACTGAATGCCGTATTCCAAGTGTGGCCTTACCAAGGCATTATAAAGTGTTATTAACACTTCATGTGATCTTGATTCTATCCCTCTGTTGATGCAGCCTAGGACTGGCACGAAGCAGATTCCTGGTCCCGACAAAATCCCTTTTATTAAACAAATGTGAATTCCTCTCATTCACATTCAGCAAAGGCCTGGCAAACAGTCTTTCAAAGGAGTATTTATGACTACAGACCTTATCTATCTTGGAAAGCTGCCATGTAAATATTCTCCAAATGAGGTGCTGTGCAAGGAAAGACTGGGCACAGAGTCTCTGAGATTCACAGACAGATCTTTACACTCCGAAAACGAACGAATTGTTTCCTGCAAAAGCCCACTCCCCTTTTGCACCTCTTTTATTTCCTACGGAGGGGAGGGGCATTCACCGCCCACCTGTGGCTTTACTCCCACATCTACCCTGATTTCTCAGCTGTTCTTTTCTTCTGGCAGCTCTGCGCATGTGCACACTAGGAACAGGCTCCAGCTGTTTCTCTGCCTCACTGCTGTCTGGCTCCGAAGGCAGCTGAGAATTGCCAGACGGCCTTGGCCCTGTCTCTGCTTCTGACACAGAGCCCTCATCAGAGCCTTTCCCAGCCTCCAGGACTGGCCCATGTTCCTCCCCAACCTCCTCCCTGTCCGGCTCTGCTGCCAGGCTGCTGGTGGGCCACAAAACCTTCGTAGGTTTGGTCCTTGTTCTGAAAGCAAGTTTTTTTCCCACAAGGACGAAGAGAGTCAGGTCAGAACTTCAGAAGTTCCTTGCCAAACTTGGCTTCAAACATTTAGAAATCTTTGTCAGGGGTGAGTGGGAAAAATGAGGAGGTGGGAAATGGCCCACTGGCACGGTGCTTAACAGACGGACGTCGCTTGGAGTTTCCACACAGCTTCCATGGAGCAACAAGGGCTGATTAGAAAGACCTTCCAGATATGAATTTTCTGCTCTGATGGAACTGATTTAAGGAGGGGATTGAGCAACTAACCAGGGATGGATTTGCTGTGCCAAAAACACAACTCTCCACCCAAAGGAAAACAGAAGAAATGCAGCAGTTCTGTGAAAGACTTCAGTAGAACGCTTTGCCTCCTTTCGCAGTTGTGGAAAACACACAGTGAAACAGAGGAAAAAAAAGGCCTGGAACCTTTGATTTGGATCTGTGATGGCAAACCTATGGCACGCATGCCACAGGGGGGGGGGGCACACAGAGCCCTCTCTCCAGGCACGCAAGCCGCCACCCCAGCTCAGCTCCACCGCGCATGCGTGTGCGCGCACCTCCCGCCAGCCAGCTGATTTTTATATCTCTGCCGTGCATCTGCCGTGGGGTGCAGGTGGGAAGTACACGTGCATTCACGGGAGGCGTGCGCATGTGCACAGGAGGCGCATAGAGGGCCCACCGCGGTCCATTTTTGCTCCCAGGAGGCTGCAGGGAGGCCCACTAGGCTCAAAACGGGGTGCGGGGAGGGTGCAGTGCGGCCCTCCATGGCCCATTTTTGCAGGGAGGCTTACTAGGCCCAAAACAGGGGGCACGGGAGGCATGCGCACATGTGCAGGAGGGAGCACCGGGGGCACGTTCACAGGAGGGGAAGGGGGTCAAGGGGGGCTGTAGACGCATTATATTATGACTGCAGGCACGCGCTCGCACGGTTTCGGCGCGTGACAACAAAAAGGTTAGCTCTCACTGATTTAGATTCTCTCCAGGCAAGGAACCCTGGATATGCTCAAGAAAAATATTTGTCTAGGCTTCTCTTCATCCCCTCCCCCCTCCCCCCCAAAAATGGTGAGGATCAATTTCTGGAACATTAGTTGAACACCTGCCCTGATTAGCAGCTTTCGAAGATCTCACGGGGAGGAAGACAGATCAAGAGTTCTCACTCAGAACCCGAGGACAGGAATAACACGAAGGTTGAAATCCACAAGATAATTCTTTTGTTTTTTGGCTAAACACATGGAAGAAATCGATAAGAGTGGGTCAACCAAGGCTGCATCTGTGAAGAAACGCTGGAGGCGCATTCACCGGTGATGCTCTCACAGATAGACCGGCGTGCAGAGCTGAAGGCTGTGTTGCAAAGTTCTACGGTCTTCTACTCCAGGTGGATTTTCCACCTAGAGTGAAGTTTGCAAGAGAGGTTGTTGAGGTCACATTCCATAACGGTGTGTGTGTGTTTTGGTCCTTCAAGGTGATCTCGGCTGATATTTGCTCTTTGTCTCTTCAGCCCGGTGTAAAGTCCTCTATTTGGAGCTCCCCAAGGTCCTGGGCTCAAATTCTCCTTGGGACCAAAAACGTCATTTTATGTGTCAAAGCTGGAGGGAAGTCCCAAACATCTGCCTCTCTGCTCTTATCTCATCATACTTCTGATGTCTTTTCCCTTGCGTCTAATATTGGTGTGCTAGATTCAGTGTCAATTCCAGTGCAGTTGATACAGGAACCGTTTTGGGATGCGAAGATGGACGCCTTCCCCGATGTTCATTTTTAATTTGGAGTCCCTTTGCCTTTGAGCATTGACATTCTCAGGAGTTGGGTGAGTTAGAATAGAATACAATAGCAGAGTTGGAAGGGACCTTGGAGGTCTTCTAGTCCAACCCCCTGCCCAGGCAGGAAACCCTATACCGTTTCAGACAAATGGCTATCCAACATCTTCTTAAAGACTTCCAGTGTTGGGGCATTCACAACTTCTGGAGGCAACTTCTGTTCCACTGATTCATTGTTCTCACTGTCAGGAAATTTCTCCTCCGTTCTAAGTTGCTTCTCTCCTTGATTAGTTTCTATGCATTGTTCCTTGTCTTGCTAAAGTAGAATAAAATATGGATTAAAATATAAGAATGAAGACGCGGCATAAAAGGGACCGTTAGAAGCTTGCTTAAAGGGAGAGGGAAATGTCATCAGCCTTCAATCACAACATGTTCCAGCAAACGTCCCTATGTCAAAAGTCCAAAACCACAAGGTTCAATTAAAGTTCGCATAAGGACACGTAGTCAGTACCTATGGCCCAAGACAAAAGGAGAAGTAAGACCCCCATCTCCTTATAAGGCTTTTTTCTCAAGGTAACCAATAAAAAATGATTTAAGTGTTTCCGTGTTACGCTGCCTTTGAGAATGTATAAGAATGCGTGCTTCGATAATGAAAATCGTTCAGAACTTGCAATGTTAGCCATGGGCTACTTTCTGAACCTGGCTGCCAAATAAACTCTCCCTGTATCTTGAGAAGTCTTAAGTCTGTCATTTTCTGCAACACTGCCTTCAGGTGCCTTGGAGAATAGTTTGACTCCCTCTTCTTTGTGGCAACCCCTGATATATTGGAACACTGCTATCATGTCTCCCCTAGTCCTTCTTTTCATTAAACTAGACAAACCCAGTTCCTGCAACTGTTCTTCATATGTTTTACGCTTCAGTCCCCTAATCATCTTTGTTGCTCTTCTCTGCACTCTTTCTAGAGTCTCCACATCTTTTCTACATCGTGGCGACCAAAACTGAATGCAGTATTCCAAGTGTGGCCTTACCAAGGCCTTATAAAGTGGTATCAACACTTCACCTGATCTTGATTCTATCCCTCTGTTGATGCAGCCTAGAACTGTGTTGGCTTTTTTGGCAGCTGCTGCACACTGCTGGCTCCTATTTAAATGGTTGTCCACTGGGACTCCAAGATCCCTTTCACAGTTACTACTCTTGAGGTAGGTATCATCTATACTGTACCTGTACATTTTGGTTTTCTTGCCCAAATGTAGAGCCTTACTCTTTTCACCATTGAATTTCATTTTGTTAGATAGCGCCCAATGCTCAAGTCTGTCAAGATCCTTCTGTATCTTGAGCTTATCTCCTTCCTTTACGGCAAGCTGACGTCAACGGAACATTGCAGGTCTGAAACCTCTTCCTTTTCTCTCCTTTTACTCATGAGAAAACTAGAGAAGGTCCCTTCTGAAAGGCTTCCTACACCCTCCTCCTTGCGTGGACTGAGAGACTTTTGGCATGACGGTTGCTGAGTCAGCAGCCAATCCCTCCTGCCTCCCAAATCCATTCCCACATATCATGCATGCTAGATCAAACAGGTATTTCTCCTCAAGATTTGGGTTCAAAATCCATTCGCCCTTGCTCTGCGTGCTCCTTCCACCATCCAGGCCTTGGTGAAGCCAACACTGCAAAGCTAATTTTTGCAAGACGAGGAGAATGTGGCCAGCATTAGAAGCTGTGCTGGTTCCGCGTCGTGCATCGTTTTCTACCAAACCCTGGATGTCTGTCAGCTTCCGCGGTCCCTAGCAATGCATTGTGAGATTCCTTTTCGGGTGCACCAAGGGGAGCACAAGCTGCATTAGCCGAAGTCACCCAGCGCTGCGCGGTGCCTGGACTTCACTCCATTAGTCATGCTGTCTCGTTTTCTATTAGTTTCCCTTCAATATTTTATGGGGGCTTTTTCCCTTCAGGTAGTAATATTTGCTGGGTCAGCAGAATCCAGCTCTCCATACTTTGCATTGTGACTGCTGGATTTTATTTACCAGAATAGTATTATTATGGTTGTTGCTGCTGCTATTGCTATTATTGTTATTACGGATAACTTGCCATAATAAGTAAAAAAAAAAAATACCTTGTCCTTTTTCCACCGAGGGAGAAAATCTTATGCGTGGGGTACACCACAAAACTTGCATAAATAGAAAGCCAACTGCATTGCTTGACTTCCAGAGTCTGGAGCGGAGAGGTAGGTTAATCTTGTAGGTAGTATTTCAAAAAAGCAGACTCAATGAAAGAGAGCTGACCCTTTTGCCCGTAAGAAGTCTGCACAAAAAAACAACGTGACTTCTTGAGTTATCACAAGGGACATTAGGGGGATGCATGGGCTTGTGGGCCACCGTTGCTTCATTTCCCCCCTAATTTGCAGCGGGGCAGTCTTCCCCATGCATGCAACACAGTCTTCTATGGAATTGGTCATGTTGAGTCTTGTCAATTCTGATAGTTGATGTTCCTCAAGATCCTTCTAGGGGAACTGAACTCAGAACGTACTCAAGGCCAGTCCACTAGTCCATCAACACCAACCCTCAACAGGGTTTCAGGGGACGTTGAAAGTCCACCCTCCGGAAGATGGTGCAGTTACAAATCAATGGTCTCCTTCAGCTGAAGGGGGTGGGGGGAATCAAGCTGTTTTCCAAGGCACCTGAACGCCAGATAAGGAATAATGGATGGAAACTGATCAAGGAGATATTCAACTGGGAAATGAGAAGAAATTTTCTAACAGTGAGAGCAATCCACCGATGGAACAAAAGTTGCCTTCAGAGGTGGTGGGAGCTTCATCACTGGAGGCTTTCAAGAAGAGACTGGACTGCCATTTGTCAGCAATGGTGTTGGGTCTCCTGATTGAGTGGGGGGGAGGTTGGACTACATGGCCTATAAGGTCCCTTCCAACTCTGTTAATATGAATCTAAAACTCAAGAAGAATCAATGATGGAGGCTAAAACATATGAAGAATAGTCACAGGAACTGGGGAAGTCTAGTTTAATGAAAATAAGAGCTAGGGGAGAACATGATAGCAGTCTTCCGATATCTCAGGGGCTGCCCCAAAGAAGAGGGAGTCAAGCTATTCTCCAAAGCACCTGAGGGTAGGAGAAGAAACAACGGGTGGAAACTAATCAAGGAGAGAAGCAACCTAGAACGAAGGAGGAATTTCCTGACAGTTAGAACAATTAATCAGTGGAACAACTTGCCCCCAGAAGTTGTGAAAGCCCCAACATTGGATGTTTTTAAGAAGATGTTAGATAGCCGTTTGTCTGAAGTGGTACAGGGTTTCCTGTCTAAGCAGGGGGTTGAACTAGATGACCTCCAAGGTCCCTTCCAACTCTATTAATCTATGTCTGAAAGCTTTTCGTGTGTCCTTTCAGGAAAGAAAGATGGACACTACTCAAGAGTCCATGGAGATCTGGAGGAAGGGGGGGAAACCTAAGATTCTCCTTCTTCTCCAACCAGCAGACAGTGGTTCTTCTTAGGGCTGCAGAATATAAGATATTAGTCTTTGTTGCCCAGCATGGCACAAGTCCAATGGCCACCTGTTCCTCTGTCCATGTGTGACAGACCTGCCCCAAAACAATCATTTAGGAAAGCAAAGGGGAGGCGAAATCTAAAGTCCTCGCTCACCAATACAAAGAGCCAAACTCAACGTTCTCCATCCCTCCCTCCAATGTCCGGTTCGTTGCCATCCTATCCAGGTTTGCTGTGATGTTGTGGGGAAACTCTTGGTTCTTTCAAGGTAAAGGTAAAGTTTCCCCTCACACATATGTGCTAGTCGTTCCCGACTCTAGGGGAATTCATCTCTATTTCATCGCTCATCTCCGTTTCAAAGCCGAAGAGCCAGCGCTGTCCAAAGACGTCTCCATGGTCATGTGGCCGGCATGGCTAAACGCCCAAGGCGCACGGAACGCTGTTCCCTTCCCACCAAAGGTGGTCCCTATTTTTCTACTTGCATTTTTGTACGTGCTTTCGAACTGCTAGTGGCAGAAGCTGGGACAAGTCACGGGAGCTCCCTCCATTACACGGCGCGTGGGATTCAAACCGCCAAACTGCCAACCTTTCTGATTGACAAGCTCAGCGTCTTAGCCACTGCTGCGAAATTTCACACCCAGGGCAAACGACCTTGAAGATTCCTGGGGTAACCGGTAGAAGCAGCTCAGATCTTCTTCACAGGTCAGCTCCCCCTCCCTATTTTCCACCGTTAGATTGCCCCAAATGCCTTTCCCCTCCCTTCCCTTTTGACACCAGGACGCTAGCAAGGCGCCAGGCCGACGATAGAGGCCACGACAATGGGAGAATCTGGCATTTTTCTCTGCAAGGAAATGCAGAAGAACAGTTTGCTTTGTTTTAGGATTAGGAAACATAGCTGTGGAGTGTTTCCCTCCCCCATCCTAAGACTATTAACAATTTATTCTAGGAATTACAGGCCGGCATCAGACCTTAACCAACGTCAATGACAACCGAATATCCTTTGGATAAACAAGCACTTCATCCTTGCATTATTCAGTCTCTACTTAACCCTGACGTCATGGGCTGCGGAAGCTTTGATCCAGCATGTGTCAGACCTGCTTCAGTCTGATCTCTCAGGAAAGAAAGACCCTCGACTCCAATGGGCTGAAGTGACGGGTTCTTTTACTAAAGGATGTCGGTTGCAGTAAAGCTAGGCCAGAGCTGTATTTCCCGTGCTAATCAGATACAGAATGTTTCCCCTCATCCCAGCCCTCCCCCCAGTTTTGTCTTCGGCCAATAAATATTCGCCTAGGTGTTTTGAGAAAGCCGAGGTGTTTGGGGTAATCCATATTCCTTCTCAGGACGCACGGCCTTGAGTGCTGGCACAAACTGCTTCTCAGTTTCTGTTCTTCGTCAAGCTGTCATCCCCCGCTCCAGTGGTGGGTTCCTGCTGGATCGCACCGGATCGCGCGCGCTCCCTTTCAGCGCTCCACCTGGCTTGCGCGCTCCCTTTCAGCGCTCCACCTGGCCTCGCGCTCCCTTCCGGCGCTGAAACCGGAAGTACAGTCTTGCCCCGCCCCTGGCGAAGCAACGACGCCTGTCTGCGCTCCACCAGCTCGGCTGGGAACGGAGATGTTTCCTCAGCGGAGCGGAGCCCCGCTCCGCTGAGGAAACATCTCCGTTCCCAGCCGAGCTGGTGGAGCGCAGACAGGCGTCGTTGCTTCGCCAGGGGCGGGCAAAACTGTACTTCCGGTTTCAGCGCCGGAAGGGAGCGCGAGGCCAGGTGGAGCGCTGAAAGGGAGCGCGAGGCCAGGTGGAGCGCTGAAAGGGAGCGCGCGCGATCCGGTGCGATCCGGGAGGAACCCACCACTGCCCCGCTCCCTATTTCCTATCAGGTCCCCATACAGGTTTATGGCTCATTTGATTTCCCACCCCCCATGCCCACCCCCTCCCACTTCAGCCTTTGATAGCAGGATGCCAGCAAGGCACCAGGCCGAAGATGGCAAACCTAACTTAGCACATTATACGTCATTTATTTACCGTAATTTTTGGAGTATAAGACGCACCTCCCCCCCCTAAAAGAGAATGAAAATTTGGATGCGTCTTATACACTGAATATAGCACCACCCACCCACAACCCTTCGGCCTCTGCCTCCCAGCAATTTACCTCTTTGCAGCAAACAGGGGGCTTGCTGAGGCTTCAATAAGCTATAGCAATCCCTGCAGCCTGTAACAGCTGATGATCGGGAGAAACTGAAAGTGAAACTTGCTATTTGCTCCACGTGGCAAATTGCTGGGAGGCAGATTTTTTTTTTCTTGTGCCAGTCAGGCTGTTTGCTGCAAGGAGGTAAGTCAACAACTATAAATGCATTATAGAATGTTCAAATCACTAGACTTATTTTTTAAATAAGTGCTTTATTATTATTCTAGACAACAAAATGAAGCTTTTTAAAATAAACGCTTGCTCTGAAGAGGCCCCTTGCTATTGTTTTAAAAAAATGCTATTCTTTTAAATAGCAGAGAATAACTATACTTCCAGAAAACACATCAAATTTTAACAGCATCTGTACTAGCCTGAAATATAACACTACAAACAGTGTATATTGCCTTTACTGTTTGTTGCAAGGAGGCAAATGGCTGAGAGGCAGAGGCAGATTTTTTTTCTCCTCGTTTTCCTCCCCAAAATCTAGGTGCGTCTTATACTCCGGAGCGTCTTATACACCGAAAAAAATACAGTGTTTTGTTCCCTCAAGTTTCTCCTTCCACCTTGGCACAACTCACAACCAACGGCACGGCCACCCCAGGAGCAAAGGGCAGGCAGCATTCACTTCCTCACTTCTTCCCTGGCACAGAATCCAGGGTGGATTGAGCTAATCCCTCCACTGTAGCGACAATAAAGAGTGGGAGAAAACTTCCAACTGAGCTCTGTGAGAGAGAGAGAGAGAGAGAGAGAGAGAGAGAGAGAGAGAGAGAGAGAGAGAGAGAGAACACGTCTGTGTGTGTGTGTGTGTGTTCCTCCTCTACTCCTCCACTCTCTTGCCAGCTCCCGCTAATACCTGCTGAGTCACATCTGGATAAATCCAGCAATATTTCCCCTGCAAAGTAATTTGTCTCCTACATCACTGCATCGGTTCTCACGTCTGAGGCAGACTCCTGCGAGGGAATGACACACGAGCGTGCGGGCTACGGAGCAAGGAAGAAAAATAATCCCTAGCAATGGAGGGGTTGCCACCTGCCTATATTTTCCACTCTTCCTCGGGAGATTTCTTATGACAAATGGGAAGAAGTGCAAAGTTTCGGCCTAACCTATCCTCTGGGCTATTTTTTTTTTTTTAATGGAAGTGCCTGCTTGCTTTGGAAGGAAGGTGTTGTGGTCCACCAGCAGCCAGTGGAGCTGGCAGCAGAGTCGGACAGGGAGGAGGTTGGGGAGGAGCATGGGCCAGTCCTGGAGGCTGGGGAAGGCTCGGACGAGGGCTCTGTGTCGGAGGCAGAGATGGGGCCGAGGCCGTCTGGCAGTTCTCAGCTGCCTTCGGAGCTAGACAGAAGTGAGGCAGAGGAACAGCTGGAGCCTGTTCCCAGTGTGCGCATGCGCAGAGCTGCCAGGAGAAAAGAACAGCTCAGAAATCAGGGTCGACTTGGGAGTAAAGCCACAGGTGGACGGTGAATGGCCCCTCCCGTAGGAAATAAAAGAGCAACAAAAGCGGAGATGGCTTTGGCAGGAAAACATTCATTCATTCATTCATTTCCGGAGTGTGAAGATCTGTCCCTGAATCTCAGAGACTCTGTGCCCAGTCTTTCCTTGCACAGCACTGCGTTTGGGAAATATTTACATGGCAGCTTTCCAAGCTAGACGAGATCTGTGGTCACACATTCACTTTTGAAAGACTGTTTGCCAGGCCTTTGCTGGATGTGACCGAGAAAAATTCACATTCGTCTAATAAAAGGGGTTTTGTCGGAGTCTGCTTCGTGTTTTTTGGGGAAGCCTAGGTCAGAACAGAAGGCTGGTGTGAAACAACTGAAGGCCCCAAACTGACATTCACATGATCCTTTCCAAACTAGGCTACCAAATCTGGGCTGCCATGCTATATGCCAGCGATGGCGAACCTTTTTTGGCTTGCGTGCCACAAGTGGGGGCAGCGCAGGGGGGTTGTGTGCGGGCGTGCTGCACCCATAATGCAACGCGCGACCCCCCCAGTACGCATGCGCGCACAACGCGCGGCCCCCCCCATTTTTACATGCTTTTTTCGCCTTCCCCAGGCTCCAGAGGCTTTATAGGAGCCTGGGGAGGGCGAAAAGAGCCTCCCCCCCCCAGAGGCTTCAGGGACCGTCCGGAGGCTTCCCTGAAGCCTTCAGAGCGCTTAACAACCGAGACCCTCCGAGTCGAACCCGGAAGTCACTTCCGGTTTGCTTGGAGGGTGGTTTTTAAGCGTTCCGAAGGCTTCAGGGAAGCCTCCGGATGGTCCCTGAAGCCTCCGGGGGTGGGGGGAGGCTATTTTCGCCCTCCCCAGGCTCCTATAAAGCCTCTGGAGCCTGGGGAAGGCGAAAAATAGCTTTTAAAAAGGTGAACTCAGGGCAGCGCCTTGTGTGCCCTGACAAATGGCTCCGCGTGCCACTTGTGGCACACGTGCCATAGGTTCGCCATCACTGCTATATGCAAACCTCCATGGTACGGCAAAGGGAGACAGAGACGTCTGTTTGCTGTCACCTATGGGTAATCTGAGTTTTTAACTGCCGCTTATTGGATAGTCCAGATTTTGGAATAGGCTTCCGAAAGGATGTTCTATTTGCCTGCCTTCTGTATTCCAAAAAAAATAATAATAGTCGGGTATTGATTGAGGGTGAAAAGATGGATGAAGAAAAGCAAGCATGTAGGAAAACACATGGGCTCCGGTACTCCCCACGTAGGCTGCAGCAGAGAACTCAAACAAGTAGGTGAAAAACTAGGCAAAAAAAGTAAATAAAAATCAATGGGATAACTTGATACCTGTCAGTTTGCATTTAAATCGAGTGGATTTTCTTAGCTCAAGGTCAAAGAGGAAATCCATCCAAGAATTTGCTAGAAAGGAGCACGCAAGAGGGGGAGGCTTACGGAGGGGAGGGGGGGGCGGAAAAAAAGCCCCCAAATCTCTTAAATCCTCCATCAGGATTTCAAAGAAAGGACTAGTTTTATCTACAGCCTTCCAAACGTGACCGCTGTGGGCCCCTGGATATCTGGCAAGATGAAAGGGAAGCAAAAAAATTTGAAGGCTTCGTGAAGCTGAATTTATATGCTTGCAGACGCTTAACGTCATCCATGGAAGCTTTTCAGAGGTTTCAAATTAGGGCCCAAGATTTTTTCTCTCTCTTCTAATAACTACTGCGGTTTTTTACTTGTCCTGAGTGGACCAAAATATTGCCACCAACTTGCCTTCCATTGAGGACCTGTATACTGCACAAGTCAAAAAGAAAATATCTACAGACCCCTCACATCCTGGGCATAAATTGTTTTAACTTCTATCCTCAAAACGACACTGTAGGGCATTGCACACCAGAACAACTAGACACAAGGACACAAGGAATGCCATCACTCTGCTTAACAACTAATTCCCACAACATTGTCAAATTATTTACTAAGACTGTATTATTATTGTTCTCCTCTTCCTTCCTAGTACCTATCTCTTCCCACTTATGACTACAACTATATTGCTTGTATCTTTACAATTTATATTGTTTATTTGTTCCAAAAATGAAATGTAATAACTATGAGTGATAATACTCTGTCTATTTGCATTGAAATGTATGTTACTTAGGTATCACACTGTTCACACATTGATATGTATAAACAATATAAAATAAAATAAAAAACTTGATATAAAAATATTGTTTTATTTGTTTCCTAGTATGGTTTAATTGCTTATTAGTAACCTATGACTATCGGTGAGTGTTGTTTCTTATGATTCTTGATGAATGTATTCTATTTTATTTTTCTTTATGTACATGGAGAGCCTATGCACCAAAGACAAATTCCTTGTGTGTCCAATCACACTTGATCAATAAAGAATTCTATTCTATTCTATTCTATTCCATTCTATTTCTATTCTACTTTCTCTTCTCCTATTCCTATTCCTATTCTATATACACTAAGAACCTATGCACCAAAGACAAATTCCTTGTGTGTCCAATCACACTTGGCCAATAAAGAATTCTATTCTATTCCATTCCATTCCATTCTATTCTACTCTATTCTATTCCATTCTATTCTATTTCTATTCTACTTTCTCTTCTCTTCTCTTCTCTTATTCCATTCCATTCCATTCCTATTCCTATTCTATATACACTAAGAACTATGCACCAAAGACAAATTCCTTGTGTGTCCAATCACACTTGATCAATAAAGAATTCTATTCTATTCTATTCCATTCTATTTCTATTCTACTTTCTCTTCTCCTATTCCTATTCCTATTCTATATACACTAAGAACCTATGCACCAAAGGCAAATTCCTTGTGTGTCCAATCACACTTGGCCAATAAAGAATTCTATTCTATTCCATTCCATTCCATTCTACTCTATTCTATTCCATTCTATTCTATTTCTCTTCTACTTTCTCTTCTCTTCTCTTATTCCATTCCATTCCTATTCCTATTCTATATACACTAAGAACTATGCACCAAAGACAAATTCCTTGTGTGTCCAATCACACTGGGCCAATAAAGAATTCCATTCTATTCCATTCCATTCTATTCTACTCTGTTCTATTCTATTCTATTCTATTTCTATTCTACTTTCTCTTCTCCTATTCCTATTCCTATTCTATATACACTAAGAACCTATGCACCAAAGGCAAATTCCTTGTGTGTCCAATCACACTTGGCCAATAAAGAATTCTATTCTATTCCATTCCATTCCATTCTACTCTATTCTATTCCATTCTATTCCATTCTATTCTATTTCTCTTCTACTTTCTCTTCTCTTCTCTTATTCCATTCCATTCCTATTCCTATTCTATATACACTAAGAACTATGCACCAAAGACAAATTCCTTGTGTGTCCAATCACACTGGGCCAATAAAGAATTCCATTCTATTCCATTCCATTCTATTCTACTCTGTTCTATTCTATTCTATTCTATTTCTATTCTACTTTCTCTTCTCCTATTCCTATTCCTATTCTATATACACTAAGAACCTATGCACCAAAGGCAAATTCCTTGTGTGTCCAATCACACTTGGCCAATAAAGAATTCTATTCTATTCCATTCCATTCCATTCTACTCTATTCTATTCCATTCTATTCCATTCTATTCTATTTCTCTTCTACTTTCTCTTCTCTTCTCTTATTCCATTCCATTCCATTCCTATTCCTATTCTATATACACTAAGAACTATGCACCAAAGACAAATTCCTTGTGTGTCCAATCACACTGGGCCAATAAAGAATTCCATTCTATTCCATTCCATTCTATTCTACTCTGTTCTATTCTATTCTATTTCTATTCTACTTTCTCTCCTCTTCTCCTATTCCATTCCATTCCTATTCCTATTCCTATTCTATATACACTAAGAACCTATGCACCAAAGACAAATCCCTTGTGTGTCCAATCACACTTGGCCAATAAAGAATTCTATTCTATTCCATTCCATTCCATTCCATTCCACTCCACTCCACTCCATTCCATTCTATTCTATTGAATTCTATTCCATTCTATTCTACTCTATTCCTTTCATTTTTTATTCTATTCTGTTCTATTCTATTCTATTCTATCCAGCAATAATGGTTAACCTTTGCGGTGCCGAGTGCCCAAATCCCCAAAATGCATTGCAATCGCCCCCACGCATGTGTGCACATCCACCGTGCAAGCGTCATGAGGGGCCCCTGCGCATGCTTCCCGCCCCCTGCACCAGTTTGGCCTCCTTGTTGGTGCAGGAGGCTTTCCAGGCTCAAACTGGGGTGCGGGGGGCTCGTGCAGTGCCCAAACAGCCCATGTTGGCTTCCAGGTTGGTGCAGATGGCAGAAATGAAGGCGAAAGATAGGGCATGATTGGGGGGGGGGGGAACCCGGCGAGATTGGGGAAGGCCCTGCCCTCCTGCACATCTGCAGCAGAGACCCGAAGACCAGCTGGCCACCAGGAGGCGTGTGCGTATGCGCAGTGGAGTTCGGATGGGGCAATTGTTGACATGCCCGCAGAGAGGGCTGTGTGGCCCACCTGTGGCACGTGGGCCAAGTGTTCGCCATCACGGCTATATGGCATTGTCTCGTCCAATACGATGCGTCCAGCTGAAGTTGGTATTTCCGGTAGCGATCTTCCTTGGTTCTTTCTATGGGAGTTGGATCCAAAGAGAATCACGGGGAGAAATTGTGAAGGATGGACTTGGAAAAAAAAGGCTACAGGACTTAGAAGAACGTCTTCAAAGGATCAGCTGCGTTTGAAGGACATCTCCTTAGGTGCTTCTTGCTTTGATCGGCAGTCGGGAAAGAAAGAAAGAAAAAAAGAAAGCCCTTGGTGTGTCTTTTAACAAGGGACCTCTCTGGCGCTCACAAAGAGCCTCCATTGAGAGCGCGGAGTGTTTTCCACTCACAAAACAATTGTCGGAATCCTCAAACACAAGCCCCCGTTTAGGAGAAAAAGGAAGCGTCTTGAGAGACGGGCGAAACGGCCTAAATAGCTCTCCACGGTGGCAATTTGCAAGGCAGCTGCCAACATCATGCGGAAGCCAGGTGTATGCATAAAACACACTTCACAGTGGCAACACTTCTCAGTGCGCAACCTGGCCAGCTTGGTTTTGCTTTCTTGGGAGGTCACTCTTGCAAGCCTGGCCCTGCGCGAACATGGAGAGCATGGCGTCTCTTGGAGACAGAAGAGGAGGAGGTCAATTGTTGATGGTCAGGTAGTCCATCTTCCAGAATCCAGTTCTTTTCAGACATGTTGGACTTCAGTCTGAGTGATGCCCAGACCCCAAAACCACCAAGATGTTTTCCTAAAACCACCAAGACCATATTCCTTCACCCTTAAGAATCTTCTACCCTCAAACTGTTGGGACCTCAGGGACCACAAAATTCATAAATTTAAAACCTGTGGACCACTAATATGATCTGCCCAATGACTGGCTGGGTGGGCGTGGCTAGGTGGTCATGTGACTGTGTGGGTGTAGCCAACTTGATGTCACTCACATCGAGGGGCGCCTCGCCGGCCTCTACTCGCCCCTCCTCTCCCAGCCACTCCTCCCCTCCCCGCCGGGCTCCTTAGGGTCTCAACAGTTGGTGGAGCTAAGCAGCCCCCAGGAGAAAGAGTTGGCAAAACAGCTCCGTTCAAATTGGATCTGACCGAGAAGGAGGCTCAGCAGAAGCACCTCACTGAGGACTAGGAGCATAGGCTTTCCAAGCAGAGGGAAGACCTGCGGGAGGGCAAGGCCAGGGACTGGCGCCTGGAGGCTCAGCGGGCTGAGAGGGTCAGCCAGTTCCAGGCCAGGATGCAGTCCCACTGGAATGAGGCCCTCCAGCTCTTCACCACCAGCGGCTCTTCCCTCCAGCCTTTGCCCAAAGCCCCCCACCAGGAGGCTGAAGCAGACCCCAAGTTGGAATTTCTGCCCCCCTCCGACTCGCACAAACAGACCCCAAAGGGAGAGACTCTCTGCAACAACACAAGCCTTCATTGCACGTATCCATCCCAGGGGCCGTAGTTTGAGGACCCCCGATTTAGTGCAATATAAAAAAATGCAAATAGTTTTTCTGCAGACCACCAAAACTTTCTCGCCAGACCACCAGTTGGTGACCGCTGCTCTAGGCTTCGATCCACTGCAATCCTTTGACCCACTTTCCAATTAAGGACAAAGCCTAGATCCCAGATCTTTGCTTGCCCGGGGTCCTCTCCCCTTTCCCTACCTCACCCCCTGGTTGCTGATATCCCAACCCCTTTTGAGCATCTCCCCTCTGAGACCCCCCCCATCCTTGTCCCCTTTTCTTTCCCCGCGCCCCCCGAACGGCGTACAGCGAGCGAGATGTAGCATTGCGCTTTGTGTATCCTACTAAAAGATATTTAATAAATATGCAAATCACTTGCCTCGTCTCCTCAGGCAGGTAAGGAGAGCGTGTACGCAGCAGAAAGGACTGTAGTTAAGTATTAAATCTATTTGTTGGCAAGAGAACCGAATGAAGAATAGGCGATGCTCGGTTTGGGAGGGAAAAAAAAGCGGGGGGTGGGGGGAGATGAATGCCTGCACCGGCAAAAGGGAAGCAGCTAAAAATACAGCAATGAAATCTCTTAATTGCTGGCTTGTTGGGTTGAATGCAAAGGGTGTTACTTGGCCTTTTTACTCCGTGGAGCTATGCAACACCAGGAGAGGGGATTCATCGACCCAAATCACAAAAGACATGGCCCAAGAAGAGTCAAAAATGATCTACGCAGAAGGCAGCTGCTACAGCCTTCCAAATTCTCACTCGAGCCTCTTTCAAATTCTGTTTATGTATCTCAGCCAGCAACCTCGGATTCGTTTTTCCAAGAGGGATGAATTTCAGGAAGTCAAGCAAAATGTATGTTTCCCCCTGCCAGTTTCTCTCTCTCTCTCTCTCTCTCTCTCTCTCTCTCTCTCTCTCTCTCTCTCTCTCTCACACACACACTCACACACACACACACACACACACACACACTCACACACACACACACACACAGTTCTCTGGAGAAGCCATGTTTTTGGAGGTCTAAACACCAACAGCCACAACAGCTTTGTGGAGTGGGAGAGATTGAGCCACAGAGCCGAATTTGCTGCCACCCAGAACTGAATGGCGTCGACTATCTTCTATCCGTTTTATACATCCTAAGCCATGTTCTCTCTTCTGCTGTTTAATTTGTGGGTGCGAAATATCTTATAGTGGAAAAAAAAATACTTTCTAGTGAAGAGAAGGACCAGGGGAGACAAGATAGCAGTTCTTCCAATATTTGAGGGGCTGCCACAGAGGGGGGGGGCGCAAGCTATTTTCCAAAGCACCCGAAGGCCGGACAAGGAATAATAGATGGAAGATCCAGGAGAGATTCAGCCAAGAAACAAGGAGACATTTTCTGACAGGGAGAGCAATCAACCCATGGAACAGAAGTTGCCTTCGGAAGTTGTGGGAGCTTCATCCCTGGAGGCTTTCAAGAAGAGAGCCAGGACTGCCATCTGTCAGGAATGGTGCTTGGGCGGAGGGTTGGACTAGATGACCTACAAGGTCCCTTCCAACTCTTGTTAATCTGTTAAAAAAAGGTCCACCCTTGGACATTTCCTGAATTTTCAACGCTGATGTCTCCAGAATTGCACTAGAGCAGGGACGGCTAACCTTTTTGCTGTTGGGTGCAAAAACATGCGCTTGCACGATAGCATGTTTGTGTGTGCTGGCACCCATAATGCAAAGTGCGCCCCGACATGCACATGCGTTCACAACACACACACCCTCCCCCCCCATGCACGCTGCACTCCTCGCCTCCAAGCTGAGCTTGGTATTTTCTCCGGGTGGCCATTTTTGCCCTCCCCAGGCTCCAGGAAAGCCTCCGGAGCCTTGGGGAAGGCGAAAAACGGACCCAACAGTCCTACCGGAAGTTTGGAAATGACCCATTTCCGGCTTTCAGAGGACCTCCGGGGGAGCGCTTTTCACCCTCCCCAGGCTCCCGAGACTTTCCTGAAGCCTGGGAAGGGTGAAAACGGCCTTCCCTGGCTCTCCGGAAGGCCGAAAATCAGTTGGCGGGCATATGCCAATGGCTCGAGTGCCAGCAGATATAGCTCTATGCCATAGGTTCACCATCACAGCACTAGAGGGTAAAGATCTGTATTTCCGTCTAAGTTTATTTATTTTTTCCAGCAAACACCTGCCTGGTATCTTCAGTTTTAATTACGCGCCCTTTTCAGAAGGGAGAATGTGTCCAAACTTCTAACACGATCAAGCTAAATGCCAATTCTATCACGATCAAGAAAAATCCATTCAGCACCTTGGCACCTTCGGGAAGTGGAAGGCCAAGGAGGTCTTGGCCCAACCCGCAGCGAAGAGTCACGTGCCCTCCTATGCCAGCTCCACCACTGGCATCACGCAGCTATACGTCACCCACCCGTAATGAAACCGCAGCGACAAAAAGGGAACGGATTAGCGATGGGGAGAGCCAGCAGGCATCTCACAAAGAGGGAGAAAATCAAAGCAGGAATAAAGACCCCGTTTCTTGCTTAGCAGGAAGAAGCAATTCAAAGATGAAATGTTCGGGCGCTGATGCCGTTTAAGAACATTTGTTCGCCTGAAAAGGCACTCTTCCTGATTTGGGTCAATGGTAAACAAGCACGGTTCTCCTTAATGACCATCTTCCCAAAAAAAAAAACACACAACACGTTGTTGGGTTTGTACTAATTGCACCGAGTGGTTGGATGTTCTGCAACTGGCATTTAAGAGGCATCCTATGTGGGCCTCATAGGGACACGGTGGCTCAGGCGCTGAGCTTGTCGATCAGAAAAGTCGGCAGTTCGGCGGTTCGAATCCCTAGCGCCGCGTAACGGAGTGAACTCCCGTGACTTGTCCCAGCTTCTGCCAACCTAGCAGTTCGAAAGAACATAAAAAATGCCAGTAGAAAAATAGGGACCACATTTGGTGGGAAGGGAACAGCGTCCCGGGCGCCTTTGGGGTTGAGTCATGCCGGTTGCATGACCATGGAGACGTCTTCGGACAGCGCTGGCTCTTCGGCTTTGGAACGGAGATGAGCACCGCCCCCTAGAGTCGGGAACGGCTAGCACATATGCTAGGGGAACCCTTACCTTTAAGTGGGCTTCAACAGCAAGTGTAATGACCCGGGGCAAGGCACGGAGGTAACACAGCCAGCCGATAGTTCAAAAAACTCCTTTATTGCTCCAACTTTCCCCCACGTTTCTGGTAAGTTCCGGAGCAAAATGCTCACACCCACACCTCCAGCAGCCTCTGGCTGAGAGCAGTCCAGCACAACACTGTTAGCACAGCAGCTTCAAGGCAAGGAGTCCAGCGAGGCAAAGGAACAAGGCGTCAACTCGCAAAGTATCCCTGGCCTGCTCTCGAGTTGCCATAGGCAAGGAGGATGGGGAACTGACGACACAGCATGGCGGCCACAAACAGAAGAACATTCCACGTATATCTTTCTCAAGGCTGTCTCCCAGGTTACCCACAACACCCAGAGGAGGAGTGTTCTCTACAGCCCACAAAAGTGCTCTGTTGGAGAATGTGACATCCTGGGGGGAGGGGAGAAACAGGGTCATAATTGGGCCATAAATTATGTGGGGTCAGAGCTGGACATGTTGCTCCTAATAAATAACTGGATTTCTTTTGAAGCTTGGCTTGAGACTCATGGTTTAATTAGTGTATCTGTTGGAACCCTGACAGAAGGCAGCAATAAGGTAAGAAGTCCAGCGAACTCTGGACATCGGCAACGTCACATAAAACTCTATGAATTCAGTGCTTGTTCCCGACAAGTGCCCCTCCGTATAGCATCTCTTTAAGTCTCAGTCCCCAGGTGTGCCTTGTGAAGAGGGGTGGGGTGCTCGCTTCCCAAGTCGCCGGGTCAGCCTATGCTGTTCCCGCCTTCTCTCCACTCTCCGTGCTCGGGGATCAGGAGGGAGTGGTCCTTGCTCCTTGCCTGAGCTCTGTCGCTCCTCATCTCCACTTCCTGCCCTCTCTCCCCCCCTTTCAAGGGGGTTGCCTCGTCCTGCTCCTCCCCGTGTTCCTCTGGAGCCAACAGGGCCGCTCCCTCGACCTCCGTCAGCCCCAACTCTGGCTCATCCTCCTCCGCGGACTTAGGCTCCAATGGAGCCATGACAGCAAGGCTGTTCTCCATCCCCCAGAAGGATGGTGGAAAAGGCAAAGAACAGGGAGGCAGCGGAAGGGTCAAGGCAATTCTTAGATATTGATGAAATTAGACAGGTGGTCTCTGTACTGCCATGTCTTGATTGGAAAAAACAAAGCCGAAACACGCATTTTAATCAAGGCATTTTACTCTGATCATTTCTATTCCTCTCAGGGAGAGGAAGGGGCTATAAAAACACTACCTACAGCTCTCTCTCTCCCTCTCCCTCTCTCTCTCTCTCTCTCTTTCTCTCTCTCTCTTTTAAAAGGGAAAGAATAAGCAGTTTTCTTATTGTTTGGATAAGGCTTGAGTCGGGGAGAACCTCAAACACTGCCTTAGCTAAGGAGGAAGCTAATGGAATTAATCCAAAATACAAGGAGGGAAAGGGGGGGGAGGATAATTAACTCATTTGAAACGTTCTCCCAGACTGGAAGAACTGAATAATTCGTTTCGTCTGGGAAGGTTAAATGTTCGATTATAAAAACGCCGTAATCACTTTCTGTCTGCGCATGGAGCTAAGCTGGAGCATTGCCTGCGACCCTTTGACCAGGCTGAATTAAGTCGTCGCGTCTTTCATTTGGTGTGACTGGAATAGGATAGAGGGAGTCCTCGACCTACAATCGTTTGCTTAGTGACTTCAGACTGGGGTTATGACCGTCACAGCATTTCCACCATCAACATCTGGGCATTTGCAACCGGTGTGTATTTACAATGGTTGCCGTGTCCCGGGGTCATTTGATGGCATTTGCCTGCAATTGGGCAGTTCGACTCTCACCAGGCTCAAGGTTGACTCAGACTTCCATCCTTCCAAGGTGGGTAAAATGAGGACCCAGATTATTGGGGGGCAAGAGGCTGACTCTGTAAACTGCTTAGAGAGGCCTGTATATAAGCGGTATATAAGTCTAATTTCTATTGCTATCTCCCTTCCTTCCTTCCTTCCTTCCTTCCTTCCTTCCTTCTTTCCTTTCCTTTCCTTCCTTCCTTCCCAGTGGTTAGAGTGCGGTTATTTACAGGCTGACTCTGCCCCACTGCCAGCAGTTCGATCCTGACCGGTTCAAGATTGACTCAGCCATCCATCCTTCCGAAGTGGGTAAAACGAGGACCCAGATTTTGGGGGGCAACAGGCTGTCTCTGTAAGAGAGGGCTGTAAAGCACTGTGAAGCGGTATATAAGTCTAAGTGCTATTGCTATTTCCCTCCCTCCCTTCCTTCCTTCCTTCCTTCCTTCCTTCCTTCCTCCCTCCCTCCCTCCCTCCCTTCCTTCTTTCTTTCCTTCTTTCCCAGTGGTTAGAGTGCGGTTATTTACAGGCTGACTCTGCCCCACTGCCAGCAGTTCGATCTTGACCGGCTCAAGGCTGACTCAGACGTCCATCCTTCCGAGGTGGGTAAAACGAGGACCCAGATTGTTGGGGGCAACAGGCTGATACAGTAAACCGCTTAAAGAGGGATGTGAAGCATTGTGAAGCGGCATACAAGTCTAAGGGCTGTTGCTATCTGTAGTCTTCCCTGCTTGTTTCCAACAAGCAAAATCAACAGGGAGAAGCCAGATTCACTTAATGACTGCATGGCTCACTTAACAACGGCGGTGATTCACTTAAATGCAGCAAATCACACTGTAAATTCAGGCCGCGGCTTGCTTAAATAACCACCAGGCTTAACAATAGAAATTTTGATCATAAGTTGAGGATTACCTGAGCTCTCAAGGGAGAAGAACTGTGAAAACTCACAATTATTGCTAGAGTAATCGCATGGGTTTGTAATGAGCCGCGAACCCTGGAGTTTGAAACGCGCATTCCTAGCCTAAAACCAGCCTGTCGGCTGTCCCGTTGGCGAATCCAGAAAAAGGTACTCCTGGGATGTTGTTTTACCAAGATTATAAAACTTTCCTGAATAAACCACATTGGCACAGAAGAAGCAAAACCAGCTCTGGGTTTCCTGTGCAAAAGCAAGAATAGTTAATTCTCTCTTTTCCCTATGGGCCGCCCACAATCCAATAGGTCCACCAATCACTTCTGTTTGTTTTGTTATGGGAACCAGCCAGCCTCACTGGGACACCTGCTCAGTATGTCCTTGAAATGGCATCAACGTCTCCTGGGAACGGATGGATGCTTGGATGCCACTCCCCCCACCCTTGCATTCTATTCCAGCCCCCTCCCTTTTATTGTCAAAACCGAATGTAGTGAAAGAGTGACTAAGTCTTGACACAGCCAAGACCTCCTGATGTTGCTGAACTACGACTCCCAGCATCCCTCTCAGTCCTGGCCAGGGGGCCTGCTGGGAATTGTAGTTGAAAGACCTCTAGAAGGGAAGGGTGGTGAAAAGCGTCTAAGAAAGATCCCCACAGCTCGGTAGTTTTGAATACAAAAAGGCCCAAATTTCTGAAAACGTGGGGCAAAAGGACAAAAGGAAAAAAGAAATAAGGGAGAAGAATGCATTGAGAGAAAGGTGGACGAGGACCGTCGGGAATTCCTCAACTCTTCAGGAAGGTCAAACGTGGATCAAGATAACGCAACACCTCGGATCCAAGAATAGGAAAATAATCAGCGTTCAGGTGCTTAAATCAAGGCATCGAATGTTGATATCTCTATTTATGGGGTCTATTACTCTATTACGCCAAGTACTTTGCTTCCTATCGCTTCCCGGTCTTCTCGTTGAGAGAGGTAGTTATCTCCACGCGATTTAATTAAAGTCTAGTGTTTAATGACAAAAAAATGTGCTACTAATTATTTCTCTGTGCTTTTCGGGGGGAAAAAAATCTTTTTTCCAACCCCTTCTCTTTGTTTTCTCTTTTCTCTCCCTGCAAAAAGTGTGTGTGTGTGTGTGTGTGTGTGTGTCTAATTACGGTGCATCTTCGAATGGAAAGGCGAGGCACACCGGCGGAGTTTGGGTGAGGAGCCAAGAGGTGGCAGTTCAGGGTTTTGCAGAAAGTGGGTCTGCCGGTTCAGCTCCGAGACGTAAACTTGCGAGAACGGCCCACTGCAGTATGAAATCCCCTCCGAGCGTAACGGAGAAGCTACATCTCTGTCAGCATAAAGGCGAAAGTCCCAAGGGTGGGCTGGGAGCCATTAGAGCAAGAGGTGGTGGCAAGAACGACCATTCCTTTACTTAATTGGTACCAGGCTGGCAGGTGGGGGCTGGCACATGTCCGGATGATTTCAGCACCCTGGAAATGGTGCATCTTCCAGGAAAATCTTTTCTTTTCTTTTTGCCAGGGATTTGCAAAGCAGCATGCTACGTTGCATGCCGCTTTGTTTATCTTGTGAAAGGACATGATTTGCACAGAGACGTAACCTGTGGGGATCTACCGTCCTCTCTTTCATCTCTCCCCCTCTCCCTCCCCCTCTCTCATCCCTCCCTCTGTCTCATCTCTCCATCTCTCTCTCTTCCTCTCTCCCTCCCTCTCATCTCTCTCTCCCTCCCTCTCATCTCTCCATCTCCCTCCCCCTCTCATCTGTCCCCCTCTCCCCTCCCCTCTCATCTCTCCCTCTCTCTTCCCATCCCCTCACTCTCTCCCTCCTTCTCATCTCTCCATCTCCCTCTGCCTCCATCTCTCATCTCTCCCCCTCTTCTCCCCCTCTCATCTCTCCCTCTCTCCCCCTCCTCCTCTCATCTCTCCATCTCTACCCTCTCTCATCCCTCCCTCCCTCTCATCTCTCCCTCGCTCTCTTCCCCCCTCTCATCTCTCCATCTCTTTTCCCTTCCCCCTCTCATCTCTCTCTCCCTCCCTCATCTCTCCATCTCCCTCCCCCTCTCATCTCTCCCCCTCTAGCCCCTCCCATCTCCCCCCTCTCTCTTCCCCACCCCCTCTCATCTCTCTCCCTCCCTCTCATCTCTCCATCTCCCTCTGCTCCATCTCACATCTCTCCCCCTCTCTCCCCTCCCCCTCTCTCTTCGCCTCCCCCTCTCATCTCTCCATCCCTCCCCCCCTCATCCCTCCCTCCCTCTCATCTCTCCCTCACTCTCTTCCCCCCTCTCATCTCTCCATCTCTTTTCCCCTCCCCCTCTCATCTCTCTCCTTCCCTCATCTCTCCATCTCCCTCCCCCTCTCATCTCTCCCCCACTAGCCCCTCCCCTCTCATCTCCCCCCTCTCTTCCCCTCCCCCTCTCATCTCTCTCCCTCCCTCTCATCTCTCCATCTCCCTCTGCTCCATCTCACATCTCTCCCCCTCTCTCCCCTCCCCCTCTCTCTTCCCCTCCCTCTCTCATCTCTCCAACCCTCCCTCCCTCTCATCTCTCCCTCTCTCTCTCTTCCCCTCCCCCTCATCTCTCTATTTCTCCCCCCCTCCCCCTCTCATCTCTCCCTCCCCCTTTCTCACCCCTCCCTCTTCCTTTCTCACTCCTTCCCAACCTCTCCCTCTCCCTTTCTCTCTCATCTCTCTCTCTTCCCCTCCCCATCTCTCTATTCCTCTCTCCCTGTCTCTCTCCCCCCTCTCTCATCTCTCCCTCCTTCCTTCTCCCTCTCTCTCAAACTCAAGTCCAGGGTCCTGAGAATGAAATCAGCTCTGGCCAAAGGCCGGAACGTGCTTTTTTTTTTTTTGCTTCTCATCACACAAAGGCATCCTAAAAAGGATGCCCAGATGCAGCCCAGCCTTTTAGGTTGAAAGGGCTGGACAGAGCTGAAAGGGGCGACAGAGAAAGAGATGGATGAATAACATTGATGGAAGGAGGAAACAGCTTAGAGATGCAAGGAAGGAGCGATGGGAGAGCAATAGCAATATCCTGTTTCCCTGAAAATAAGACCCGGCTGGAAAATAAACCCCAGCATGCTTTTTTCCCCAGGACGCTTGTAATGTAAGCCCTATCCCAAAAATAAGCCCCAGGTATGATCGTCAACCAGACAGACGCATTTAGTACCATATTCCCCCCGAAATTTCCCCATTTCCCAGAGGGCAGGCCACCCTCCACATCTGAAATCTTCCAGGAGAGGAGGTGAATTTTGCCCTCAAAAAATGGCTGCAAATTTCATCAGTTTCGTCAGGCTGACTTTGTTTGCAAATGGTGACTGGGACACACACACACAGAGAGAGAGAGAGAGAGAGAGAGAGAGAGAGAGAGAGAGAGAGAGAGAGAGAGAGAGAGACAGAGAGAGAGAGAGAGAGAGAGAGAGAGAGGATGCTGCAACTGTCATAAATACATGTCAATTGTCCAGTGCCTGAATTTTGACCAGGGGAAGCCGCAATCGTCGTGAATGTTAGAACTGGTTATAAGTCTCCTTTCCTAGCACCGTCGTAACATTCAAATGGTTGCCAAATTGCCGTAAGTCGAGCACGAGTGTTAAGATAATGGCAGAGACTGTCCTTCTTATTTGCTCTTTCAAAGCCGATAAGGAGAGGCAGAGGAGAGGACACGAAAGGTGTGAAGAGGAGGCATTTAAAGAACACACTGCTGCACCCCAAAATCACTGTGTCTTCCAATTTGGATATTTTATCCGACAATATCCCAGCAAACCTTTCCAGATTTTAATCCAGAACTGAGATTCAAGATATACGATTGTCACTGACTGAGCATCTACAGGGACAAACTACTCGGTGAATTCATGAATTTTATAAAAAGCCTTTTGCAGGCTCCCTGCTCGCGAGATTGGCTTTTAACCGATGTTAAGCATCTTAGCAGAGGACAAACCATTTTCTTTCCATTTGCCCACAGGGACGAGGTTGACATTTATTTAATTTTCATTTTATTACATTTCTTTGCTGCCCACCTTACCACAGAGTAATTCTGGGCGGCTTACAATCTGGCTGCATTTATTTATAGATAGGAAAGATTTACATCAGGTCGGGGTGAAATCCACTTAACTTTGCTACCGGTTCGGTAGCAAAGTGAGTGTGCGCCTAGGACCTTCTGCGCATGCGCAGAGCATCAAAATGATGTATAGGCGGGTGGGCGGAGCCTGCTACCGAGCGCGCCTGCATAGGTAAGCAAACAGCAAAAGGGGAGGGAATGGGCTGTGCCATGCGATTTAGATATAAATTGTGCGTTACAGCTGATCATCACCCGAACCGGTAGCATTTTTTTTACAGGCGAACCAGTAGAATTTTTTTTACAGGCGAACCGGTAGCATTTTTTTTTACAGGCGAACCGGTAGCATTTTTTTTACAGGCGAATCGGTAGCATTTTTTTTCAGGCGAACCAGTAGCATTTTTACTACCGGTTTAGGCGAACCGGTCCGAACCGGTAGCATTTTTTTTTACAAGCGAACTGGTAGCATTTTTTTTACAGGCGAACCGGTAGCATTTTTACTACCGGTTTAGGCGAACCGGTCCGAACCGGTAGCATTTTTTTTTACAGGCGAACCGGTAGCATTTTTTTTACAGGCGAACCGGTAGCATTTTTTTTTACAGGCGAACCGGTAGCATTTTTACTACCGGTTTGGGCGAACTGGTCCGAACCGGTAGCATTTTTACTGCCGGTTGAGGCAAACCGGTCCAAACTGGTAGCATTTTACCCCTGCATCAGATAAGGAGCCAAGAGGAATCCCTTTTAAAGCATTGATTTTAAAAAAAAAAAAACACCAAAAAGGGAGATTCTATTTGCAAATCCAGCAATCGGGATGATAAAAGAACCCGAGACGTTTTTCAGTACCCCAAACAGCCTTCGTTCTCTCTTATCCTTCTTTTTTTCTTTTCTTTCTTTTTGCAAATGTCTTAAGTCGCAAAGTTTATTTGCTTGCGGCGGCTGTAAACGGGCTAAGACCCGAAGAGAAGGTTCCAGGTAAAAACACAGACGGAAACAAATTTCACAACCCACACGTTCGCCTTCTCCATTTCTACAAAAATGCCGGGGAGCCGTTATTCTTGGCTGAGCCGCGTGCTTTTATTTCAGGCCAAGATCTGCTGACAAAAAACGCTGCATGCAGATAACTTGCAGTCCAGGCGCCTGAGTTACAATGGAAGGACCCAACCGGTGCCGCAGGCAGGAAGATGGAATCCCATTTGCGGCTCGCTCCCGTCCCTGAGCAGTGATTTGCAATCTGCTTGACTATTCTAATTTTGCTCATGTGTGACTGCAGGTTTTTAAACGCAACCAATTGATTCGCTTAGTTAAAATCCTGAGGAGGGGGCCATCATGGCGGGGGTCCCCGACTTCCATGCTTTTTAAATCCCTATCTTTGCACAGGTACTGCACTGCGAGAACCCTAAATGGGATGGTTTTACATCCCTGTCGCATCACAGATTGGTACTTCTAAAAGACGCTGGCTGGTCTCTTGGCTCCTTGGACTCCAGGGCATGTTTTATTCCGGGGGTTTGAATCCACGAATTAGCTTTCAGCCAATAGAAACAAGATCTTAGGAGCTGTAAAAAAATTTTTTTTAAAAGCCAACCGCAGGGGAAGACGCTACACTAGAAGTGGATGCAATTCAATGTCTTTCAGAATAGCAGAATAACCGAGGTGGAAGGAACCTTGAAGGTCTTCTAGTCCAACCCTCTGTTCAAACAGGTGACCCCTCCCCTTCACCAAAATGGCCATGCATAGCTTGTAGGAGGCTTTCAGAGAGGTCCTGGGGGCTGGGGAGGGCAGAAATGAGCAAAAAATGGCCCGTTTTTTGCTCAATTTCCCCCCCCCAGCCCCCAGGAGCACTCTATAAGCTTCCTAAAGGCTATCAATGCCCTTTTTTTGACAAAAAATGGGCTGTTTTTTGCTTGTTTTGGGGAGGCCAGGAGCACCCTACAAGCCTCCTAAAGGCTATTCATGCCCTTTAAAAAAAAAAAGAGGCCTGTTTTCGCAAAAAATGGGCCGTTTGGGGGAGGTTTGCATAGTGCAAAAACTTTTTTTTTAATTTGCCTCTTCAAAACCTTGGTGCGTCTTATACTCCGATGCATCTTATACTCCGAAAAAATGCGGTAATCAGTGGAATGGCTTTTGAGTTTGGTTTCCAAACTCAATCAAGACACACCTGGAGATAGACCTACCTGAGCTTTTGGAAGGCACTAGAAGTCGAGAATAGATTTTGGGCAGAAAAGAAGCAAAGAAGCTTGCTGTCTTAAATTGATGAAGAATGTTTTTGTCCTTCCATTTGGGGGATCAGATTTGGCTTAGACACTTAGCGTGGCTAGGTGGTCATGTGAATGGGTGGGCATGGCCAACGTGATGTCACTCACATTGAGGGACACCTCGCTGGCTTCTACTCGCCCCTCCCAGCCACTCCTCGCCTCCCCGCCTCCCCGCCGCGCTCCTTCAACCTATCTCTTGTCTATCCCTTTGAAGTTCAAAAATGCAAGTTTATCCAGAAGTGGGAATAACTGAGGGGGAAAAGACATCAACCACAGCTGGTCATGGGAAGATGGCCAGGGTGGACACGCTTCTAACTTGGAAGAGCAAAAATTGAACCTGGACATTTATCAACCAGGAAGGCCGAAGCAAGCCAGCAACGCTTCACTGATTTAAAAGAAGTCTGTGTGGTTCTTTCTGTATCTCTCTGTGGATCTTTAATGAACCTTTAAGTGTGCTTTTAAAAAATGGAAAAGGGAAATTAAAAGTCCTCATTAAGGTTTTTGGCAGATTTGATTAGTGGCTCCAAAGATTTCTAAACAGCTATTTAATTGGCAAATCTAGTTGGCAGCCTATAGGGAGAGGAATATTCAGGAACACAGAAAAAAGGACACACAGTCTCTTTGCACAGCAATGCTAGGTCCTTTTCAGAAGTCACTCTTTGTTCCGAACAGATATAACAGAATAACACAGTTGGAAGGGTCTTTGGAGGTCTTCCAGCCCAACTCCCTGCTCAAGAGTCTTTACCATTCCAGACAAATGGTCATCCAATATCTTCTTAAAAACCTTCATTGTTGGAGCCTTCATAACTTCTGAAGGCAAGTCATTCAACTGATTAATTGTTCTGTCAAGAAATTTCTCCTTAGTTCTAGGTTGCTTCTCTCCTTGATTAATTTCCACCCGTTGCTTCTTGTCCTGGCTTCAGGTGCGTGGGAGAATAGGTTGATCCTTTGTGGAAGCCCCTTAAATATTGGGACATTCCTTCCATATATCAAGGAACAGAGGAGAAAAAGTTGGGAACGAAGACAAATCACCACCTCAGTTGCATCCCCAGGAAGACTGAGAAGAGGTCCCACTTTCTGCATCTTCTACAACAGGGGTCCCCAAACTCCCAGAATTCTGGGAGTTGAAGTCCATAAGTCTTAAACTTGCCAAGTTTGAAGACCTCTGTCCTACAAAAAGCCCACCACATAGACCTTACAGAGGTCCCTTCAAGACCACCTCGTGATTCCTTGATCTTAAGTAAGGTCATAAATCACAAATCCATCTTCACGCCGGGGCAGAAATGTGATTTAATCTTGTAGACAGCAGGTGGTAACTTCTCACCCTTACCTCCCCTGCTCCAAATCCACCTGGAAATGTGAAATGATGGAGACTATCAAAGGTAGAGGAAGACAATAGCTGAAATAGTTGGCTTTGTCCCTTCTGTTCCTCCTATCTTCCCAGATTTTAAGGTTCTCCAAGGAGAACATTCAAGCGCCATCCTGCTAATTAATGATGCCAGGGGGTGAAAAAAAAAATATCAAGAGTACATTGCTGACTCATGTGCTTAACACTATTGCTTTCCTATCTTATTCCGGTCTGATGCAGAGCATGACATAATTTCCCTACTGAAACACAACTGAGTTGGTTATAAGTTGGTTGCAAAATCAAGACATGGCCGGTAAGAATACAAGTTTGATTCTGAATTCACACACTGATCCAACGATACATACTCTACAGAGACAGCAAATTCAATGATATCTCTGGTTTGCATTTAAAAACTTCAGAAACTGGCTATGGTCCCATCATCATTGGCAATTAGCTCTTGGAAATAACCAAGGAATGGGTTAGGAAAACAGCAAATGCGTAAAAGGAGACAGGATGGTGGATTTAAGCAATAGATCTGATAAGGCAACCAGAAGTTTCCGGGTTAATATAAAACAGGGGTCACTAACCTTTCGGACCCCATAATTTTAAATCCCGCGGACCACTAATAGTATCTGCTTAATGACCGGCTGGGTGGGTGTGGCTAGGTGGTCATGTGACTGGGTGGGTGTGGCCAACTTGACGTCCTTCACGTCGAGGGGTGCCTTGCTGGCCTCTACTCCCCTCCCTCCCTGTCCGCCCGGGCTCCTTAGGGCCCCAACAGGAAGCAGTTGTTGGAGCTAAGCAGCCACCAGGAGAAAAAGTTGGCAAAACAGCTCGGTTCAAATTGGATCTGACCGAGAAGGAGGCTCAGCAGAAGCACCTCACTGAGGACTAGGAGCATAGGCTTTCGAAGCAGAGGGAAGACCTGTGGGAGTGCAAGGCCAGGGACCGGCGCCTGGAGGCTCAGTGGGCTGAGATGGTCAGTCAGTTCCAGGCCATGATGCAGTCCCACTGGAACGAGGCCCTCCGGCTCTTTGCCACCAGCGGCTCTTCCCTCCAGCCTTCGCCCAAAGCCCCCCACCAGGAGGCCGAAGGAGACCCCAAGTCGGAATTTCTGCCCCCCTCTGACCCGCAAAAAAAGACCCCGAAGGGGGAGACTCTCTGCAGCAACACGAGCCTTCATTGCACGTGTCCAACCCAGGGACCATGGATTCAGGACCCCTGATTTAGCGCAATATAAAATATCCGAGATCTCTTTTATGTTGCTCTATGGTGTAATCAATATTTGAGATCTGTCCTTTCAAACACAGACAGGCTTCTTTCTTGCAAGCAACGCATACATTTTCCCCCGCTATAAATCCCATTTCATTCAGTGTCCAAATGAACACCTCCTAGCCCATCTAGTTATCCCAGCCCCTCCCTTCTGTGAATCTCCACTGTCAGTGCCAACCTAGCTGTCAAATACAGATCCTTTAGAACAGATGATTGAGGAAGGGGAGATTTCCACCTGGCTTAGAGGGGTCCCTATCTCCAGTTTTTCAACCCTATACTGAGAGCTCGGTCACAGGACTCAAGAGAAGGAAGTTCAGCCTGGCCTACTCAAACGAAGAGTTTCTAGATCCTTACTGGGGATCTTCCCAACGAGGAGACCGATTTGGTTCACCAAAAAGTAATCTCTACCACCTGCACAAAATTGTCTGCTACAACCTCCTACCTATCAACAACTTCTTCAGCTTCGACGTCAATAATACACGGGCAAACAATAGATGCAAACTCAAGGTAAACCGCTTCAAACTCGATTGCACAAAATACGACTTCAGCAACAGAGGGGTCAATGCCTGGAATGCTCTACTCGACTCTCTAGTTACATCCTCAAAGCGTCACAGCTTCAACCTCAAACTGTCTACTGTGGACCTCATCCCATTCCTAAGAGTTCCGTAAAGGGGGGGCATGCATAAGCTCACCAGCGTTCCTACCATCCCTGTCCTAACAGCCCCATTTATTTGTACTCATTTCCTCTGTTCATGTCCATGTTTACACTTATACCTGTGATCTCGTACATGTTTGACAAACTAAACAAACAAAAACAAACCACTCCTTCTTCTTCAACCACCCTATAAATCTTGTTGGTTTGTATCACAACCCTTCGGAAGGAACATCTCCCTATTTGGTTTCCGCATTGGCTTCCTCTCATGGAGGATCCTAAAACTTGACCTGGTTTGGATTTGTTATCGCGACTAACTTCGGTTGCTCCACATGATTCTACCAAACATCAACAGAGTTTCCAGAAAGGAAAAATGTGAGCAGGCCTTGACTTCGTTGGAAATGGAACCAACTACATTTAGGTAGACCTTTGGGGTGTGAATTAAACCCGGGGCTAGATTTCTTGAAGGATGGTGCTTTCCCAGTTACATCATCCCAACCCATCAGCGCAGAGAGACAAGTTATGTTATGAGTCCCCACTTTTGCAGAGTCTATCTAATGGGATCAAGAAGAAGGATATGAATATTGAATGGTACCCATGGAAGGAAAATTAGAAACCCTCTTGGATTATATATAAAGTTTTTTTAAAAGAAGAACTAAGTTAGATATAGTTAAGTTTTGAATATTAGGGGGGAAATGTTATGACACAAGATATAGTTAAATAAAGGAGGGATAATGATAATAAGGTATATATAGACATGGGTACAACAAGGAAATTGGATGTAAATTACAAATAATGATTTGGAAAGAAGGATTAGAAAATTTTGTTATTGAATATTATGAATGTTTAACTAGAATAGGACATAAAGATTCAGTGTTATTGGAGGATCTTCGAAATAGTAAATGAAATGCTAATATGTGGTTATGTATTAAATCTTGGTATATTTTATGATGAAGGATGTTTAAATAATTATAGTCAAATGTAAATGGAGGTATGATGAGGGAAATATGTATAAATATTTGAGTTAAAATATTTGAGTTAATATGAATTATGTTTGATGACTATGGAAGAGATGCACGAAAGCCTTTTGTAACCAACTGATACACCTTCTACAGTATGCAAAAAAAGAAGATTTTATGTGTTGTGTTTCTTTTGAAAATAAAAAATTATATATATAATTTTAAATTTTAAAATTAAATATATATGTTGTATTTATGCTGATAAATAAATAAAGGGAGACTAGTATAGATCTATTTCAAGCTATTTACAAATATAAACACAAATATAAAAAGGCAACATTAAAAATAAAAATATGGTTTTCTGCCTGGATGGTCCTCTGTAATGAGCCGAAGGACAGAAAGGGGGAGTAGTAAGCTCCCTCCCATATTTGGGCATACCAGGGGTTGTAACACAAATACATACATATATACATACATACATACATACATACATACATACATACATACAAAAGAAGGACCTTCTCTGTGGTGGCTCTCTCCCTGTGGAACATACATCCCACTTTATCACCCTTTTCAAGGCCTTGTGTTTTGACCTATGCTTCCCCAGCAGCACGAAGCCGAGTCCTCGTCCCGATAAACCCCTTTTATTTAATTGACAGTGAATTCCTCTCCAGCAAAGTCTTTCCTCTCCCACAGTCTTTCAAGATAGTTCACAGTTACCTTGATCAGGCTTGGAGAGTGACCAGGCCGATATCTTTCAGACGCCGCAATACTTGGCAAGAATGCAGGATTGAACTAATTGTCACTTGCAAACTCCACTCCCTTATCGCTCCTCTTTTATTCCCTTTGGGAGGGGCCATTCACTGTCCACTTGTGGCCTTACTCCCAAGTTGACCCTTGTTCCTTAACTGTTCCCTTCCTCTGGCAGCTCTGTGCATGCGCACACTGGGAACAGGCTCCAGCTGTTCATCTGCCTCACTGATGTTTGACTCCGAAGGCAGTTGATAACTGGCATATGGCCCTGGCCCCCTCTCTGCCTCTGACACAGAGCCCTCATCAGAGCCTTCCCCAGACTCCAGGACTGGCCCATTTTCCTCCCCAACCTCCTCACTGTCCGAATCTGCTCCCAGCTCTGCTTACTGCTGGTGGGCCACAACACCTTGAAGACCTGATTTTGCCAGTAGGCCTGGGTCCTCCAGGTTGGTAGGCACCCATTGTGATTGATTTGATTGTTGCCACCCAGGGGTTGGCATTGGGTTTTACATATGGGTTGTTATTTTCATAAGCTACCTTGTAGTCACGGTGAATGAGTTGGGAGGTTCTGTATATTTTCTTAATAGGTAAAGGTAAAGATTTCCCTTGCACATATCTACCAGTCGTTCCTGACTCTAGGGGGCGGTGCTCATCTCCATTTCACAGCCGAAGAGCCAGAGCTGTCCGAAGACGTCTCCGTGGTCATGTGGATGGCATGACTCAACGCCGAAGGCACACGGAACGCTGTTCCCTTCCCACCAGAGGTGGTTCCTATTTTTCTACTTGCATTGTTACGTGCTTTTGAGCTGCTAGGTTAGCAGAATCTGGGACAAGTCACGGGAGCTCACTCTGTTACGCGGCGGTAGGGAGTCGAACCGCCAAACTGCCAAAAGTCACTTAGTCACTGAGCTACCGCGTCCCTACAATTTTCTAAAAAAATAAACAGAAATTGCCAGGATTCTCTGTTTCAGGTAAATAATCAGCACATGTCCAACAGAATAGCTATTTTTCCTGGATGCGTGTTTCATCACTTTAGGGTTCAATTTGAACACAGTCTCAAATTGCAATGATAAAGATGCTTTCACAAGCTAAGAAGCCTATTCTTGCTTACCTAGCAGTTAAGCCCCGTGCAACGCCGAGGGACGTATTTCTAAACCGCCATACATTAATCATAATAACTATGTATCTTAAAAGTATTTCATCCTGAATTTTGGAGCGCGTCTCTCTTTGCAAAAGGAAAAAAAAACAGAAATGCTGTCGGCAGGAGAAAGTGGCAGGTTTCCTTTCTTCCATCTGTGGCCTTGGGGTGTCCTTTCGGCTGGTGCGTTCGTTAAGAAAGAGATTGATTAATGCAAAAATTACTCGCAGCCCTTCTCCTCACCTTTGATGTGTCTGCGTGTGCCAGGAGGAATACAGTACCCACGCTAAGCTTCCGACAAATTAATTCTCTTACGAGACACCGTCTTTTCCGATGTCGCGTCAATTGGGTGCATTTCGTAAAAAAAAAAACCTTCAACAACAGTGCAATACACCAGAGCATTAATTGTGGGGTTCGTGTGGCATTCGCTGCAACCCTGAAAGGTGCATTTTTGCTTCCTGAAATTAACACAATCCTTTTGGAATAATGGATGTCATTGACTGTGGCATGGTCTATATATGCTCTATTTTTTTTTAAAGCTGTCTCTTTTTAGAAAATGGAGCAGAGTACAGAGTGTGGGATGTTATATTGTGTTGGAAGACATTCCACAATTCCTTCTTAAGCCCCAATTGTATGTGACTTGTAAAAGTCTGTAGAGATTCTCAAGTCATCCAGGTCAAGATTGTCCCAAAGGTGCTTTTTTCAGGAGGCAACTGGATTTTCTTGTTTTTTCTTTTGAAGTCTCATCCGAGAAGCTTCTTCAGCTATGAATGGCTGGTGGAGAATGGAAGGATTTATATTCCTTGCAGACAGCTGGTCATTTGCATCCTTTTAGAGAGTCCTTTAGGCCACTTGGAGGTTTCTCTGTGTCCTCAGAGTCACCTGAGGGGTGCAAATGCTGCATTTTTCCCCCTCTGGAAATCCCTTCCTACTCCCACACCATTCCAAGGGTCTTCATCCCAAATTGTGTAGCTCAAAGTCTGTAGAGATTCCCAGTCATCCCAACGGTCAAGATTGTCCCAAGAGTGCTTTTTTTCAGGCGGCAACTGGGCTCTCTTGTTTTTTTTCTTCTGAAGATGTTTCGCTTCTCATCCAAGAAGCTTCCTCAGCTCTGACAGGATAGTCAGGGGAAGGGAAGGATTTATCTGCAATTTGTCTGCAAGGAACATAAATCCTTCCATTCCCCACGATCCCGTCAGAGCTGAAGAAGCTTCTTGGAGGAGAAGCGAAATGTCTTCAAAAGAAAAAAAAAACAAAGACATCCAGTTGCTTCCTGAAAAAGCAGCTTGGGGATGTCACTTGTAGATTTTTTCATTCCGGTTTGTTTTGTTTGTTTCGTTTAGATGCTATTCTTTTTTTTAAAAAATTATTACATTTTAGTTCAAAATGCTACATTTTAATGGATGTTAGAAACTTTAAAAAATGATTTGGAGTTCGTTCTAAACTTAGCTTTTTTGATGTATAATGTAGCAGGTGCAGCATCCCCATTCGATCATGCGATCAAAATTCAGAGGCTTGGCAATTGGTTCACACTTATGACTGTTGCTGCGCCCCAGGGGGGGGGTCAAGTGATCCCGTTTTGCAACCTTCCGACAAGCCGAGGCAAGGGGGAAGCCAGATTCACTTAAGAACCGTGTTACTAACCTATCAACTGCAGTGACTCACTTAACAACCGTGGAAAGCAAAGTCGTGCAATGGGGCAAAACTCCCTCAACCAATTAACAGCAGAAATGTTGAGCTCAATGGCAGTCATAAGTCAAGGACCAATAATATGGTCACGTAAAAAGGGGTTTTGCTGGGGGGAATACTGAAAAGTTCATGAGGACCATTTCACCCAACGAAGACGGGTGTTTCCAAGTTGGGCATCACGAGAATTACCGTATTTTTCAGACTATAAGGCGCACCAAGATTTCAAAGAGGTAAGTCAGGAAACTTACCAAAACGGGGGCGTTTTTCCCTTCCCCCAACTCTGCTGAAGCCTGCAGAGTGCTTCTTGGGGGGGGGGGCAAAACCGGCCCATTTATTGCCTGTTTTTCATCAAAACGGGGGCATTTCTCCCTTCCCCCAACTCTGCTGAAGCCTGCAGAGTGCTTCTTGGGGAGGGGGGCAAAAATGGCCCATTTATTGCCTATTTTTCACCAAAACGGGGGCATTTTCCCTTCCCCCCGCTCTGCTGAAGCCTACAGAGTGCTTCTGGGGGGGTGGGAAGGCAAAAACAGCCCACTTTTTCCAAAATACAGCCCGTTTTTTGCCCATTCTTCACAAAACTGGGATGCGGTGGTGGGGCTTCGGGGGGCCAAAAATAGCTGTATTCAGCGTATAAGACGTACTAACATTTCCAAGCTCTTTTATGGGGAGGGGGAGAAAAGTGCATCTTATATTCCGAAAAAAATGTGGTATTTTCTCCATTAGAAACTCAGCAGCTGTGCTTGTGATGGTGTGTGTGTTGCCTCTGCCCTCGCTATCCTCACTATCCTCACACGTGGCATATCCTCGTGGTCCCCGGCAGCTTGGATGTCTCTTTGTTTGTAATCTTCCATGCTTTCTTTTTCACCTAGAAAGGAGAATTCCAAAATGCTATTTTTTTTATATATATAGTCAAGAAGCCAAAAATGGAAGGAAAGGATATTCTGTCGTAAATACTGTAACCTGCACAGATTGGGTATACAAATGTTCCTTAAAACTATCCCGAATGGGGGGAGGTACCTAATATTTTGAAAAAGAGGATAAAATTCCTGCCCCAGTTGTTCTTGTTAGGTATAGTTCCAGATTCTACTGTTATAGAGACTAACTTGATTTTGAATCTAACAACGGCAACAAGATTGTTGGTGGCACAATATTGGAAGAAGGAAGAGTTGCCTACTATACAAGAATGGACATTAAAAGTAGTAAACCTAGCCGAGATGGCCAAAATATCAGCGTATTTGAAGGACCACTCAGATGAGAAATACAAGTTGGACTGGAGAAGATGGATTGATTATATTCAAAGCAAATATCAGACTAAAAAGCTTCAATTAGCTTATGAATGAAGGCATAAGCAATATTAGAATTTATTCAAAGTTAGCTGGAGAAAGGGGGAGTTAAAGCACAAGAATGGTTGAATGTTAAAATTAGTTAGCTTATGTTAGCATATGTTTGTTACATGATTATACCCTGAACTTTGCTCTGGGAGGTCGGGGGGAGGGAGGGATGGAGACAGGGTAGGGTTGGGGGGAGAGGGAGGGGAGGGAGAAAACAATTGTAAAACTTATTAAAACTTTAAATAAACAAAAGGAAAAAAGAAAAAAGAAAAAAAAAGAAAAAAACCACAAAAAATAAAAAAATAAAAAATAAAAACTATCCCTAATGGCACACATTCCTTTTTGAGAAGGATAAACGCTAAACCTTAATTTTTAAAAATCCCAGTGTTACTGTAAGCATAGATCAACATTCTCTGAATGACAGGGAATGGGGGGGGGGGGCAGTCTCTAAATTTCACATATAAACGAACAAGCAAAATAAAAACAGATCCGTTTTTAACCACTCAGAGTTCATGGAAGCCATCTGTATGTTTTTTTTGAAATACTCATGGCCCTTACATTATGCAAGCTCAGGTGTGCTGTCTTTTTATCTTCCGTGTCCAAGGGAAAAAGAAAGGTTAAAACCTCCCATTTTCAGGTCTCCTAAAGCTGACAGAAAAAGTATAAAAATGAAAAAGTTGATCGTTTTATTATTCTACTGAAAAGCAACCTCTTTACGGCCAGAGTTGCTGAGAGTCGGGGAGCATGTAAATTTAATAAGTTACTACGATGGTTCATCGCAGAGTCAGCCAGATGTTTCAACTGGTATTTTTTATCCACCTATCGAGTTCTTCCCATGGACCTGGGGTGGACAGATGTGGTTGTCTGATGGTGTTAAAGGTACCATCACAAGATGTAAGCTGCTCCCAGCATCGTTATTATTATACTTTATTCATTAAACAAGAAACTCAGCCAACCGAGCATTTAAAAATATGTCACAAATACCAGTGACTGGTGCTAATGGTTGATACGGGTTGCTGCCAGCGTCCTAGGTATCAACCAAGGACCTTCTTAAAATATACAATGTTCCGAGCAGTGCAGTGTTTTGCAGTTCTGCTGGTGTTATTGCAGGAAGCTGCAGTTTCTTGATGTGGTTTGTAAAATTCGGCCCTCTATAACTGTAATATCTACTGTGTTGTGTTCCAAATGACGATCTGTCTGTATTATTATTATTATTGTTGTTGTTGTTGTTGTTATTACTATTATTATACGATTGTATCACAGCGGCCAGTTGTTTTGCCGGATTTGGCATTGATTACTTGTCTGGCCCCACCCAGGGGCCTAGGACGTCGTTACGTATTTTCATAATATACATGCGGATCCAAGCAGTGCAGCTTTTTGCATTTGACTGTTGGTGATTTTGTCAAAGTTTTAAAACTGTTTTAAAAGTTATTTCAGTGCTTTTGGAATAGCACCCAGTGTGGATTACACTGGAATTACCACTGTGGTTTTTTGTGTGCCATCATTATATTATTTTTATTTACTATTATTATTATTATTATTATTATTATTATATATTACTACTACTTCTACTACTACTATACTACTACTACTTACTACTATTAGTCACACAGTCAAGCCAAGATGTTCTGTCTGTGTTTGGGCATTTCTGTCTCCCTATCGGGTCCTTACCAAGGACCTGGGATAGGCAAATCTGGATGTTTGATGGTATTATAGATTATCGTCGCAGGATGGAAGCCGTTCCAAGTAAAGCCGCCTTCCGCCAATTGACTGATGGCAAATGTTGTCAATGCCTACTGTGTTTCAGTGGTGCTCCAGTTGTTTGGGACTGCACCCAATGGCGCTTATGACGATGGGAATACCTTGGCTTGCCTTTGCCACAGTCCTTCTATTTCTATTTTGTAGGTCTTTGTTATTTTGTTATCTTCTCCAGTTTTTCTCTTCTCTTCTGCTGTCTCTGCTGGAAACCAGCCTACTGAACAAAACAAGCCCCACCCACCACCCAGGCCGTTACTACAACAGAAACAAACGGACACACAGCCGCACCACTCAGCACAATCTCCAATCTGAAATACAACACCAACAATCATTCCACTTACTGAAACAATGCCAGCACTTCACACACACAACAAAGTTTATAGAAAGATGGCAGCTTCCGACCACGCTTTAAGCCCAAAAACCCTAGCCTGAAGATGGCGAGTAAGACCTTGACCGGAACGTTGCCAAGACAATCTCAAACTGACTCGGGAATAAGACTGAATACAACAGGACAGCATACCTACACCCGTGAAAATATATGGAAAAACATACATACATCATTTATTATTTATTATTGTTGTTGTTGGTTGGTTGTTATGTTGTTGTTGTTGTTTGTTGTTGTTGTTATTATTATTATATTTTTATTATTATTAATATTATTATTTTTATTATTTTTTTATTATTATTATTATTATTATTATACGAATGTATCACAGCAAGCAGTGGGTTCACGGATTTGGCATTGATTATAGTCGGGCCCACCCAGGGGCCTAGGACGTCGTAAACGTATTGTCGTAATATACGTGCAGTCCATAGCAGTGCAGCTTTTTGCATATGATGATGGTGGTTTGTAAGTTGTTATTGATTTTATTATTAATTTGTTGTTGTGGTTGTTGTTTATATTGGTTATTCTTTGGGGAGATTCACAGCCTTTGGGGTTGGTTTGTAGCTTCAACAGCTCTGAGTCCTAACCAAGGACCTAGGAACTGTTAAGGTAACTTCGGAGGATATAAGCTGTTCCAAGAAGGGTGGTTTTTTGTAGAGTCAGAATGTTCAAGTCAGGTAAATTTAGACTTTCCAAATAGCAAGGAAGCCCTTTAGGTATTGCTCCAAGGGCTCCAATTACAATTGAGACAACACACTATTTCTTTTTCCACAGTCGCTCAACCTCAATTTGCAAGTCTCGGTATTTTGTGATTATTATTATTATTACTACATGAAACTTAGTCAACTGAACATTTAAAAATGCATCACAAATACCATTGACTGGTGCTAATGGTTGATACGGGTTGCTGCCAGCATCCTAGGTATCAACCAAGGACCTTCTTAAAATATAGGATGTTCTGAGTAGCGCAGTTTTTTGCACTTCTGCTGGTGCTATTGCAGGAAGCTGCAATTTCTTGATGTGTTTTGTAAAATTCTTGGACATGGTACCAAATGCCCCAATGGCCATGGGTATCACTGTGACATGCTTCATCCATAATTGCGTAGTGATGATGATGATGATATAATGGTGAGTTGGTCAGTCAGCCAGATCAGATTTGGCATTTTTATCCCACCTATCATTGTTAATTATTCAGTGAGAGAAGTGAAAGGACAGAGGTAGGAAGAAATTGTTAAACACTGAGGACTAGAACCTTGGTGTGTGCGACAAGAGAAACCCTGCTGGCTGCGAAGACCCTAAAATAGGTGCGAGACGATCCTTCTTAAGGCCCTTTTTAAAAATATCAAAGCGAGGAGCCCAGAGCAGCTAGGAAGAGGAGGTCACCCCCAAAACGACAGCCGATAATTTTACAGCGGCTGGCACGGCGCAACCACATCACGAAGATTACATTAAGCCGATGTCATTTCGTGCTGGCTTTCTGCAGAGCGGCTGCTGCTAATGCATTAAGGCACCACTTAAAGGCTAAGCCCCGTGCATCTTTCATCTGTATCACTAACACTTCCCCCCCCCCCCCCAATTTGCACAGCCTGCTAATGTTGTTTCTTGGAAGCGGCTGCAAACCTCTCGCTTTTCCTTCCGTGGTCTCCCATCAGGGTTCCATCACGTAGAGATGGCCCCCTGGGTAGGTCCCCAGCAAGGACCCCGTTATTTCCGGAGATTGCTGTTGTTGTTAGTCGCGAAGACCCATTGTGACCCCATGGACCACGTTCCTCCAGGCCTTCCTGTCCTGTAACATCCCCTGGAGTCCATTGAAGCTCACGCCTGACTGCTTCGGTGACTCCATCCAGCCACCTCATTCTCTGTCATTCCCTTTTTCTTTTGCCCTTCATCGTTCCCAGCATGAGGCTCTTCTCCAGGGAGTCCTTCTTCCTTCTCATGAGGTGGCCAAAGGGTTTGAGTTTCCTCTTCAGGATCTGGCCTTCTAAAGAGCAGTCAGGGTTGACCTCCTCTAGGACTGACCGGTTGGATCGCCTTGCAGTCCAAGGGACTCAATGCAGGAGTCTTCTTCTCCAGCACCAGAGTTCAAAGGCCTCCATTCTTTGGCCCCATTTCCAAATTATGGGGGAGGGGGGGGCAACACTGGTAAGACATACGCTAATGGACAAGAAGTGAGACCCGTTGGAATCCCTCTTTTCACAACAAGAAGCTTTGGTTGCAATCAACGCTGGAATTTGCCCGAAGTGGCATAGTTATTTGAAATGGAATATGGTTTCCTTGTTGAGCAGGGTTGGACTAGAACAGGGGTCCACAACGTGGACTGGCACCAGGCCGTGGCATGCCAGAAACTGATCCATGCAAACAAGCGAAGCCCCATCCGCGAGATGTAGGCAGCATGCAAAACCATGCCCCCTTCGGTCCACGGGAAAAAACCTTTCCCCACGGAACTGGTCCCTGGTGCCCAAAAGGTTGAAGGCCAGTGAAGGATGCAGAGGCTCAGGGGCTAAGACGCTGAGGCTGTCGATGAGAAAAGTCGGCAGTTTCGACGGTTCGAATCCCTAGCGCCGCGTAACGGGGTGAGCTCCCGTGACTTGTCCCAGCTTCTGCCAACCTAGCAGTTCGAAAGCATCTAAAAATGGAAGTAGAAAAAATAGGGACCACCTTTGGTGGGAAGGGAACAGCGTTCCGTGCGCCTTTGCTGTTTAGTCATGCCGGCCACCTGACCACGGAGACGTCTTCGGACAGCGCTGTCTCTTCGGCTTTGAAACGGAGATGAGTGTCACTGCGTTGATTCGGTTTGCCAGCTGTGCCCACATTCTGAGTTATACGGTGGAATGCACTGACTTCTTATCTAAGCTTCACTGCGCATGTCACACATTCCATACCTTTCACTGTACCTTTTTTTCTTATGTCCATCTGCCAAGGCAGACAGGGAATTTGCCAAAATGTAATCATTAGCTTAGTAAGTTTGTATTTTTACTTTCTTTACAATAAAATGTTTTTCTTAGAATATACCTCGGGCTTATTTCGCTTGTTTAAAAAGTATGCTTCAAGGAAATGCCACTACACAAGCTCAGAACTTGAGAGAGAAATTTTTACAAGATGTTGTACAGATGGCATTTAGATCCAAAAAGGCTAGCCTCTATGTCTCCGAATCTACAATCTAAATGTTGGAGATGTGATTGTGTTAATGCCACGTACTACCATATTTGGTGGACTTGTAAAAAAGTTAAAGCATTTTGGATAAAAATATGGTGGGCTATTCAAAATATGTTGAAAAAGAGGATAAAGTTTACACCCCAGTTGTTTTTGTTAGGCATAGTTTCGGATTGTACTGTTATAGAGACTAATTTGATTTTGAACCTAACAACGGCCGCAAGATTGTTGGTGGCGCAGTATTGGAAGAAGGAAGAGTTGCCCACTATCCAAGAATGGACGTTAAAAGTTAGCAAACTTAGCAGAGATGGGCAAAATTTCAGCGCATTTGAAAGATCATTCGGATGAGAAGTACAAGCTGGACTGGAGAAGATGGATTGACTATATTCAAAACAAATACCGGACTAAAAAATTTCAGTTAGCTTATGAATGAAGGCATAAAGGACATTACAATTTATTCAAAGTTAGTTTAATAAAGGGGGAGTTAAAGCACAAGAAAAGTAACATGTTAAAATTAGTTAGCTTATCTTAGCGTATGGTTGTTAAATGTTTACACCCTGTACTTTGCTCTGGGAGGGCGGGGGGAGGGAGGGCGGGAAGAGGGAAGGGGTGAGAATTGTAAAACTTATTTAAAAATTTAATAATAATAATAAAAAAAGGAAATGCCACGATTTCATACCTCGTTAATTACAGGGCAGAATTCACACCCTGACAATATGCACCCCCGCCTAGAGTCGGAAACGACTAGCCCATATGAGCGAGGGGGAACCTTGAAGGCCGGTGGACTAGAAGACCTCCAATGTCCCCTCCAATTCTATTATTCTGTGGAATAGAACAAGCATGGTTTGCCTGCAATTCGCCAAGAAAATCCCGAATGCAACCTGATCTGTAAAACTCATGTCTAACCCCCCCTCCCTCCATTCTTGGCCTCAAAGGATGCATTGCGATCCTACTCAAAAAAAGGGGGGGGGATAAAATAATCTACGTGAAGAAGTGAGGCCCGGCTGGGTCAACGAACGGTGCAAATAAATGAATAAAAAAATATAAATCTGCTTAATAAATAAGTAATTAATAAAACAGTGGAAAGAGTACTGTTTTTGAGGTAGAATGGCCTGTTTTCATAAACGGATGTTTGAATGAAAAAGCTTTCCCTAAAAGGATTCTTTCCAGATGCATTCAGCTATAAGTCCATTGGCAATGATGTTGACCAAGGACGATGGGAAGTGTAGTCTAATATGCCTGTAAAGTTCCTTAATGCAAAGGGAAACACTTAGCCATATTCCTTCTCACCCACCCTAAAGAATATTATCAAATCCTATTTATCTGCCCACTCACCTCACTGCTAAATTGAAAAATTACATGTTTTTTCTTCCTCTTCTTTTATAAACATACTGTTGTGGCCAGCCAGTGGATTCAGACAGTGAGGAGGTTGGAGAGGAACATGGGCCGGTCCTGGAGTCTGGGGAAGGCTCGGATGAGGGCTCTGTGTCGGAGGCAGAGAGGGAGCCAGGGCCGTATGCCAGTTATCAGCTGCCTTTGGAATCGGAGATCAGTGGGGCAGAAGAACAGCTGGAGCCTGTTCCCAGTGTGCGCATGTGCAGAGCTGCCAGACGAAGGGAACAGCTAAGGAGCAGGGGTCAACTTGGGAGTAAGGCCACAGGTGGACGATGAATAGTCCCTCCCAGAGGAAATAAAAGAGGAGCGAAAGGGGAGTGGAGTTTGCAGGAGACCATTAGTTCGCTTAATTGGTTCGTGACTCTCCGAGACTCCTTGCAAAGATATCGGCCTGGCAGCTCTCCAAGCCAGAGAAGGTCTGTGACTGTAAATCCTCCCTTGAAAGACTTTGCTGGATGTGAATGAGCAGAATTCACAATAAATTAATAAAAGGAGTTTTTGTCGGAGTTTGCTTCACGCTCTTGGGAAGCCTCGGTCAGAACATATACAAGAAAACCTATGTTTAAAATACATTTGGCAGATGGTTCGTCATTTTAGCCAAAGGTTTTGCACCTTTTCCAGTTAAGATATTTTCTTTAAAAAGTTTTTTTTTTCTCTAGCCGTGAAAGAAGCGTGTTTCTAACCCTGAATATGCTTTTCGTTGTAAAAAAAAAAAAAAAAGGAGGAATAGATGATGTTTAGTTCTCCACCCACCAACCCCCCAAAAAATGGATTAATTTAGATTATGGATTTGGCTCACAAGGAGGCCTGGAAGTAAAGATTCGGTGCCCAGAGCTGCCAGCTCTTTCTAGCAGCTCTTCATTTGAAAATAAAGATTTCACTGGGTTGCAAGCAGTGACTGTTGGTACAACCACAGAAAATCAAACTTTCACGCTGGTTGTCCGAATGGAGTTGCGAGTGAGAGGATGGAGGAGGAAAACCGGTTATACTTCAAAACGTGATTTTGTGCCAATTCAGAGCTGAAATGAAACTCATTCTGCTGAGAACGAATTTAATATCACCCCAGCACGCCTCTCGTTGGTTAGAAGCACCGAACTGTGGTGTTTTTTTTTTTCTTTTTGCTCTGCGAGTTTTCTTTTAAATTTGTTTTGGGAAATTTGCTTAGGGAAAGGCGGAAGGGGGGGGAAAAACATACAACCTCACTCAGAAAAGGAAAGGTGGTGTGTGTGTGTGTGTGTAGTACACAAAAATACTTTTCACGCCTTTTCTTTTCCCCTTCCCTGGTTCTCAAATGAGATTTATGGATCCTCCTTTTGACGGCTGCCTAGATTCATTGCTTTTAAGGCAAAATACAATACAATACAAGAGCAGAGTTGGAAGGGACCTTGAAGGTCTTCTAGTCCAACCCCCTGCTTGGGCAGGAAACCCTATACCGTTTCAGACAAGTGGCTATCCAACATCTTCTTAAAGACTTCCAGTGTTGGGGCATTCACAACTTCTGGAGGCAACTTCTGTTCCCCTGATTAATTGTTCTGTCAGGAAGTTTCTCCTCAGTTCTAAGTTGCTTCTCTCCTTGATTAGTTTCCACCCATTGCTTATTGTTCTACCCTCAGGTGCTTTGGAGAATAGTTTGACTCCCTCTTCTTTGTGGAAACCCCTGAGGTATCGGAAGACTGCTATCATGTCTCCCCTAGTCCTTCTTTTCATTAAACTAGACATACCCAGTTCCTGCAACCGTTCTTCATATGTTTTAGCCTCCAGTCCCCTAATTCTCTTTCTTGCTCTTCTCTGCACTCTTTCTAGAGTCTCCACATCTTTTCTACATTGCGGTGACCAAAACTTGAATGCAGGATTCCAAGTGTGGCCTTACCAAGGCATTATAAAGTGGTATTAACACTTCACGTGATCTTGATTCTATCCCTCTGTTGATGCAGCCTAGAACTGTGTTGGCTTTTTTGGCAGCTGCTGCACACTGCTGGCTCATATTTAAATGGTTGTCCACTAGGACTCCAAGATCCCTTTCACAGTTACTACTATTGAGGAAGGTACCACCTAAACTGTACCTGTGCATTTCGTTTTTCTTGCCTAAATGTAGAACCTTACTCTTTTCACCCTTGAATTTCATTTTATTAGATAGTGCCCAATGTTCAAGTTTGTCAAGATCCTTCTGTATCTTAAGCCTATCTTCTGGAGTGTTGGCTATTCCTGCCAGCTTGGTGTCATCTGCAAATTTGATGAGTTCCCCATTCCTCATCCAAATCATTGATGAAGATGTTGAAGAGTACTGGGCCCAAAACAGAGCCTTGGGGTACTCCACTGCATACCTCCCTCCATGTAGATGCAGTTCCATTGAGGACTACACATTGAGTGCGGTTGGTCAGCCAGTTACTAATCCATCTGGTGGTGATGCTGTCTAACCCACATTCTTCTACTTTATCTAGGAGTAGGTTAACCTTATCAAATGTCTTACTGAAGTCCAAGTAAACTATATCGACGGCATTCCTCTGGTCCACTAACTTTGTCACTTCGTCAAAGAATGCAATAAGATTAGTCTGGCATGATCTGTTTTTGACAAACCCATGTTGGCTTTTGGCTATTACTTTGTTTGCTTCTAGGTGTTCGCTAATTCGTTGCTTGATTATCTTTTCCAGAATCTTTCCTGGTATTGAGGTCAGGCTGATAGGTCTGTAGTTTCCTGGATCTATTTTTTTCCCCTTTTTTGAAGATGGGAACCACATCAGCTCTTTTCCAGTCCTCTGGCAGTTCCCCAGTGCTCCAGGATCTCTGAAAGATATAGTTCAGTGGTTCTGAGATCTTGTCTGCCAGTTCCTTCAGAACCCTGGGGTGTAATCCATCTGGTCCTGGTGATTTGAACTTCTCTAGGGTAGACCTTTAGCTATACAGTTACAGGCCTTTAGCTATACAATTTGGGATGAAGACCCTTGGAATGGTGTGGGAGTAGGGATGGATTTCCAGAGGGAGAAATTGCAACCATTTGCACCACTCAGGTGACTCTGAGGACACAGACAAACCTCCAGGTGGCCTCAACAGCTCTCTAAAAGGATGCCAATGACCAGCAGTCTGCAAGGAATATAAATACTTCCATCCCCCACTATCCTGTCAGAGCTGAAGAAGCTTCTTGGATGAGAACGAAATGTCTTCAAAGGAAAAAAAACAAGTCCAATTGCCACTTGAAAAAAAGCACTTTTGGGACAATCATGTCCTGGGTGACTGAGAATCTCCATCGACTTCTGTATGGACGATATATTTTACGGATCTTACCTTGATAATGTTTCCTCTTCATTCCCTGCCGATTTGCAGCTCCCTGCCCGCTCAAGAGGTTCTCCCACCTGCATTCATTATCAATATCTAATTAAAAATAAACAAGAGAGAGAAGGGAGGGAATTAATTAATAGGTTATAGCCATCATCGACCCACCTGTAACCGGAGAGCTGAACCATGCAGCACTCCTACAAGCCTGTGAATTTACGTTGCTAAGCCTCTCAATTAAATTATCTCAATTAAATAATTTATTTATCACATTTTAGATACTGCACCGACTCTGGGCGGTGTACCAAGAAGCCATAAAAGCCGTATCAATATTATCATCCCGATAGGATGGAAACAGGGATTTTCAAGAGATTTGGGAGGTTAGCATCAGGAGGCATTCTGTTTCTAGGCTTCCCCAAAAAGCACGAAGCAGATTCCGGGGCCCGGCAAAACCCCTTTTATTAAACAAATGTGAATTCCTCTCCTTTTCACATTCAGCAAAGGCCTGGCAAACAGTCTTTCAAAGGAATATTTATGACCACAGACCTTATCTGTCTTGGAAAGCTGCCATGTAAATATTTTCCCAAATGAGGTGCTGTGCAAGGAAAGGCTGGGCACAGAGTCTCTGAGATTCACGGACAGATCTTCACACTCCTGAAACGACTCTAACGACCGAACGAACGAATTGTTTCCTGCAAAAAATCCCACTCCCCTTTCGCTCCGCTTTTATTTCCTATGGGAGCGACCAATCACCTTCCACCTGTGACTTTACTCCCGAGTCGACCCTGATTTCTGAGTTGTTCTTTTCTTCTCTGCACCCTGGGAACAGGCTCCAGCTGTTCCTCTGCCTCACTGCTGTCTAGCTTTGAAGGCACCTGATCACTGCCAGACGGCCTCGGCCCCATCTCTGCCTCCGACGCAGAGCCCTCATCCGAGTCTTCGCCAGACTCCAGGACTGGCTCACGGTCCTCCCCAACCTCCTCACTAGTAGGCCACAACAATGGGTTGAGAAATTATAAGCGATATTCTCCTTATCTTTAAAGGTTTAAGCCAGGGGTCTCAAACTCAATTTCATTGAGGGCCGCATCAGGGTTGTGTTTAACCTCAGGGGGCCAGCTCATTGTCACTCATGCCAGGGATGCCTGTGGTGGCCCGAGCCCTCTGCCAGTGAAAACAAGCTCCCGAGCTCCGTTTTAGGCTGCGACGGCCTCCTGCAATGCATCCCTCCAGAGCTCCATTTTCGCCGGCAGAGGCACCACAGGCCAGTCATTTGCCGTTTCCAAGGCGACCACGCAGGCCAGGCCTAAGCCCCAGGCCTTGAGTTTGACACCCCTGCTTTAAGCTATCTTAAATCCCATAGCATTCACAATTTTTACTGTATGTTTTATTTTATTTTATGAATACCACTGTACCCCTCTCATATTTGTATTGGGGTGGTCCTCAACTTACAATTGTTCATTTAGTTGCAACGGCATTAAAAAAGTAACATGACTATTTTTCACCCTTGCAACCAACCGGCTGCACCACCCCCATGGTCACATGATCAAAATTCGGACACTTGGGAAACTGATTCATATTTATGACGGTTGTAGGGCCCCGGGGTCATTTTATCCCCTTTTGCGACCTTCTGACCGGCAAAGTCAGCCGCAGTGGTGCAGTGGTTAGAGTGTAGAAGAGTGCAGGCTACTTCTGCTGATCACCGGCTGCCAGGAATTTGGCAGTTCGAATCTCACCAGGCTCAAGGTTGACTCAGCCTTCCGTCCTTCCGAGGTGGGATAAAAGAGGACCCAGACTGTTGGGGGAGGGGGGGGGAAGAGGCTGACTCTGTTAAACCACTGTAAGTTTGTAAAAGACTGTGAGGCGATATATAAGTCTAAGTGCTATTTCTATTGCTAAAGTCAAGATTTACTTAACAACCGTGGTGACTAACTTAACAACTGTGGCGATTCACTTAACAACCGTGGCAAGAATTGCCACAACATGGGACAAAACGTACTTAACAACTGTCTCGCTTAGCAATAGAAAATTCGAATGGCTACCTGCAACGCACGGATACCTCCGTGCACCAGCTAATATCTGTATTCTATCATGCCTTGTTTGCATCGTATAATACAATAAAACAATTCCTTGGCTTAAAAAAAAAAAACCCTGAAAATATGAGAAGAAGAAACTTAAAGAGACCTGACTCCAGGGAACAAACCAGAAGTCAAAAATAAAACGCAGGCTGAGAATGAGATAATGTCACCTGTCAAGGAAGATCAGGAGAAACAAGGAGAAAAGCGACCTGACCTTATTTGAGAATTTTAGGCGCTATCTTTTAAGACCACTTTCATTTCCAGACGATAGGCAAAAACAAATGTTACATGCTACGTGAGTGGTCTATAAATATAAACCGAGAACACCCGCCAAGGAACAAGCAAGTTTGAAAAAGTGGACCCCAAAAAAACCACAAAACGATTGATTGCACCGAGCACCGAAACACAGCCACAAGCACTACGAAAACGAAATTATAAATAGCATGGCCCCTCGCCGTTTAAGAGCCTTCAAAACAAGTATATTCCTCCCCCTTGATAGATGCATCCCTTAATATATTCCTACCCCCATTTTACTCACAAAGATTTGCATTGATTTTGCCATTAAATGAATAGGGGGGAAAAATATGAATGTGACTTAGGGAAAAAACAAACCCAACATTGATCTTCCCGGTTTCTATTTTTTTCTCTTTTGGCCTTCTCTTAATTTGTCTCAGGGCTGCAAGATCCCGTTAATGGCTTTCAAGTAGATTTACAAGCGCTCGGAGGGAGAACGGACAAGGTTGACCACAGGACATCAGGAGATTTCTGACTGCAGCGAGAAAGGAAGGTTAGCCATGGGAACGGAACGGATGTTGTATTCTTTATTTGGGAAAATACCAGGGGTGAAATTCAGCAGGTTCTGGAGAACGGGAGCGGAAATTTTGAGTAGTTCGGAGAATCGGCAAATGCCATCTCTGGCTGGCCCCAGGAATGGGGAGGGATTGGGGATGGGGAGGGAATGTGGATTTTGCAGTATCCTTCTCCTGGAGTGGGGAGGGAATGGAGATTTTGCAGTATCCTTCCCCTGGAGTGGGGAGGGAATGGGGATTTTTCAATATCCTTTCCCCAGGAGTGCGGAGGGAATGGAGATTTTACAGTATCCTTCCCCTGGAGTGGGAAGGGAATGGGGATTTTACAGTATCTTTCCCCTGGAGTGGGAAGGGAATGGGGATTTTGCAGTATCCTTCCCCTGGAGTGGGGAGGGAATGGGGATTTTGCAGTATCCTTCCGCTGGAGTGGGGAGGGAATGGGGATTTTTCAATATCCTTTCCCCAGGAGTGCGGAGGGAATGGAGATTTTACAGTATCCTTCCCCTGGAGTGGGAAGGGAATGGGGATTTTACAGTATCCTTCCCCTGGAGTGGGAAGGGAATGGGGATTTTACAGTATCCTTCCCCTGGAGTGGGAAGGGAATGGGGATTTTGCAGTATCCTTCCCCTGGAGTGGGGAGGGAATGGGGATTTTGCAGTATCCTTCCCCTGGAGTGGGGAGGGAATGGGGATTTTGCAGTATCCTTTCCCCAGGAATGGGGAGGGAATGGGGATTTTGGAGTATCCTTCTGCCTGGAGTGGGGAGGGAATGGGGATTTTGCAGTATCCTTCCCCCAGGAGTGGGGAGAGAAAGGAGATTTTGCAGTATGCTTCCCTTGCCACGCCCACCAAGTCACGCCCACAGAACCGGTAGTAAAAAAAAAATGAATTTCACCCCTGGAAAATACAGTTCTCTTTCCCATCAGTACCAAGCAATGGTCTCCTTGTTCGAGGGGATCCAGAATCAATCTCCCTTTTCTAAAACTTGCAGGGCAAGCTCAAGGCATGCTGAACTGTGTGCGTAAGAGAAGAAAGACAGGGGCGGGAGGGAAATGTGTGTGTGTGTGTGTGTGTTGCTTCCTTGCCATGACTGTGTTCTCAGGCCCAGCCGTCTACAAAGCGATTTAAAACTACAATTCCTTTCAGGTGATGGAAGCGCAGATCGTCCCCGGCTTAGCAACGGTTCATTGTTCACCAAAGTTAACAACAGCACTGGGGGGGAAAGTGACTTAGGACCATTTCTCACACTGTTGAGGCATTCACCATGGCCATGTGGTCAGCGTTCAGCTGTTTGGCAACTGACCTACATTTATGACGGTCACAGTGTCCTAGGATCATGTGATTCCCCCTTTTGCGACCTTCAGACAAGCATATAATTACTGGCTCACCAACCGCACTCAACGTGTAGTCCTCAATGGAACTGCATCTACATGGAGGGAGGTATGCAGTGGAGTACCCCAAGGCTCTGTTTTAGGCCCAGTACTCTTCAACATCTTCATCAATGATTTGGATGAGGGAATAAATGGGGAACTCATCAAATTTGCAGATGACACCAAGCTGGCAGGAATAGCCAACACTCCAGAAGATAGGCTAAAGACACAGAAGGATCTTGACAAACTTGAACATTGGGCACTATCTAATAAAATGAAACTCAATGGTAAAAAGAGTAAGGTTCTACATTTAGGCAACAAAAATGGAATGCACAGGTACAGTATAGGTGGTACCGTGCTCAGTAGTAGTAACTGTGAAAGGGATCTTGGAGTCCTAGTGGACAACCATTTAAATATGAGCCAGCAGTGTGCAGCAGCTGCCAAAAAAGCCAACCCAGTCCTAGGCTGCATCAACAGAGGGATAGAATCAAGATCACGTGAAGTGTTAATACTACTTTATAATGCCTTGGTAAGGCCACACTTGGAATCCTGCATTCAGTTCTGGTCGCCACGATGTAAAAAAGATGTGGAGACTCTAGAAAGAGTGCAGAGAAGAGCAACAAAGAGGATTAGGGAACTGGAGACTAAAACATATGAAGAACGGTTGCAGGAACTGGGTATGTTTAGCTTAAAAGAAAGAAGGACTAGGGGAGACATGATAGCAGTGTTACAATATCTCAGGGGTTGCCACAAAGAAGAGGGAGTCAAACTATTCTCCAAGGCACCTGAGGGTAGAACAAGAAGCAATGGGTGGAAACTAATCAAGGAGAGAAGCAACTTAGAACTGAGGAGACATTTCCTGACAGTTAGAACAATGAATCAGTGGAACAGCTTGCCTCCAGAAGTTGTGAATGCCCCAACACTGGAAGTCTTTAAGAAGATGTTGGATAGCCATTTGTCTGAAACGGTATAGGGTTTCCTGCCTAGGCAGGGGGTTGGACTAGAAGACCTCCAAGGTCCCTTTCAACTCTGCTCTTGTATTGTATTGTACTGCATCCAATTTTGGTCATCACACTATAAAAAAGATGTGGAGACTCTAGAAAGAGTGCAGAGAAGAGCAACCAAGATGATGAGGGGACTGGAGACTAAAACATAGGATGAACGGTTGCAGGAACTGGGCCTGGCTAGTCTAGTGAAGAGAAGGACCAGGGGAGACAGGATAGCAGCCTTCCAATATTTAAGGGGCTGCCACAGAGAGGAGGAAGGGATCAAGCTATTTTCCAAGACACCCGAAGGCCAGACAAGGAATAATGGATGGAAACTAAACAAGGAGAGATTCAACCTAGAAACAAGGAGAAATTTTCTGACAGTGAGAACAATCAACCGATGGAACAGAAGTTGCCTTCAGAAGTTGTGTGAGCTTCATCCCTGGAGGCTTTCAAGAAGAGACTGGACTGCCATCTGTCAGAAATGGTGTAGGGTCTCATGTTTCATTGGGGGGGGGTTGGACTAGATGACCTACAAGGTCCCTTCAAACTCTGTTACTCTATATTTTAGGGGAATGCGTTTTTGAAAAGATTTTTTTTCCTGCTTGCAATTTCCAGGGATAAGCAAGGCTTACAATGACGGGAAAAAAATCTGGATTTAGACTTTTAGGCTTTAAAAAGTAGAATTTGCAAAGGATAGCAGAAGGAATCAGAGGTGTTGGTCCCGGGGGGAAAGGGGAGGGAAGGAGGGAGGGAGGAAAAAAAAACCCAGATTTACTCCTGATTTATTTGGGGAGCTGGGTTTGAACTGGAGCCAGAGGGAGATCAGACTACCTCGGTTTGATTGTTACCAGTAGCAATCCCAGCGCAGCAAGATAGATATCTCAGTTCATTGAACACACCCGGTAGATAAAGCAATAAATTCAGAGGGGCTGCCCATTCATCAATTCTTGTTTAGCCACCACAAATGTGTTTGTGAGATGGAAGAATTAAAAAGGGAAGAACAGGGAAACACGAGAACAGAGGGCACTCTCAGCCATCTCAATTTATTTATCCATCAACCTTCCTCTGGATTAAAACTAGGGAAGGTTCTGAGGCGTGGCCCTCATCCTCCAGGGAGGAAGTCATCAAGCTATATTTTCCAAATATTTGTAAAATATATATATATTTTGGGATGGTGGTGTGGCACATCCTTCCGAGTCGAAATATCTGAGGAATGTCTAAGACACCAAAGCGAGACTTCTCAAGATCAAGGAACTTCTACATCTCCTACTTATCATGGACCCCACTTTATAAGAAGCTCCCGCATGGTCCTACATACCACGGATCCCATCTTGCACAATTTGACCTTGAAAAGAGTCTTCCTCAACTCAACCATCTAAAGACAGCCCATAGCAGGGGTCCCCAACCTTTCGGACCACAGATACCACAAAATTCATAAATTTAAATCCTGTGGACCACTAATATGATCTGCCCAATGACTGGCTGGGTGGGCGTGGCTAGGTGGTCATGTGACTGGGTGGGTGTGGCCAACTTGATGTCACTCACGTCAAGGGGCGCCTCGCTGGCCTCTACTCGCCCCTCCCTTCCCAGCCACTCCTCCCCTCCCCGCCGGGCTCCTTAGGGTCTCAACAGTTGTTGGAGCTAAGCAGCCCCCATGAGAAAGAGTTGGCAAAACAGCTCCGTTCAAATTAGATCTGACCGAGAAGGAGGCTCAGCAGAAGCACCTCACTGAGGACTAGCCGCATAGGCTTTCCAAGCAGAGGGAAGACCTGCGGGAGTGCAAGGCCAGGGACCGGCGCCTGGAGGCTCAGCGGGCTGAGATGGTCAGCCAGTTCCAGGCCATGATGCAGTCCCACTGGAACGAGGCCCTCCGGCTCTTTTGCCACCAGCGGCTCTTCCCTCCAGCCTTCACCCAAAGCCCCCCACCAGGAGGCTGAAGCAGACCCCGAGTTGGAATTTCTGTCCCCCTCTGACTCGCATAAAAAGACGCCGAAGGGGGAGACTCTCTGCAGAAACACAAGCATTCATTGCATGTATCAGTCCCAGGGGCCGCAGTTTGAGGACCCCTGATTTAGCGCAATATAAAAAATTCAAATAACTTTTCTGTGGACCACCAAAATTTTCTCACCGACCACCAGTTGGTGACTGCTGGTCCATGGGACCTTCTGCCTTAAAGATAGAGAAAGCCACAGCAGCTAAGCGCTTTCAAAATTGTCGGGGACGACCTGAAAAATGGGGCATTTTCAAGTTGTTTTCAACACTTTTCTTAAGAATGTCAACTGGACAGTCCAGCTAATCAGACATGCTGAAGGTCCAGCGTGGTGGCATCACAGTAGCCGTTGCCTATCCGCCTTGATTTTAGGTCGAAGTCACAAAGCCAATTCAGAGGGGGGGGGCAAAGGATGCTTCTGAATTTTCCACACTTCTTCTCCCTTTGAGGAGTGTCTTTCATTTAGAATGGAATAACAGAGTTGGAAGGGACCTTGGAGGTCTTCTAGTCCAACCCCCTGCTTAGGCAGGAAACCCTACACCACTTCAGACCAATGGATAGCCAACATCTTCTTAAAGACTTCCAGTGTTGCGGCATTCACAACTTCTGCAGGCAAGTTGTTCCACTGAACTGTGTGGTGTTTTGTTTTGTTTTTGCTCTGCGAGTTTTCTTTTAAATTTGTTTTGGGAAATTTGCTTAGGGAAAGGAGGAAGGGGAGAAAAAAACCACACAACCTCACTCAGAAAAGTAAAGGTGGTGTGTGTGTGTGTGTGTGTGTGTGTGTGTGTCTGTGTGTGTGTGTTACACAAAAATACTTTTCACGCCTTTTCTTTTCCCCTTCCCTGGTTCTCAAATGAGTTTTATGGATCCTCCTTTTGACGGCTGCCTAGATTAATTCCTTTTAAGGCAAAATACAATACAATACAATAGCAGAGTTGGAAGGGACCTTGGAGGTCTTCTAGTCCAACCCCCTGCCCAGGCAGGAAACCCTATACCGTTTCAGACAGATGGCTATCCAGCATCTTCTTAAAGACTTCCAGTGTTGGGCCATTCACAACTTCTGGAGGCAAGCTGTTCCACTGATTAATTGTTCTAACTGTCAGGAAGTTTCTCCTCAGTTCTAAGTTGCTTCTCTCCTTGATTAGTTTCCACCCATTGCTTCTTGTTCTACCCTCAGGTGCCTTGGGGAATAGCTTGACTCCCTCTTCTTTGTGGCAACCCCTGAGATATTGGAACACTGCTATCATATCTCCCCTAGTCCTTCTTTCTCTTAAGCTAGACATATCCAGTTCCTGCAACCGTTCATCGTATGTTTTAGTTTCCAGTCCCCTAATCCTCTTTGTTGCTCTTCTCTGCACTCTTTCTAGAGTCTCCACATCTTTTCTACATCGTGGCGACCAAAACTGAATGCAGTATTCCAAGTGTGGCCTTACCAAGGCCTTATAAAGCGGCATTCACACTTTTCTATGATTAAAATATTTCGGGGGGCATTTTCCCACCAAATCAAGCACCTATGGAAGTAAGAAAGAAGGCGGGAGGGGTGGGCTGCTCTTTGGCCTGTCCGCAGCTCATCTTCCCCTCTCCACCTTGCAGCCAAGGTGGACAAAAAGACAGCTGGTTCGGAGCCGTTTGCAAGGAGCCGGCTGCCCCGTCTCCCTCCCTGCCTCGGTGGCGATGTTTAAATAACGCTGGCGGCCCCAGTAATCAATAGATGCCCGTGTAAGCCTATTGGGCTGGGCGATCGCTCATTTCAGAAGCATTGGTTAAAAAAAATGTCTCGCCGCACCGCCTCCGAAGAAGGCGAGCGCTGATGAGTTATTAACGCTCCCGGCTGTTTATTGTCACATCGCTCTATGCCAGGGGTGTACCAAACTTGGGAACTTTAAGACTTGTGGACTTCAACTCCCAGAATTCCCCAGCCAGCCATGCTGGCTGGGGAATTCTGGGAGTTGAAGTCCACAAGTCTTAAAGTTCCCAAGTTTGGACACCCCTGCTCTATGCCAACTCTGCCATGGAGGCAGCCGAGGCCAACCAGGGCTCTTTTGGAGAAGCAGTCTTCAAAGTCCGTCATGGGAGGAAAGGAAGAGGGCGGGATCTCCCCTCAGGCCGCCATTGCCATGCCCTCCTCGCCTTTGGCTGGAAAAAATGGCGATGATGCCTCTCTGGGGACGCTTCCGGTGGGGCTCATGCAAAGCCAGAGCTGTGGAGAGCAGAGAGTGCAGGGCAGGTTGGCACTTGCAGGGTCCCTAAGCTAAAGGGCGAGGCCAAGGTTGCCCTCTGCCCCTCGCGCCTCAGGTATCCCCCCCCTCAGCCATCTCCCCTCAGTGGCCTCCCTTCTTTTTCCCGCCAAAACGTGGCCAAGGAGCCCTGAGGCTGCCCACCTAGGGCTGCCCTTCACTGGCCAGTAGGAGCCATAGACCTGCCAGGCGCCATCTTCCCATTGGCTGGAACGCAGCCCAGCATTTGCATAAAGGGGATGTCACTCAGGCGCCGTCTCCTCCTCCTCCTCACCTGGACCCCAAATCGTCCCCCCTCCCATCACCCCATTAGGGGGCTCATCGCAAAAGGGGATTTACAATACAATACTGTTAGATATTAGCATATATCGAAATAAGTCTCCCCTCTGGTCCGCTACTACAGCGGGAAACAGGTATCCCTCTGATTGGTCGAGGGGCGTACCCAATCCCTATAAAAGGGGAACCCTCCGACCACAGAGCAAGCTGGATCACTACTACTACTAATAAATGAGCTGATAAGTTACTTTGTGTCCGCAGTCTGTCTCTCGTTGCCCAGATCTAACATTGGCGACGAGGGTGGGATTGAGAGACAGATAGGACGAAGAACGCTACCTCCAGAATCTCCGGATTTGATCCAGCCCAGGAATTCGGCAGTAATTCCGGCAGCCATCTCAGATCACCGCAGCGCGGCAAATTCAAACTGAGAAGATGGCGATGCATGCTCCCCCCGCTCCTTTCGACCCAGCAAATGACGAATGGGAAGCTTTCATGATTCGTTTCGAGTGTTTCCTCAAGGCGAACGAGTACACGGGGATCACCGATGCAAGGAAGAAAAACATCTTCCTCGGCTACTGCGGAAAGGAAGTCTTCAATACGGCCAGAGACCTCACCGCGCCTACTCCAATACAAGCAGTATCGTGGACGACGTTGCAACAGACTCTGCAAACTCATTACGCGCCAAAACCTTCCCGCCATGTCTGCCGCAAGGAATTCAACATGAGGACCCAGAAGGCGGGAGAATCCATCAATCAATATGTTGCAGCCCTACGAAAAGCAGCAACTCACTGCGAATACAGGGATCTGGAAGAGCACATCTTAGAGCAGCTCATCTGTGGGTTAAGAGACATTTCTTTGCAAAAGAAGCTGTTGGCAAACCCGAATTTAACCCTACAGACAGCGCTAAACGAAGCAAGAGCGTCAGAGTCAGCGGAGAAATCATCGGTGACCATACAACGAGGGGCCAGCGTAAACCAGTCAGCACCGAGACAAACCAGAGTACACTACGAGGACACAAGCCCCGACTACGAGAATCCCGAGTTCGAGGACAGTCACCTGATGCAGAGCAGTCACTTGAGGCCTGGGGGGAGACCCGGATTCCGCTTGCCGCCCTGCGCAAGCTGCGGAGGGAATCACCCCAGGTCTACTTGTAGGTTCAGGAACGTTGTTTGTTCGCACTGCAACAAACTTGGGCACATCGCACGAGTGTGCCGGAGCGGAGTCCCTGCCTCACGGCAGCCACCCATGTACCGCCAACAGAAGCCCAACCCAGGGGCTTGGCGAAATCAAAAAGGGCGCCCAGAGAGAAATCCACAAGTGTTTACCCAGAGAGAAAATTTCCAAAAAGCTGAACGAGCGTATCCCCAGAGAGATTACTCACAAGGAGTTGAGCGAGCGTATCCCCAGAGAGAATACACACAAAGAGCTGAAAGAGCGTTCTATCAAGACGCTCAACGAGAGTATTTTCAGGATGTTGACGATGAGATAGAGTTGACCCAGAGAGATGAGTTGCGAACGTATCTCACCACGATACATCAGGTCCGCCCTAAGCGGCCAAAAAGGCTGAAAGTCACAGTCCTCTTGGAGGGCTCACCCTGCGAGCTAGAAGTTGACACAGGATCGACCCTGACGATCATTTCATGGGCATCCATGAAACAGGCTATCCCTAGCCTCAGAAAGAGCCAACTACGCGCTCCAGACGTCCTGCTACGAGACTACCAGGGGAACCAAGTCCCCATCGTGGGCCAAGGCACATTCCACATCCGTTTCAAGGACATCGAAGCCCAGCTGCCCGTGACCATCGCCAGCGCGCCATTGCAGAACCTTCTGGGGCTTGATTGGTTTGAAGCCCTGGGGTTAGAAGTCACCGGAATCAACGCCGTGAGAAACAGCAGCGCTGAACAGATTTTTAAGGAGTTCGAGGATGTGTTCAGCCCCGGTCTTGGTAAGTATGTGGGTAAACCAATATCATTCAATTTAGACCCCAATGTGGCGCCAATCCGACTTAAACCGAGACAAGTGCCCTTTGCACTCCGCCCAAAAATAGATAAGGAGATAGATAAGTTAGTGGAACAAGGGATCCTTGAGCCGGTAGATCACGCGCGCTGGGAGACACCTATCGTGACCCCAGTCAAACCAGACGGATCAGTCCGCATCTGCGCGGACTATAAATGCACAATTAATGTCGCGCTACAACAGAGCGCATATCCTGTGCCCGTAGTACAGCACTTATTGCACTCGTTGGGGCCGGGAAAGGTTTTTGCTAAATTAGACATGGCACAAGCTTACCAGCAACTGCCAGTTGATAGCGCCACAGCGGAGGCCCAGACTATAGTGACGCATAGAGGAGCTTTCAAATGCAACCGGCTACAATTCGGCGTGAGTATTGCCCCAGGATTGTTCCAGAGCGTCATGGAACGACTGTTGCAAGGGATACCGGGAGTCGTCCCATATTTTGACGACATCTTGGTGTCCGCTGCAAACGAGGAGCAACTAAATAAAAGTCAGATCTGTTTTGGCCAGAATCAGAGAAAAGGGTCTCCGCCTTAAAAAGGAAAAATGCCAAATTAACGTGCCTAGCGTAGAATTCCTGGGTTATAGAATCGATGGTCAGGGAATACACCCCACTTCAAAGAAAATTAAGGCGATCCAGGACGCCCTCACACCACGAAATCAGACCGAGTTGCAGGCCTTCCTCGGATTACTTAACTTCTACAGCGTTTTTCTGAGGCAGAAGGCGACCGTTGCTGAGCCACTACACCGTCTACTCCAGAGGAACGCACCATGGAAATGGGGACGATCCGAAGCTGCAGCTTTCGCCGGGGTAAAGCGCCTGCTCACCACTGACTCACTGCTTGTTCAATACAGTCAGACCCTACCGCTGGTATTGACCTGCGACGCATCACCTTTCGGAGTTGGAGCAGTCCTCAGCCACAGGATGCCCGACGGAAAAGAAGCACCCATCGCCTTCTACTCCAGAACTCTTTCATCGGCCGAAAGGAACTACAGCCAAATGGACAGGGAAGCGCTGGCTGCCGTAGCTGGTGTAAAACGTTTCCATGAATACCTCTACGGCCGCGATTTTGAACTAATCACAGACCACAAACCGCTGTTGGGACTTTTGGCGGGAAACCGCCCCACTCCGGTCTCCCTTTCTCCACGCATGACCAGGTGGACTGTTTTCCTGGCTGCGTACTCCTACAAGTTAATTCATCGACCGGGCTCCACTTTAGGACACGCATGGACAAAGAAATAGAGGAGTGGGTGGCCACTTGCGACCCATGCCAGGAATCGAGACCAGCACCCCCGGAAGCGCCCGCCACAGAATGGGAGAAACCCAAAGCACCCTGGTCGCGAATACACATCGACTTCGCAGGGCCATTCCAAGGTCAGACCTTCCTTATAGTTGTAGATGCTTATTCTAAATGGCTAGATGTAGTCCTAATGACTTCAACCACGGCAGAGGCAGTCATAAAGGTTCTACGGCGACTTTTCGCCACCCATGGCCTGCCAGATCTCCTAGTATCCGATAACGGGCCCCAATTCACGGCCATGCAGTTTGAAACATTTTTAGCAGGGTTGGGAATCCGGCATGCCCTCGTCGCGCCATTCCATCCAGCATCAAACGGTCAGGCGGAGAGAATGGTGCGATTCGCAAAAGAGGCCCTCGCTAGGATGGGTCCAGGTGATTGGCAAACACGCATTGACCATTACCTCCTCATTCAGCACATTACCCCAAGCGCAACGACGGGTAGGAGCCCCGCTGAACTACTCATGGGTCGCCGCCTACGGTCTCACCTGGACCGGCTCCACCCGAATTACTCTGCCACGGCTCCCCCAGACTCTACAAGTAAAATCCGGTCTTTCAGAGTAGGGGATTCAGTATACGCCCACAACTACACAGGGGGGACATTGTGGATGCCGGCAAAGGTCATTGGCATCACGGGTCCACGATCATATTTGCTGGAACTAGAAGATGGGCGGAACTGGAAAAGGCACATCGATCAACTTCGGGGTCGCCTAGCACACTCCAACCTTCGAAATGAAGACGAGAGTTTCCTGTCTACAGAAAGTCAGCCACAAGAAAGCCCCATCATAGGAAACGACGACGCCGGCGAGCCAAGCGTGGAACAAGACAACACGCACGTAGCAGAGCAACCCCCAGACAACGCAGCCGAACAGACTCCTGAACGCCCGAGCAACGAAGGCACAAGACCTCCAGAACGGGAAACAGGAAAAGCACCCGATCCTGCAACTACTTCAAACCAACCCGCACCCGGTCCTGAAACCATTTCAAACCAACCCGAACTACGACGTTCCTCCCGAGCAAGACAAACACCCACATACCTAAAAGACTATGTTACCTACCGCAACGTTCCATCTAGGAGGGGAGGGGTGTTAGATATTAGCATATATCGAAATAAGTCTCCCCTCTGGTCCGCTACTACAGCGGGAAACAGGTATCCCTCTGATTGGTCGAGGGGCGTACCCAATCCCTATAAAAGGGGAACCCTCCGACCACAGAGCAAGCTGGATCACTACTACTACTAATAAATGAGCTGATAAGTTACTTCGTGTCCGCAGTCTGTCTCTCGTTGCCCAGATCTAACAAATACAATACAATAGTAGAGTTGGAAGGGACCTTGGAGGTCTTCTAGTCCAACCCCCTGCCTAGGCAGGAAATCCTGTACCGTTTCAGACAGATGGCTATCCAACGTCTTCTTAAAGACTTCCAGTGTTGGGGCATTGAGAATAGTTTGACTCAATAGTTTGATTTAATAGTTGCATTTTTTATTCGGGGGGGGAAAAATCTAGTAAAATAAAAAGAATGTTGTTATTTACGCAATGCTCTTTGCCGGTTTTTTTGGAATTCAGCCTGTTTTTTGGCTGGGGGGGGGGGTGAAGCCCGTCAGGAATTTGGAGGGGGGGTGTCAAGTCATCCCCCACAAAGCAAGTTAAGTAAATGCAGCCATCGAGGTTTTAACTGACCCTCAGCAGAGGGTCCAAAGGGACCTCTGAAGGTCAACTCGGCTGACTCCTGAAGGGGTTTTGACGCAAATGAATTCATTGGCCCTTTCGTAGGTCCCATCATCCACAGCTTTTGCAAAAGAACAAAGCATGGGCCAAAAAGGGAACTGAACGCTCCACCCATCCTGTCGAATTTGGGAAGGGGCAGGTCCCAAAAGCAACCTCACATCTGGCCTTCGACCTTCCTTGTTTTATTGACCGCTCTTGAACCATCTTTCCAGGTTTATAGCCAAAAAAAACAGATTTATAGCCAACGTCCTTTATTTTTTCCCCACCGGGAAAGCTGGGACAAGAAACGGAAGCTCACTCCGTTACGCAGCGCTAGGGATTTGAACCACCAAACTGCTGACTTTGCTGATCGAAAAGCTCAGCGTCTTAGCCGCTGAGCCACCGTGTCCCCTGCTAAATCCTAAAGTAATGAGAGACACTAAGAAAACCCTTAAAGGTGCACCTCAGCTGCGGGTTGAAGAAGGTGCTATTAAAAGTGAAGCCATTTCAGTCTTGCAAATGGACATCAGTGGGTTGGACTAGAAGACCTCTAGCGTCCCTTCCAGTCCGATGAGTCTAGGATCACAGCTTGGTCCCAGGAGAGGCGAAAGATTTGCAGGAAAAGGTGCTTTTTTTTCAGCAGCACAAATAATTCCTCTTGGGGCACGTGCAGAGAAGAAGGTGTGAGTCATAATCCCGAGTGGGATGGGTGGGTGTGCGATACCGAAGGTGCGACACAGCCGGTCGAAAGATGTAAGCTTGAGCCCCCAACAACTGCGATGTGGAAATCAGCCAACGAGGCTTTCAGCTCGGTTGATTTACACGTCCCCAAACATCATAAAATAGGATGCGGTGAAGGATGGCTCTATCGCTGGGCGAGGGAAGGAGAGCAGATAGAAATATTGTTGATCCCGGCAACTTTCACGGAGGATGATTTCTCTGTACTGCTGAGGCAGGATGCGAAAGAGCGGCTGTGGGCTAAGAAGCATTATCAGCCAGGAAAATCTACCTTTGGGGCCGTCGTGACACATAATCTCACACGGGGCACCGTTTTCCCGAGTCTCTGACGTTGCAATGGTTGGGAAGAGGAGAAGGAGGAGGAGAGGATGGAGAAAGGGAAGGTGTAAGGGAGGAGGAAGAGAAGGAGAAGAAGAGGAGGAGAAGGAGGAGAAGAGAATGGAGGAGGAGGAGAGGAGAAGGAGAAAGAGAAGGAGAAGGATGAAGAAAGAGAAAGAGTAATGGAGGAGGAAGAGAAGGAGAAGGGGAGGAGGAGAAGGAAGAGGAGGAGGAGGAGGAGAGGATGGAGAAAGAGGGTGTAATGGAGGAGGAGAAAGAGGGGGAAGAGAATGGAGAAAGAGGAGAAGAGAAGGAGAAGGAGAGGATGAAGAAAGAGAAGGTGTAATGGAGGAGGAAGAGAAGGAGAAGGAGAGGAGGGGAGGGTGGAGAAAGAGGGTGTAATGGAGGAGAAGGAGGAGAGGAGGAGGAGAAAGAGAAGGAGATGGAGGAGAAGAGGAGGGGATGGAGAAGGAGAAGGCGTAACGGAGGAGGAAGAGGAGAGGAGGAGAAGAGGAAAGGATGGAGAAAGAGGGCATAATGGAGGAAGAAGAGAAGGAGAAGGAGAGGAGGAGAAGGGAGGAGGAGGAGAGGATGGAGAAGGAGGGTGTAATGGAGAAGGAGAAAGAGAAGGAGAGGAGGAGAAAGAGAAGGTGTAATGGTGAAGGAGGTGGTAGTGATAGAGATAGAGGAGGAGGAGGTGTGATGGAAGAAGAGGTGAGGAAGAGGAGAGGATGGAGGAGGAGATGGCGGAAGTGATAAAGATTGAGGCCGTGTGATGGAAGAGGAGGAGGAGGAGGAAGAAGAGTAGGCGAGGAAGAAGAGAGGATGGAGGAGAAGGCGTAATGGAGGAGGAGGAAGAGGAGATGGAGAAGAGAAGGAAAGGAGAAGGAAAAGAACAAGAAAAGGGAAGAAGAGGAAGAGAAGTCCCAGAAATACACTGCATTCAGATGACATTCTTCATCTAGCGACTGAATAATCAACCACTACACTAAACCCATCTTGAACACCCCAAACTAAGACAAGCCAAGTTGGGGAACTGATGAGTTTAAGCATCTTTTGTGGACCCCCAATTATGTGGGTCAGGAGAGGTACAGTAACCATGAAAATGGATACCCCTCCTTTCAAATCAATTCTGGGGCAGACTTAATCCACAGCTGACCTGAAAAGCAAAGGGCGCCCCCTATAGGAAATATTTCTTTTTTTCATGAATGCATTTCTTAGATCCTCTCTTTTTTTCTACTTTTCCTGTGACTTTCTGAATGCCGCCTGCTCAGCTAATCTCTCCCCAACGCGTGGTTGAAACAAGCCTGCCTTTCCATCCCCTGGATAGAAATCCCAGTGTCTTATTTCAGCATTTTCTTAAGGAAAATGAGAACATTTTAATAATTACCGCTGCCCTTTCACAGAGGACAGAAAGAGGACACCACAAATGCAGAATCCTGCAGAGGAGAGAATCCTTTTTTTTCCCCAGGTTCATCATTTCTTTCTTTTTTTGAAAGGCATGCAATTTTATAAAGGCATGCAAAAGAGTTTTTCTTTTATAAAGGTAAAGTTTCCCCTCGGGCATAGGTGCCAGTCATTCCCGGCTCTAGGGGGCAGCACTCATCTCCGTTCCAAAGCCGAAGGGCCAGCGCTGTCTGAAAATGTCTCAGTGGTCATGTGGCCACGACTCAACGGCGAAGGCGCACGGAACGCTGTTACCTTCCCACCAAAGGGGGTTCCTATTGTTCTACTTGCAGGTTTTTTGCGTGCTTTCAAATGGCTAGGTTGGCAGATGCTGGGACAAGACACGGGAGCTCACTCTGTTACGCGGCGCTCGGGATTCAAACCGCCGGCCTTTCTTATTGACAAGGTCAGCGTCTCAGCCAATGAGCCACCGCGTCTCTCACAGGACAGAAGGAGGATAACCACAAATGCATCTGTAAAGTTTTGCAAACTGTTTAAACTGTAGATGGAATTATTTTTCCCAGGTTTTTCTTTCTTTCTTTCTTTCTTTCTTTCTTTCTTTCTTTCTTTCTTTCTTTCTTTCTTTCTTTCTCTCTCTATCTATCTATCTATCATCTACTATATCTACCTACCTACCTACCTACCTACCTACCTACCCATCCATCCATCCATCCATCCATCCATCCATCCATCCATCCATCTATCTATCTACTGTATCTATCTATCTATCTATCTATCTATCTATCTATCTATCTATCTATCTATCTATCATCCACCCACCCACCCACCCACATCTATCTATCTGTCTGTCTGTCTGTCTGTCTGCCTGTCTGTCCATCATTCTATCTCTTATCTGTCTGTCTATCTATCTATCTATCTATCTATCTATCTATCTATCTATCTATCTATCATCTATCTATCTATCTATCTATCTATCATCTATCTAGCATCCACCCACCCACCCATCCACATCTATCTGTCTGTCTGTCTGTCCATCATTCTATCTCTTATCTGTCTGTCTGTCTGTCTGTCTGTCTATCTATCTATCTATCTATCTATCTATCTATCTATCTATCTATCTATCTATCATCTATCTATCTATCATCCATCCACCCACCCACCCACCCATCTCTCTCTCTCTCTCTCTCTCTCTCTCTCTCTCTCTCTGAAAGGCATGCAATTTTATAAAGGCATGCGAAAGAGTTTTTCTTTTATACCCATCCTGAAATTTTGCCCCTTTCTTTCTGCACCTAGGTTGGCCATGAAATACTCTCGGAGGAGAAAGGGGGGGAAAAATGTCCTTTCCGTTTTTTATCTCCAAAAACAGAGACAGCCACACCGATGTTGGAAACATCACAAGCCTTCCCTGCTTCCAGGGTTCGTTTTGGGTGTTTAACAACCTGGTGACCATATGCTGCCTCTTTGTTCCTCTGGGTCTGTGAGGAGATGCCAGCCTTGCCAAGCGGCTGGCACATCACCGCCATCCTGGCCGACATGGAAACCTGCCCTGCTGGCTTTCGGTCGCAGGAACGCAGCGCCCACCGGCTGACTGGCACAGAGAACAGGTGGAGGCGCCGCAAAGACAGCTGTGCGCGGATTAAATGCACATCTATCCACATGGAGTTGATCTCCAGGAGGAGGAGAAGAGAGGGAGAAGCTGGTAGGTTGCCACGCACGGAGAGACTTTGCAAAGGACATTTCCTTTCCGGCTTTTAGGCCTGGGAAGGGAGGGAGGGAGGGAGGGAAGGATGAAAGGAAGGAAGGAAGGAAGGAAGGAAGGAAGGAAGGAAGGAAGGAAGGAAGGAAGGAAGGAAGGAGAGATTCAGGGAAGGAGAGAAGGAGGAAGGACAGAAAACAAAGAGAGATTCAGGGTGGGATGGAGGGAGGGAGGTAAGGAAGGCAGGAAGGAAGAAAAAAAGGAAGGAAGGAAAGAAAGAAAGAAAAGAAAGAAAAAAAGGAGGAGGAGAGGAGAGGGAGATGCTGGTAGGTTGCCACGCACGGAGACATTTTGCAAAGGACATTTCCTTTCCGGCTTTTAGGCCTGGGAAGGGAGGGAGGGAGGGAGGGAGGGAGGGAGGGAGGGAAGGAAGGAAGGAAGGAAGGAAGGAAGGAAGGAAGGAAGGAGAGATTCAGGGAAGGAGAGAAGGAGGAAGGACAGAAAACAAAGAGAGATTCAGGGTGGGATGGAGGGAGGGAGGGAAGGAAGGCAGGAAGGAAGAAAAAGAAGGAAGGAAGGAAGGAAGGAAGGAAGGAAGGAAGAGAAAGAAAGAAAGAAAGAAAGAAAGAAAGAAAGAAAGAAAGAAAGAGGAGGAGAAGAGAGGGAGAAGCTGGTAGGTTGCCACCCACGGAGAGACTTTGCAAAGGACATTTCCTTTCTGACTTTTAGGCCTGGGAAGGGAGGGAGGGAGTTAGGGAGGGAGGGAGGGAGGGAGGAAGGAAGGAAGGAAGGAGAGATTTAGGGAAGGAGGGAGGAAGGAAGGACATAAAACAAAGAGAGATTCAGGGAGGGAGGGAGGGAGGGAGGGAGGGAAGGAAGGAAGGAAGGAAGGAAGGAAGGAAGGAAGGAAGGAAGGAAGGAAGGAAGGAAGGAAGGAAGGAAAGAAAGAAGACAAAGATTCAGGGAGGGAGGACGGAAGAAGGAAAAGAGGGAAAAAGAAGGAGAAGGGAAGTAAGTAGGAAAGCGAAGGAAAGAAAAAAGAGGGAGGGAGGGTGAGAAAGAATGAAAGAAAAAATAGAGGAGGAAAAGAAAGGGGGATGAAGAAAGGAGGGGGGAGGAGAGAGGGGGAGGAAGGAAGGAAGGGTGATAAAGAATGAAAGAAAAAAATAGGGAAGGTGGAAAAGAAAGGAAGGAAGGAAGGAGGAAGGAAGGGTGAGAAAGAATGAAAAAATAGGGAAGGAGGAAAAGAAAGAGGAAGGAAGAAAGGAGGGAGGGAGGGAGGGAAGGAAGGAAGGAAGGAAGGAAGGAAGGAAGGAAGGAAGGAAGGAAGGAAGGGAGCATTAGCAATGATACATAAAGCCATCTGCTTCTTCCCAATATGAAATTCAGAGGCACAGACTATTTTTGTCTCAATGACAACAGCCAGGCGAGAGGAGGAGGAGGAGGACACACAGAGGCATAAGGACATGAGTGAAATGAGCTTCCTGGGACCAATTTCACCCTCAATCGAGAAACAAAGGCAGCCTTCCCCAGGGCGTTTCTCTGCATCTGTTATGCAGGGGTATACTACTCCAGAGCATGGAGGCTTTATCTCCAACTCGCCACATGTCCTAGCAATCCTAGTCAACTCCCGCTGGGACTGCCTTCTTCACATTCCTTTGTTCAGCCATGGTTTCTGCCTCCCATTTGGGGGTGGAGGGTGTGGGGTGGGAGGAAACAGCCCTACAGGCCTGTTTGCAGGATACAAGCAGTGGCTTTACCTGTTGGACTAGCAGATGGTTACTGACAAGGCAGAGGAAGCAGATGTCAGAAAGATACAGGTAGATTTTTCAACCAGCATTGAGCTTGGGATGACGGCTGTAAATCAGACCAGGTCGTTAAACGAGTCATGACACGACCCAGCTGATTTTTGCAGCAGTCGTTAAACGAGCCCGCTGTCCACAATGGCCATTTTTTGGGCTGGACAATGGAAGCAAATACTATGTAGTTTCTGGCAAAACGTGTCACAAATCGCTGTGATCTGGCTGCAGAGGGAGGCGGCCTGTCAGAAGTTTGCATCTGGGTTCTGAGTACCTTTTCTTTTTGGAGGGGGGGAGGTGTTGTTTCCGTCAGAGCTTTGAATCGTCGCAAATCAAGGACTTCTCTGCCAAGGCATCCAGCCAGAAGCCAAGTGCTACACCCAAGCTGTTATTTGGATGCTTTATTTATTTATTGAATTTATTTGGCCGCCTATTCACCCATGGCGATAATTGCCTCCTCCCCAAATGGGAGACCCTGCGCTCTGCTCACTTTCCACCCTGCAGACAAGCCGGAGGTGACCGTCCCTCTACTCACAAACCGAGAGCTCAGCCCCACCACCTGCCCTTCCCCCGCAAGGGGTTGGGACTCCTTCCAAGCATTCCCCATAGTGCCGAAACGGGAGTGTGCGGACGCGGGAGAGCCCCCCAAACTGGAAGAGCAGTTTCCCGGTGTGCGCACACCAGGAAGCTGAGCTTCTGCCTTCCGGCATGTGCACGGGTCACCTGGCCTTCCAGTTTCTGGCACACATGAGTGCGCGAAGGCCAGCTGGCCTGCACGCAAGTGTGCACCAGAGGCTCAGCTTCCTGCGCCGCGCATGAATGCCAGGGAGCTGCTCTCCCGGTGTGTAGTGCTCCCGCATGCACGAAGAGCACATGTGTATGTGTCGGAACCCGGAAGAGCAACAGGCAACGACTGGTGTGCCCGGAGAGATGTCTCCGTGTGCCACTTCTGGCATGTGTGCCATAGATTCGCCATCACGGCCATAGAGGGTCTCGGCTTCGCTGTGCCCGGCATCTCTCCATCTTTCCACCTTTTCCACCTGATGCCTCTCTGCTTCTCCCTCTCTCAGCTTTTGAGATGCAAGATGTGACAAAACAACAACAACAACCACAACCCCCACACACAAGGTGGGTTTAGGTGGGAAGCAAATCCAAAGAAAATTAGGTCAGGTATTTTAAGCTTTGCTCATTCACTCCAGAAGCGTTGCAAAGGGTGGATGGGGAACAAAGATAGCTATGGCGCAGTGCAGCAACGCACACACACACCCCGGAGACGTAGGCACTGATGGGAAGCGACGGTGGGCAGAGCCAGGAGGTGGCAGCGCCTTGAATTAACTGGAAGGGGCCCTTGGATTCCTCTGAAATGGAGCTGGCAACATATTCGGACAGTGAGGAGGTTGGAGAGGAAGATGGGCCGGTCCTGGAGTCTGGGGAAGGCTCTGAGGAGGGCTCTGTGTTGGAGGCAGAGACGGGGCCAGAGCCGTATGCCAGTTATCAGCTGCCTTCGGAGTCAGACATCAGTGGGGCAGAAGAACAGCTGGAGCCTGTTCCCAATGTGCACATGCACAGAGTTGCCAGACGAACGGAACAGCTAAAGAACAGGGGTCGACTTGGGAGTAAGGCCACAGGTGGACAGTGAATGGCCCCTCCCAGAGGAAATAAAAGAGAAGCGAAAGGGGAGTGGAGCTTGCAGGAGACCACTAGTTCGCTTAATTGGTTCCTGACACTCCGGGGCTCCTTGCCAAGTTTTGCAGATATCAGCCTGGCAGCTCTCCAAGCCAGATAAGGTCTGTGACTGTAAATCCTCCCTCCAAAGACTTTGCTGGATGTGAAGGAGCAGAACTCACAGTCAATGAATAAAAGGGGTTTTTGTCGGGACCAGGAGTTTGTTTCATGCTCTTGGGAAGCCTCGGTTAGAACAGCTCCACCGCTGGAGGATTTTAAGAAGAGATTGGATAGCCATTTGTCCGGGATGGTATAGGGTCTCCTGCTTGCTTCAGCAGGACGAGAAGACCTCCGAAATCCCTTCCAGACATGTTGTTTTGTAATGCTGTTAAATTGGCATCGACCAGGAGGAGGACCAAGCTGAATCAAAGCAGGCGAAAACTCGCACCAACCCAGCTTAGAAAGTTCCCTTCCGTTCTTCCCTCCGTCTCCATTGTTCTCCGTAGGTACGTCAATGCTTGCCACGGTATCCTGGGGTATATCAACTCATTGTCTACCCCTTGTCATAAGTCAATGGATGATTGTGTTCCATATTTCATGCTGATGTATTGATTCCCGCGGTGGCAGATTGGAGGCAGGTAGGAGAAACAAAGGGGTCCTTTTTGAGCCTCCCTTCCACCGAGTCAACAGGATGTTGAATAAGGCGTCTACTTTAGTGTGCCAGGAGATAAAAGGACCTCCCTAGCTGTTGGAGACGGGGGGGACAATAACCGGATCCCCTTGACGTTATCAGTCTCCAGCAGAAGAGTCTGCTGGCCCAAATTTCAATTCTTCGTATTTCTACGAAGGGCTGGAAAATAGTTCCTAAAGGCAGCTGGGAGAAAAATGAAGGGCGGGTCTCAACCAGTAAAAAAGGACTTCCTTTTATTCCAGTTACTACTACTCCTTTCTGGTGAGACGAGCGGCTCCATAAAGGTAAAGGTTCCCCTCGCACATAGTCGTTCCCGACTCTAGGGGGCGGTGCTCATCTCCGTTTCAAAGCCGAAGAGCCAGCGCTGTCCGAAGACGTCTCCGTGGTCACGTGGCTGGCATAACTCAACGCCAAAGGTGCACAAATGGTTACCTTCCCACCAAAGGTGGTTCCTATTTTTCTACTTGCATTTTTTACGTGCTTTCGAACTGCCAGCTTGGCTAGAAGCTGGCACAAGTACCTGTCAGGTTTGCAAGACATTTTTTCTTTCGGACTTCAGGCCTGCCACACTTTTTACTATTCATTTTCTACTGTGGGGGAAATGGGAGGGGGGGATTATATGGAGTTGGGTGACAAGTAGCCATAATAACGTTCTTCTTAGAAATTCAAGGTCATCCTTTATCTCAGCAACTGGCCGGAACTGGATGAATGGACATGCTGGCAGCTTCTACCCATCCAATTCCGGTCAGGTGCAGAGGTGCCAAGACAAAGGATGACCTTGGCTTTCTCGAAAGAATTTTGTTATGGCTACATCGCATCTCACTCCGTACAATCCCCTCCCCTCCCATTTTCCCGCAATAGAAAATGCAAAGTAGAATAATAGAAAGTGTGGCAGGCCAAAGATCCAAAAGAAAAGATGTGCTGCAGGTCTGACAGGCGGCCCCTCCTCAGAAGAAAAGCTTAGCTTGAAAAAAATAATAATGCAGGGGGTTAACATAACTACAACTATCCCCGTCTTCCTAACAAAGGAGAACCTTGCTCCTTCTGCCCATTCTCCTCCAATAAGACCTCCTCCCCAATTCTGTACGATTTTCCCAACTCCTATCTGCCACGCAGACATCCGATGTGCGCCTCTCCGTGTATTTGTTCATTATTCCCACTTGCCCTTAATAAAACTGCTTCAAACAGCTTTGCAAAGCTTTAACTCAGGGTTTTTTTTTTCCCCTTCTTTTAACCAAGAGCCCTTTTTTCCCTCTCTTGAAAACTGCTGAGCTGGTTGGTCTTTCTTTTTTCTTTTTTCCTTCCTAACTAGGGAAAAAAAAAAAAGATAACCGGTTTGCAAAAAAAAAATTCCTCTCCTGATTTTCTCATTATGCCGTGCAGAGGCCGTTCGCCCCTTTCTTGTGGCGCAATTGCCCCGTTTTCACTCTTAAAGGAAAAGTATGATGATGAGGGGACTGGAGACTAAAACATAGGAAGAACGGTTGCAGGAACTGGGTATGTCTAGTTTAATAGAAAGAAGGACTAAGGGAGACATGATAGCAGTGTTCCAATATCTCAGGGGTTGCCCCAAAGAAGAGGGAGTCAAGCTATTTTCCAAGGCACCTGAAGGTAGAACAAGAAGCAATGGGAGGAAACTAATCAAGGAGAGAAGCAACTTAGAACTGAGGAGAAACTTCCTGCAAGATAGAACAATTCATCAGTGGAACAGAAGTTGCCTCCAGAAGTTGTGAATGCCCCAACACTGGAAGTCTTTAGGAAGATGCTGGATAGTCATTTGTCTGAAACGGTATAGGGTTTCCTGCCTAGGCAGGGGGGTTGGACTAGAAGACCTCCAAGGTCCCTTCCAACTCTACTATCGTATTATTATTGTATTACGCCTTAGCATACGGATAGTTAACCTTTTTGGCGCCGAGTGGCCAAAGCGCACATACACGAATGCACATGCCCCAACACTCAAAATGCAATGCGAGCACTTTTCCGCGCATCCCCCCATGCACATTCCCTGTGCATGCACCCCGCCCCCATGCGTATAAGACCCACAACCCTGGCCCCCGTTTTGGCTTCCGAGTTGGTTCAGGAGGCTTTTCAGGCACAAAACAGGAGGTGGAGGATGGGCTTGTGATCTCCACAGTTTCTTCCCCCCTAGCGCGCCCTAGGTTCCTCCTGCATTCCTGCCACGGAGAGGCACCTGCGGAGGGTGGCACCTGAGGAGATCGGGGAAAGCACAGGCAGAAGAAATGCAGGAGAAAGCTAGGGTGGGCTGGGGGGGAGAATGGTAGGGTACACGGGGAGGGGAACTTGGAGAGGGTGGGTTCCTACCGGTTCGGCCGAACTGGTAGCGGTATGCCGGCCTCGGTTGCAGAACCAGCAGCAACCCAGGCTGGCCACGCCCCCAAACCGGTTCCCCGGTTGCCGCCGTCGCCATCTTTTTCTTTAGCTCTGCGCCTGCATGAAACAATTTCCGTTGAATTGTGCAAGCGCATGCAGCGTGCAAAGTGGCAGTAACACTGGTTGAAACCCACCCCTGGACAACTGGCGTGCCCGCCCCGAGACGGCTCCGCGAGCCAGCTGCAATACGCAGGCCGTGGCATAGGTTTCCCCATCACGGCCTTAAACAGGTCCAAAAGCAGGCAAAGCAAATTGAGGGGACGGGATGAATTTCCTGCCTAGTTTGTTCCTCAACTAAACCATTGCTTTAAGAACTTGGGCAGGGCGAGGTTCTAAAGCACTTCTGGAAAAAGAAAATACGTGGTGTTTTTTTTTCCCCATGCCAAGCAAGATCAACGTGCACTTAATTATCAAACGTTTTTACATAATATGCAGATGAGGCTGCCTGAAAGTTGGGGAGAAACAGAATCGGAACAACTGAAGCTGCATACATTTACACGCACATCCCTCTTGTGGGGAGAGAGTTATTTTCTCTCTCTTTTTCCCATAGCTCCATCATCACGACTGATGGAAAAACAGGGCTTCAGGTGTTTCCACGACGGATTTTAAAATATTAATAATTGGAATTTGCAGCCGTCTAACTCAACGTATCTCCTGAATTATTTTCTACACACACACACACCAGTTAAGGAAAATGTATAAAAGCTCCCAACATCCCTCAAAACAGTTTTCGGCTGGCTCCTTTGTCCTATAATTTAGAGCTGCGACTCTTGCGTGGATCTTTTGCTTTTCACATCCAATCTTCTCCTTTTTAATATATGTGTGTGTGTGTGTGTTTTCGTAGATTTTTACGGGTGTAGGTATACTGGTTTTGTTGTATTCGGGTCTTTTCCCGTGTAAGATTGAGATTGTCTTTGCAACGACAAGACAATCTCAATCTTACACAGGAAAAGACCTGAATACAACAAAACCTGAATACAACAAAACAGCATATATATATATACATACATACATACATACATACATACATACATACATACATACATACATACATACATATGTTTTTGTAGATTTTCACGGGTGTAGGTATGCTGGTTTTGTTGTATTCAGGTATGGGAGGGAGCTCACTACTCCCCCTTTCTGTCCTTCGGCTCATTACAGAAAACCATCCAGGCAGAAAACCATATTTTTATTTTTAATGTTGCCCAGGTTCAAATCCCAGTAAGGGTATGGCTAGCTGATGAGAGCTAAATAGCTTGAAATAGATCTATACTAGTCTCCCTTTATTTATTTATCAGCACAAATACAACACACACACACACACACAAATATATATATATATATATATTTGTGTTACAACCCCTGGTATGCCCAAATATGGGAGGGAGCTCACTATTCCCCCTATCTGTCCTTCGGCTCATTACAGAAGACCATCCAGGCAGAAAACCGTATTTTTATTTTTAATGTTGCCCAGGTTCAAATCCCAGTAAGGGTATGGCTAGCTGATGAGAGCTAAATAGCTTGAAATAGATCTATACTAGTCTCCCTTTATTTATTTATCAGCACAAATACAACACACACACACACACACACACACACATATATGTATGTTGATTTCTCTTTATTTTCTTTTTCCACCCCCTCTGCCTGATAATCCCTCCGAATGTTTCTTTTCCTCCGCACACAAATCCCTACAGCTGTTAGGGCTTCAAAAATCCTTCATCCGTCAAGAGAAGCGAAGAAAAAGAGAGAGAAGGGAAATGAAAGGCAAAAGGCATTGACAAGCTTTTGAAAATGAAATATAAAATAAAAACAAACGAACCGGGGCTGACGCTAATGCTCACGCCGGTAAAATCCATGGCATTGGGCATATCATTAATCTGTCTAAAGTGGCTTTGATCTCCTCGGCTTTAATTAAGTTATAATTATAACATGATTATGGGGGGGGGGGAGTTTTTTTGTGCCGGAGAAAATGGGGAACCGCTGATCTGAAAGACGGGGATGCTAAAAAGCTTGGCGTGATTTGTTCAGCTGCCTATCACACTGGCGTAAGTTTAGAATAGGCACATGGGCCTCCTCCATAGGGCTGTCTCTCAGGAACAGAGATGGAAAGAGAAGTTGTTGGGTCTCCGCAATAGGGTCACCTCTTAAGAACAGGGATGGAATTTCATCTGTTAAATGACTTGAAAAGCCAAAAACAGGACAGAAATCTAAGCCAAGGCATGAGCCAAAAGAGGCTGCCCCGAAGAAGAGGGAGTCAAGCTATTCTCCAAAGCACTTGAGGGCAGGAAAAGAAGCAACAGGTGGAAACTAATCAAGGAGAGAAGCAACCTAGAACTAAGGAGGAATTTCCTGACAGTGAGAACAATTAATCAGTGGAACAACTTGCCTCCAGAAGTTGTGAATGCTCCAACCCTGGACGTTTTTAAGAAGATGTTGTATATCCATTTGTCTGAAGTGGTGTAGGGTTTCCTGCCTAAACAGGGGGTTGGAATAGAAGACCTACAAGATCCCTTCCAACTATGTTTTCTATTCTATTCTATTCTCCATAGCACCCGAGGGCAGGAAAAGAAGCAATGGGTGGAAACTAATCAAGGAGAGAAGCAACTTAAAATTAAGGAGGAATTTCCCGACAGTGAGAACAATTAAGCTGTGGAACAACTTGCCTCCAGAAGTTCTGGGTGCTTCATCACTGGAGGTCTTCAAGATGAGAAGTGACAGCCATTTGTCTGAAATACAACCAATCAACATAAAATCAAATAAAATCAACAAATACGATCAAGATCAAGGGAGGTGCTAATACCACTTTATAAAGCCCTAGTAAGACCACACTTATTGTACTGCATCCAGTTTTGGTCCCCACACTATAAAAAAGATGTGGAGAGTCTAGAAAGAGTGCAGAGAAGAGCAACCAAGATGATGAGGGGACTGGAGGCTAAAACACATGAAGAACGGCTGCAGGAACTGGGTGTGTCTAGTTTAATGAAAAAAAGGACTAGTGGAGACATGATAACAGTGTTCCAATATCTCAGGGGCTGCCACAAAGAAGAGGGAGTCAAGCTATTCTCCAAAGCACCTGAGGGCAGGACAGAGGGTGGAAACTAATCAAGCAGAGAAGCAACTTAGAACTAAGGAGAAATATCCTGACAGTTAGAAAAGTTAAGCTGTGGAACAACTTGCCTCCAGATGTTGTGGATGTTTCATCACTGGAGGTCTTCAAGAAGAGAAGTGACAGCCATTTGTCTGAAATACAATCAATCAACATAAAATCAAAGGTACTAATATCACTTTATGAAGCCCTAGTAAAGCCACACCTTAGTCCTTACACCTTGTTGGTCCCCCACTATAAAAAAGATGTGGAGACTCTAGAAAAAGTGCAGAGAAATGCACCCAGGATGATGAGGGGACTGGAGGTTAAAACATTTGATGAACGGTTGCAGGAACTGGGCATAGTCTAGTGAAGAGAAGGACCAGGGGAGACAGGATAGCAGTCTTCCAATATTTGAGGGGCTGCCACAGAGAGGAGGAGGGGATCAAGTATTTTCCAAAGCCTCTTTGTACCTGAGAACCAAGTTTAGCCATGTCTAGAATTCTCTGCTTGTCAATCAACAGGCCTTTTCAAGAATGTTGGCCTTGAAACAAGGACATATTAAGGACAATTGAGTTTCGTTAACTTTTTTTTTTTTTTTTTGAAAGTTGTGTTTTCTGTATGAGATGAAGGCCGACGCAGCAGCCCACTTTAAAAAACTTTCTGGCAAGAGGTTGGTACTTGGATGAAACTCAGAAGGACTTTTTTTTTCCTTAAAGGAGATGCTTGAAGCTGGCGCTTGGTTGGCGAAGGTATTTTGTTTCCTCCTTTGAAAAGGAAAAACCAAGGAAGATAGGGGGGCGGGCGTCTTCAGCCCCTTGACGGAAGCTGGGAAAGAGCCTCTCAAATTTTGTAGAGGCGACTTAGCCTCTGGAGAAGCAGATCTCGGTGGCCTTCAACAAGCTTGCCAAATCCCTGGTGGGACATAGTAAAGTAGAATAAAATATGGATTAAAATATAAGAATGAAGACGTGGCATAAAAGGGACAGTTGGAAGCTTGCTTAAAGGGACAGGGAAATGTCATCAGCCTTCAACCACAACATGTTCCAGCAAATGTCCCTATGTCAAAAGTCCAAAACCACAAGGTTCAATTAAAGTTCGTTAATGGCACGTAGCCCATACCTGTAAAAAAAGGAGAAGTAAGACTTCCATCTCCTTATAAGGCTTTTTCCTCAAGGTAACCAATAAGAAATGAGTAAAGTGTTTCTGTGTTACGCTGTCTTTGAGAATGTATAAGAATGCGTGCATTGATAATAAAGATTGTTCAGAATTTGCAATGTTAGCCATCGGCTAACGTTTCTGAACCTGGCTGCCAAATAAACTCCTCCTGTATCCTGAGAAGTCTTAAGCCTGTCATTTTCTGCAACAAGAGGACATCCCACTCTGGAAAAATCTCCAACCAGTTTGTTGAGAAGGGCCAAACTGGCACGTCAATGCACAAAAGGTAGACCGGTCAGAGTGCAAAACCACATCTCTTATGCCTTGTCATGGCGAACCGATGGCACGCAAGCCATTGCCCAGCTGGTGCATGCCTCCCAGCGGCCAGTTGGTTTTGTGGTCCTTGACCACACATGTGGGAGATGCGCGCACATCCGGGGGAGGGCTGGGGGCACATGTGCATGCGCAGGGGGTGGGGAGGAACATGTGCATGTGCGGGAGGGGGGGTGGGAGGAGTATGAGGGGGTTCAGCACCCCCGCTCCCAATTTTTGGGTTCAGGCGGCTTCAGGGCGGCCTGCTAGGCCCAACGGGCCATGGGGGAGTGCAGCACTCCCCCGCTCCCAATTTTTGGGTTCAGGCGGCTTCAGGGAGGCCTGCTAGGCCCAACGGGCCATGGGGGAGTGCAGCACTCCCCCGCTCCCAATTTTTGGGTTCAGGCGGCTTCAGGGAGGCCTGCTAGGCCCAAAACGGGCCATGGGGGAGTGCAGCACTCCCCCGCTCCCAATTTTTGGGTTCAGGTGGCTTCAGGGAGGCCTGCTAGGCCTAAAACAAGTCACGGGGGCGTGCAGCACTCCCCCGCTCCCCATTTTTGGGTTCAGGTGGCTTCAGGGAGGCCTGCTAGGCCTAAAACAAGTCACGGGGGCGTGCAGCACTCCCCCGCTCCCCATTTTTGGCTTCAGGAGGCTTCAGGGAGGCCTGCTAGGCCCAAAACAGGCCATGGGGGAGTACAGCACTCCCCCGCTCCCCATTTTTGGCTTCAGGGAGGCCTGCTAGGCCCAAAACGGGCCATGGGGGAGTACAGCACTCCCCCGCTCCCCATTTTTGGCTTCAGGAGGCTTCTGGAAGGCCTGCTAGGCCCAAAACGGGCCATGTACAGCACTCCCCCGCTCCCCATTTTTGGCTTCAGGAGGCTTCAGGGAGGCCTGCTAGGCCCAAAACCTGGTGCAAGAGGGTCACGCACATACACAAGGGAAGCACGGGGGATCATGCGCATGCACAGGGGAGCACGGGGGGCTCATACGTGCATGCACAGGGGGGCAGGGCGCATTGCATTCTTGGTGTGGGCACGCGTGCGATTTCGGCGCATGAACCTGTTGAACTTCGTAAAGCATAATTACCCAATCAACCTTCCCCCACCCCCACCTTGTGAAGGAAAAATGTATACTCCCACCATCCCTCTCTTCCTCCATTGCCGTCTTCCATTTTCAAGGAGGTTGGTTCAAATGTGGCCCTGAGATCAGGGGTGAAATTCAGGAGGTTCTGACAGCTTCTGGAGGGACGGTAGCGGAAATTTTGAGTAGTTTGGACAAGTGACAAATACCACCTCTGGCTGGGGCCAGGAGTGGGGAGGAAATGGGGATTTTGCAGTATCCATCCCCCTGGAGTGGGGAGAGAATGGAGATTTTGCAGTATCCTTCCCCCTGGAGTGGGGAGGGAATGGGGATTTTGCAGTATCCTTCCCCCTGGAGTGGGGAGGGAATGGGGATTTTGCAGTATCCTTCCCCCTGGAGTGGGGAGGGAATGGGGATTTTGCAGTATCCTCCCTCCAGGAGTGGGGAGGGAATGGGGATTTTGCAGTATCCTCCCTCCAGGAGTGGGGAGGGAATGGGGATTTTGCAGTATCCTTCCCCCTGGAGTGGGGAGGGAATGGGGATTTTGCAGTATCCTTCCCCCTGGAGTGGGGAGGGACTGGAGATTTTGCAGTATCCTCCCTCCAGGAGTGGGGAGGGAATGGGGATTTTGCAGTATCCTCCCTCCAGGAGTGGGGAGGGAATGTGGATTTTGCAGTATCCTTCCCCCTGGAGGGGGGGGAATGTGGATTTTGCAGTATCCTTCCCCTGGAGTGAGGAGGGAATGGGGATTTTGCAGTATCCTTCCCCCTGGAGTGGGGAGGGAATGGGGATTTTGCAGTATCCTTCCCCCTGGAGTGGGGAGGGACTGGAGATTTTGCAGTATCCTCCCTCCAGGAGTGGGGAGGGAATGGGGATTTTGCAGTATCCTCCCTCCAGGAGTGGGGAGGGAATGTGGATTTTGCAGTATCCTTCCCCCTGGAGGGGGGGAATGTGGATTTTGCAGTATCCTTCCCCTGGAGTGAGGAGGGAATGGGGATTTTGCAGTATCCTTCCCCCTGGAGTGGGGAGGGAATGGGGATTTTACAGTATCCTTCCTCTGGAGTGGGGAGGGAATGGGGATTCTGCAGTATCCTTCCCCCTGGAGTGGGGAGGAAATGGGGATTTTGCAGTATCCTTCCCCCTGGAGTGGGGAGGGAATGGGGATTTTGCAGTATCCTTCCCCCTGGAGTGGGGAGGGAATGGAGATTTTGCAGTATCCTTCCCCTGGAGTTGGGAGGGAATGGGGATTTTGCAGTATCCTTCCCCCTGGAGTGGGGAGGGAATGGAGATTTTGCAGTATCCTTCCCCTGGAGTGGGGAGGGAATTTAGATTTTGCAGTATCCTTCCCCCTGGAGTGGGGAGGGAATTTAGATTTTGCAGTATCCTTCCCCCTGGAGTGGGGAGGGAATGGGGATTTTGCAGTATCCTTCCCCTGCCACACCCAGCAAGCCACGCCCACAGAACCGGTAGTAAAAAACATTGAATTTTACCACTACCTGAGATGCTGCTGATTGGAATTCACAGGGACAACAATTCTTGGCCTGCCACAAAATTGACTGCTAAATTGCCCCAAGTCACCCCAAGCTGGCTCTCTGGGGTCCCCCAAATTTATAAAACTCCCTTCTTTTTCCTCCTTCACTCGGAGAACCTGCTGAATGCTGGAAAATCTTCATTACCAAAACAACCCCATTGAAATCCTCACACGAGAGTACCAGCTAAATGCAGTTAAGCCAATATTTACGCAGATCAACCTCTTTAAGAAGACTGGATGTCAACGGCCAGAAATCTCCAGCCAGCAGGAGTGGACTTCTAACTCCCAGGATTCACACTAGCTGGGGAATTCTGGGCGTTGAAGTACACAAATCTTAAAAGCTGAGAAATGCTGCAAAGAGGCACAACGATTCCCAATGTGGAACACATCAAGCGCAACGTCTTTCTATTAATAATCAGGAGCAGCTGGGAGAAAAATCACACGTTAAAAAGAAATGAGCAAATGCAAAATGCAGTCTGAATTAAGTGAAATAAGATGGCAATTCAAAGCGTCTGCGGCCCTCCGGAAGTCCATTTTTTGCTGTCAGAGGCACTGTGTGTTCCAGTCCCCGTTTGGCAACTGACTCATATTTATGACAGCCAACAGTGTCCCGGGGTCACGTGGTCCCCTTTTACGTCCTTCTGTCTAGCCAAGTCAATGGAGAAGCCAGATTCACTTAACAACCGTGTTCTCAACTTAACAACCGTGGCAAGGATGGTCGTAAGTGTTAATACCACTTTATAATACCTTGGTAAGGCCACACTTGGAATACGGCATCCAGTTTTGGTCGCCACGATGTAGAAAAGATGTGGAGAGTCTAGAAAGAGTGCAGAGAAGAGCAACAAAGAGGATTAGGGGACTGGAGGCTAAAACATATGAGGAACGGTTACAGGAACTGGGTATGTCTAGTTTAATGAAAAGAAGGACCAGGGGAGACATGATAGCAGTCTTCCAATATCTCAGGGGTTGCCACAAAGAAGAGGGAGTCAAGCTATTCTCCAAGGCACCTGAGGGTAGAACAAGAAGCAATGGGTGGAAACTAATCAAGGAGAGAAGCAACTTAGAACTGAGGAGAAATTTCCTGACAATTAGAACAATTAATCAGTGGGACAGAAGTTGCCTCCAGAAGTTGTGAATGCTCCAACACTGGAAGTCTTTAAGAAGATGCTGGATAGCCATTTGTCTGAAACGGTATAGGGTTTCCTGCCTAGGCAGGGGGTTGGACTAGAAGACCTCCAAGGTCCCTTCCAACTCTACTATTGTATTGTATTGTATTGTATTATTGTATTGTAACATGGGACAAAACTTAGTTAACAACTGTCTTGCTTACCAACAGAAATTTTGGGCTTCAGCCCTAAGTCGAGGGCTACTTGTATTCCACGAAAACCTCTGTGCGCCAGCTAATATTTGTATTCTGTCACGCCTTGTTTGCATCGTATAATGCAATAAAATAATTCCTTGGCTAGAAACAATCTGAAAATATATTGTGGCTTGCCAGCGGCCATGGACCTGGCAGCAGATTCGAATAGTGAGGAGAGTTGGGGAGGAACCTGGGCCAGTCCTGGAGTCTGGGGAAGGCTCTGATGAGGGCTCTGTGTCGGAGGCAGAGAGGGGGCCAGAGCCGTTTGACAGTTATCAGCTGCCTTCAGAGTCGGAGATCAGTGGGGCAGAAGAACAACTGGAGCCTGATCCCAGTGTGAGCATGCGCAGAGCTGCCAGACGAAGGGAACAGCTAAAGAACAGGGGTCGACTTTGGAGTAAGGCCACAGTTGGACGGTGAATGGCCCCTCCCAGAGGAAATAAAAGAGGAGCGAAAGGGGAGTGGAGTTTGCAGGAGACAAATTAGTTCGCTTAATTGGTTCGTGACTCTCCGAGACTCCTTGCCAAGTTTTGCAGATATCGGCCTGGCAGCTCTCCAAGCCAGCTAAGGTCTGTGACTGGAAATCCTCCTTCGAAAGACTTGGCTGGATATGAATGAGCAGAATTCAGTCAATTAATAAAAGGGTTTTTTGCCGGGACCAGGAGTTCGCTTCAGCCTCTTGGGAAGCCTCGGTCAGAACAAAATATGGGAAGAAGAAACTTAAGAGGCCTGACTCCAGGGAACAATACAATACAATAGTAGAGTTGGAAGGGACCTTGGAGGTCTTCTAGTCCAACCCCCTGCCTAGGCAGGAAACCCTATACCGTTTCAGACAACCCCCCCACCCCCCCCAGAACAAACCAGAAGTCAAAAATAAAACGCAGGAAGAGCGTTGAAGATAACGTCACCTGTCAAGAAAGATCGGGAGTCTCGCTTGGTGACGTAAATATTCGGGCTCAATTGTGGTCGTAAGTGGAGGACTACCTGAGCCCTCTTGCAGTAAAGGAAGCCGCGTTATGGGGGGGGGGAAAGGGCAGAGGACGGGGGACCTAGGAAAAAGTGAGGGGCCTGGGTGGTAAATCCTAATTGTTCTATCAGGAGGACGTGTTTTATTTTGTTGCTAAGGGGAAGGTTATGTTTAATTAAACCTGTTTGTTCTCTGCCGATAGGGCAGGATTTTAAATCAGTTTTCCAGACCCTGTTGGCAAGCTCAAAGGAGTGGCAGGGAGATAAAACTTCCCTGCAGGAGCTAAAGCCATGACTGGTTGCAAAAATTCAATTTTCGGCTGCAATTAAGAGCAGAGAAGAACCGTCTAACCCGGCCCCAAAGCTGGGGGGCGGGGGGGTTGGCAGCCCTGTCTCCCTCCAGAGCTTCCAATTTCCGAACCCCACATCTTGGAAACGGAGAGGGCATAACCCCAAAGGTTTTCCCCACACAGAAGAAGGTCCGAGGGGTTGCATTTATTCTTATTTCGTTAGTTATCCCATTTTTTTCTTCCGCCCATATCACTTCTGACTCTGCATGAACCTAAATTAACTCTGGCAAGAACAGTGCGGAATAAAGTTAAGCATTTCTGCAATAACATCGGAATAGCAATAGCCCTTAGACTTATAGACCGCTTCATCGTGCTTTTACAGCCCTCTCTAAGCGGTTTACAGAGCCAGTTTCCGGCCCTTCCCCCCTCCAACAATCTGGGTCCTCGTTTTACCCACTTCGGAAGGATGGAAGGCTGAGTCGACCTGCAGCTGGTCAGGATCGAACTGCTGGCAGTGGGCAGAATCAGCCCGCAATACTGCATTCTAACCACTGGGGGGAGGGAAGGAAGGAAAGAAGGAAGGAAGGAAGGAAGGAAGGAAGGAAGGAAGGAAGGAAGGAAGGAAGGAAGGAAGGAAGGAAGGAAGGAAGGTTGTCAGCGTTCCAAATATCATCCAGAATTAAATCAGAGTCCAAGATATGTCTCTCTTATTAAATTGGAACTTTGATGAAAGCTATGTCTTGGATTCTGGTTTAATTCTGGATGATATTTGGAACACTGACAGAAGGAAGGAAAATAGCAATAGCACTTAGACTTATATACCACTTCACAGTGCTTTTACAGCCCTCTCTGAGCGGTTTACAGAGTCAGCCTCATTGCCCGCAACAATCTGGGTCCTCCTTTAACCAACCTCGGAAGGATGGAAGGCTGAGGGAACCTGCAGGCGGTCAGGATCGAACTGCTGGCACTGCGCAAAGTCAGCCCGCAATACTGCATTCTAACCACTGGGGGGGGGGGGGGAAGGAAGGAAGGAAGGAAGGAAGGAAGGAAGGAAGGAAGGAAGGAAGGAAGGAAGGAAGGAAGGAAGGAAGGAAGGGTGTCAGCATTCCAAATATAATCCAGAATTAAATCAGAGTCCAAGACAATGAATGCAATACATTGTGCAGTTCTGGGATAACTGTTGAAATTTCTCAGCGCAATGTATTGCCGAAGCCCTGATATCCCCTGGTAGTCTCCCATCCCATCCTTAATCCGAGACAGGAGCCAGCCTTGCTGTTCACACCCTAGAAAACTCAATTTTGGCTGCGGGATATGGATCCTTTTTGTAATCTTAAGGCGGTGCCCTGCATAAATCTTTCCACTCGCCTTCCGCCAAAGGCCACCAAACAGACAGATGAAAAGATTGCAAGTTTCAATAACTTTCGGCCAGGCATCCAATTTATACCAATTCCGTCTGAATCGGAGGAAACTTCCTAGAATCGTCTGAAAGGCGAAAAAAAAAGTATTTTTAGATGCTAGAAAAAGTGCAGAGAAGAGCAACCAAGATGATGAGGGGGACTGGAGACTAAAACGTACGACGAACGGTTGCAGGAACTGGGCCTGGCTAGTCCAGTGAAGAGAAGAACCAGGGGAGACAGGATATTCCAATATTTGAGGGGCTGCCACAGAGAGGAGGAGGGGGTCAAGCTATTTTCCAAAGCACCCGAAGGCCAGACGAGAAATAATGGATGGAAACTGACCAAGGAGAGATTCAACCTAGAAATAAGGAGGAACTTTCTGACAGTGAGAACAATCAACCCATGGAACAGAATTTGCCTTTGGAAATTGTGGGGGCTTCATCCCTGGAGGCTTTTAAGAAAAGATTGGAGTGCCATTTATCAGAAATGGCGCAGGGTCTCCTGCTTGGCTGGGGGGGTTGGACTAGATGACCTACACGGTCCCTTCCAACTCTGTTAATCTAATCCAATCTATTTTTTAAAAAAATGGAAGAGTAGGGAGAATTTGAAAATGCCAAAGAAAGCAAGACATCAGCTGAAAAGGTCTCGCTACAAGAAGCATCCAAAAGGTGGCTGCTCTTGAATACGGAGGCTCTACTCCCCTGTGGATATGGATGGAGCGACTCCGCGGCCTTTCGTGGGCTTTCTTGTCCTTTCTCACGGTATCTGTGCCACCAAACTGCCACGTTTGCATCAATTCTGCTTTGTGCAGGTGATGTCATTTGGACTATATATCTTCACCATTATTATTATTATTATTATTAGTCGGGTATGTTTTCCCGGCTTTAATATTTCAAAATGTGAGGATACCTCCAGAAGCATTTTTTTCTGGGCAGAGGCGCAGTTTGGGCCAAGGAGCTAAAAGAAAACGGGTGGAACTGCGAGGGGGGGGATGCCAGGCACAGGCCCCCCCAACTCATTTCTGATTACAAGACGCACAAAACACACACACACACCGTTGTCTCTCCAGGAATTCATCTCGTTTCACAGCGTGAGCCGCATCCACGGGGCTTAATCAGCGTACTCCCCGTACAGAATTGATTAAAACCCTTCCCAAATTGGAAAGAAAGAAAGAAAGAAAAAAGGGGGGGGGGAAATAAACCTGTAACTACATTGTTTGTCTTAACTTTTCACGGCCACTTAGGAATACATCAGTTCGGAAGAAGAGAAGGGACAGGGTGGAAAAATTAAGTCACCTCTCCGCGGTGACACTTACTTAAAAAAAGAAAGCGCTGCGGCATAATTAGCAAAATATATGCAACCATAAAGGGGGGGGGGAGAGGAGGAGGAACTGGGGTGTGTGAGAAGGGAGGGAGAAGAAAGATGAGAGAGAGAGAGAGAGAGATGAGTATCAGGCGTTCAAAGAGATCCGTGAAAGCTCAAGGACACTATTGAGGAGGTGGATAAGACAGAGCCAAAAAATAAAACAAAATAGAATATTAAGAAAGTTAAGCCCTCCATCTTACAAACAGGAACAAAGTTCTGGGATGTACAGGTAATCCTCGTTTAGTGATCGCCGCATTCGGCGGCTCTTCGCACGACAATGATGAAAGGAAGTACAACTTGCAACCCATCCTCGCGTTTATGACCTTCGCAGGTCTGGGGAAGCACAGGGAGAGCTGGAGTAAGGGAATTGGCACAGTCTTGGTTTGGCTTAACAGCCAAGTTGACTAATCCCAATTACGGCTGCTAAATGGTAAAGGTAAAGCTTCCCCTCGCACATCTGTGCTAGTCGTTCCCGACTCTAGGGGGCGGAGCTCATCTCCATTTCAAAGCCGAAGAGCCAGCGCTGCCCGAAGACGTCTCCGTGGTCATGTGGCCGGCATGACTCAACGCCGAAGGCGCACGGAACGCTGTTCCCTTCCCACCAAAGCGGGTCCCTATTTGTCTACTTGCATGTTTTTAGCGTGCTTTCGAACTGCTAGGTTGGCAGAAGCTGGGACAAGTCACGGGAGCTCACTCCGTTACGCGGCGCTAGGATTCGAACTGACAAACTACCAACCTTTCTGATTGACAAGCTCAGCGTCTTAGCCACTGAGCCACCGTGTCCCTTAATTGCTAAATGAGGACTGCATATATTTTGTCTGCAGGAGTGGCATTATTTGCCTGTTATACAGGGTGGAGGGGGGAGGATGCCCAAGAGACCAAGGAAAACTCCTATTTTTTTGCTGATTCTCTTACGCGTTTGATCACCGATGAAGAAGAAGCAATGGGTGGAAACTAATCAAGGAGAAGAGCAACCTAGAAATAAGATGAAATTTCCTGACAGTGAGAACAATTAATCAGCAGAAGAACTTGCCTCCAGAAGTTGTGAATGCCCCAACACTGGAAGTTTTTAAGAAGATGTTGGATATTTATTTGTCTGAAGTGGTGCAGGGCTTCCTGCCTGAGCAGGGGGTTGGAGTAGAAGACCACCAAAGTCCCTTCCAACTCTCTTATTCTATTCTATTCTATTCTATTCTATTCTATTCTAAAGAAAGACTAGAGGTTTCCAATATCTCAAGGGCTGTCACGAAGAAGAGGGAGTCAAACTATTCTCCAAAGTATCTGAGGGCAGGACAAGAAACAATGGGTGGAAACTAATCAAGGAGAGAAGCAACTCAGAACTGAGGAGGAATTTCCTGACAGTTAGAACAATTAATCAGTGGAACAGAAGTTGCCTCCAGAAGTTGTGAATGCCCCAACACTGGAAGTCTTTAGGAAGATGTTGGATAGCTATTTGTCTGAAACGGTATAGGGTTTCCTGCCTAGGCAGGGGGGTTGGACTAGAAGACCTCCAAGGTCCCTTCCAACCTAGAACTAAGGAGAAATTCCCTGACAGTGAGAACAATTGATCAGTGGAACAGCTTGTTTTAAGAAGTTGTGGGTTCTCCATTTCCAACATCCATCACTGGACGTTTTTAAGAAGATGCTGGTTATGCATTTGTCTGTAGTGGTGTAGGATTTCCTGCTTAAGAAGGGAGTTGGACTAGAAGACCTCCAAGGTCCCTTCCAACTCTTGCCATTCTATTCTATTGCAAAGCGAGCCAAGGACCCTCTCTTTCAAATGAATGGGAAACTGTCATGTAACCTGGTTTGTGACCTCCTCCCCAAGCCAATGGACGTCCTTTCCACCTGATCCTTTCCACCAAGGTTTCCTGCCCCCTTCCTGCCTTGGCTCCCACCTGGGAGAAGAGACACGTCTGGCGTCCCCGGCCTTGACGTGGCTCTGCGCCGTTGTTCTTGGGTTCGCTTGCTTCTTCCGTCGGGGAGGGAAGGGGGGGGTCGTTTAATGCCAGGTAATTAAACACAAGCAGCTTGGGGCCGTCAGGCGCGGGAACGAGTCCCCGACTCTCTGTTGATAACATCTCCGATCATTCAATTCTCGTTGCTCCAATAATCCAAATCTAATTTGCTAGGAGCGATAGAAAAAGTGAGTTCTCCCAGCAGTTCATTACGGGAAGTGACTTGCATTTCATTACCCAACATCTCCAGCCAGCTGGAGGAAAAGAAAAAGGGGAAGGGGACAAAAAAAAAGAGCTTTGCAAGATATCCCACCTTCAAATCTCCTTGGGCGGCAGGACCAAAAACCCTTGAGGGAATACAACAGACACATGGAAAGTCGCAAGCAGTGTGCGGAGGGGAGAGGAGGGGGCAGCCAAAAAAGCCAATGAAATCCTAAATTGCTTTAATAGAGGGATACAATCAAGATCAAAGGTGATACTAATACCGCTCTATAAAGCCTTAGTAAGACCACACCTAAGATCCTGCATCCAGTTTTGGTCCCCACACTATAAAAAAGATGTTGAAGACGCTAGAAAAAGTGCAGAGATGAGCAACCAGGATGATTAAGGGATTGGAGGCTGGAAAACAGCCCTCTGCATGGTGTTGTTTTTTTTCCAAAGGACTGTGAGTTTCAAAACCTGTGCCCTCCAGCAAAAATGAGGGAATAGAAGGGGAACTTACCAAATTTGCAGATGATGCTAAGTTGGCAGGAACAGCCAACACCCTAGAAGATAGGCTCAAGATCCAGAGGGATCTTGACAGACTTGAACCCTGGGTCCTACCTAACAAAATGAAATTCAATGCAGAGGAAAGTAAAGTCCTACACTTAGGTAAGACAGACCAAAAGTACTGCATACAGACTGGGTGAAACCAGGCTTAAAAGCAGTGACTGTGAGAGGGATCTTGGAGTCTTAGTGGACAACCAGCTAAATATAAGCCAGGAGTGTGCAGCGGCAGCCAAAAAAGCCAATGCAATCCTTAGTTGCATTAACAGAAGGATACAATCAAGATCAAGGGAGGTTCTAACACCACTCTATAAAGTAAGACCACAGCTAGAGTACTGCATCCAGTTTTGGTCACCATACTGTAAAAAAGATGTTGAGATTCTAAAAAAAGTGCAGAGAAGAGCAACCAGGATGATTAGGAGACTGGAGGCTAAAACCTACGATGAACGATGGTTACAGGAACTGGGCATGGCTAGTCTAGTGAAGAGAAGGACCAAGGGGGACAGGATAGCAGTCTTCCAATATTTGAGGGGCTGCCACAGAGAGGAAGGGGGTCAAGCTATATTCCAAAGCACCCAAAGGCCAGACAAGGAATAATAATGGATGGAAACTGACTAAGGAGAGATTCAACCTGGAAATAAGGAGGAATTTTCTGACAGTGAGAACGATCAACCCATGGAACAGAAGTTGCCTTCAGAAGTTGTGGAAGCTTCATCCCTGGAGGCTTTCAAGAAGAGATTGGATTGCCATTTGTCAGAAATGGTGTAACGTTTCCTGCTCGGGCTGGGGGTTGGACTAGATGACCTACAAGGTCCCTTCCAACTCTGTTATCTGTTAAGCAAGGCGCCGGATCAGGACTGAATCAGCCGAGCAAACCTCCAACCTTGGAGAGAGCTGAGAGAAGTTCCTTCTTCGTGTGTCCACATTTCTGCCATCCAGAAGAACGAACGACCGTCTCAGCCTGGCTAGAAATCATGATATTTTACAGAGCTGGCAAACACAACCTGGGTCAGGTGATTCACCGCTTGTCAGCTCAAGCCGTGTAAATCTGGTTTTATAGGTCTTGAGCAGAGAGAGGGAGGTCGGCGTCCTTCCTGTAGGGTGAAGCCAAAGAAGGACCCGGTCATGGTTAGGATGGACCTCTTGAAGGATCATCTGGCAACGTTGCAAAGCGGTTTAGATGTTCCAGATGTTCTCCTGGAGGTTTATGGCACAGGTGAGGAGCCGAAGACTTGAGCTCAGGGCTAAACAGGTGAGAATTCAGAGATGGCAACATGCTAGAATCAAGGGACAGAACTTCCTTTGTGGTTATCACTCAGCCTTTGGCATGGAGAGTAGATGGGCTCTTGACCTACAGGTTGCGTCATGTCCCTATCGCAGCCTGAATCCGGAGCTGGAGCCAATGGAGATTGAGGGAGCGGCTTCGTTGGAATGTGGGGAGGAGCAGGTTGGGGCAGTCCAGGGCCCATCAGGATTCGGATGGCTTGTTAGCAGGGAGGAATGGGGCCAGGATGACCCAGAGAGGACAAGCAGTGGACATGAGAAGCGACGGAGCTCAGGCAATGAGCAAGGACTGCCGCCTCCTGATCCCCGAGTACGGAGAGTGGAGAGAAAGCAGGAACTGTCAGAGAATATTCATAGACCGGAATAGACATAGCAACAGGTAAGGCCAATGGAGACTGTTTGGAAACTGAAACGCAGTACCATATTTTTTGGAGTATAAGATGCACCAGAGTATAAGACGCACCAAGATTTTGAAGAGGCAAATTAAAAAAAAAAAAGCTTTTGCACTCTGCAGACCTCCCCAAAACAACCCGTTTTTTGCAAAAATGGGCTCGTTATTTTTTCAAAAAAAAAAAAAAAAAGGCATGAATAGCCTTTAGGAGGCTTGTAGAGTGCTCCTGGGGGGGGAGGCAAAAACGAGCAAAAAAACAGACCCGTTTTTTGTCCAGAAAAGGGCATGCATAGCCTTTAGGAGGCTTATAGAGTGCTCCTGGGGGCTGGAGGGGGCAAAATTGAGCAAAAAAATGCCTCATTTTTCACTCATTCATGCTCTCCCCAGCCCCCAGGAGCACTCTATAAGCCTCCTAAAGGCTATGCACAGCCATTTTGGTGAAGGGGACAGGATTTCAGGAGACAAAAAAAATGTCGTATTCAGTGTATAATAATAATAATAATAATAAATTTGGATTTATTAGCCGCTCCCTTTCCGGGCAGGACTCGGGGCGGCGACACACCCAGATTTTTAACCTATTTTTTTGGGGGGTGGGAAAGGTGCGTCTTATGCTCCGAAAAATATTTATTTGTATGGGGCCATAAGAGCCAATTTGAAGTCTGGGCGTAGCTTAGACTTGCTGAACTGTATATAAAAGTTGGTTTGGGCCTCTGTAACTTTACCTCAGCCTCTGCATAATATAGGCCTCTGTATCTATCTCGCTACACCGTAATGACTTGCTTCTATGAATATTGCTTCTGTGTTGCTGATATTGTATGCTGAATCCTGCGATTTCGTACTGTACAGAAAGAGGTTTCTTATACATAATTGGATCCTGCAGAAGTTCATTTTACTTGTGTGCTGGTCCGATGTGCTGCCCAAAGAACGAAACCCGGAGAGGAATAGCGCAGGCTCAAGAGGAGAGCGCCCTGCCCCTCTTCACAAGGCACACCTGGGGACTGACATTGAAGGAGCGTTTGTCGGGAACAAGCGCTGAATTGGTAGAGATTGGCGTGGCGGTACGAACAGCTGACGTTTGCAGGACTGCTTGCTTCTCTCCTTACTTGCGGACCCAAGTACCTTGTCCCTGACTTTGTGGACTCATTGTTCGTTCCTTGTTTCGTGGACTCTTTTCCCCGCCGTTCCTTTGTTTTGCTGGACTGGGCTCAGCCAGAGGCTGGTGTGGGTGTGTGACAGTGGTGGATTCCGGATCCCGTTGCAACCGGTATGCGTCCTTACCTCCGCGACGGCTCCGTGACGCTCCAGCTGCTCGGGGGAGCATTGCGCAGGTGCCGTACGCTTCCGTGTGGTTGCGCGGAAGCACCAAAGAGCTCAAATACAGGTAAGGAGCTTAGGCGGGTGGAGCATCGTACCGGAACGGTACCCGGTGCTCCCGGCCTGTAGCGGGGCCGACCGCCTGCAACCCACCACTGGTGTGCGACTTGCCAAGAATGTGGGAGCATTTGGGAGGAGGGGGAGAATTTGGAGCATTAAAGGGGAGTTCGAGCTCTCAGCTGCCTGCGTGTCCTTCGGGCCTTTGTCCTGGGTCATCGCAGGTTCATCCCTCTTGTGACCAAGAGCATACTGTTTTCTGGTTTGGCTGGAGGGTCAAGAGAAGTGAAAGATGGCTGCTTCTGCTTGGGACAAAACCCAAGCCAAGAGAAGGGGTTAGTCCCATCTTCTCACCAAACCCTTGCAAAAACTGCCTCCGTATACCATGCTTTTTGGAGTACAAGACACCCTTTTGTGAGAAAGACCAGAGGAGACAGGCTAGCAGCCTTCCAATATTTGAGGGGCTGCCACAGAGAGGAAGGGGACAAGCTATTTTCCAAAGCACCCGAAGGCCAGAGAAGGGATAATGGATGGAAACTGATCAAGGAGAGATTCAACCTGGAAATAAGGAGGAATTTTCTGACAGGGAGAGCAATCAACCCATGGAACAGAAGTTGCCTTCGGAAGTTGTGGGAACTTCATCCCTGGAGGCTTTCAAGAAGAGACTGGACTGCCATCTCTCAAGAATGATGAAGGGTCTCCTGCTTGGGCGGTGGGTTGGACTAGATGACCTACAAGATCCCGTTCAACTTAATCTTTTTAATCTTGTTTCCATAGAGACTCTCTTGCGTTTGCTTAGATTCCTATACATCAGTGGTTCTCAACCTGTGGGTCGGGATCCCTTTGGGGGTCGAACGACCCTTTCACAGGGGTCGCCTAAGACCATTGGAAAACACATATTTTTGAAAAAATACGGAAAACATAAAATAATTTTATGGCTGGGGGTCACGGCAACATGAGGAACTGTATTAAAGGGTCACAGCATCAGGAAGGTTGAGACCCACTGCTATTCATCATAGAGGGTTGGACTAGACAGCCTCAGGGAGCCTACCAACTTTACCACTCTGCATCAGGCCGGTGAAGAACCCATAAAGAACTGGAGAAATTTGTGGTATTTTTTGATTCTAAATCTTATTTCTAATCCAGGAATAACAATAGGGGGGGAAAGTAAAATCCTGCAGAATCACCAAGGTGCGGTGGCTCAGTGGCTAAGACGCTTAGCTTATCGATCAGAAGGTTGGCAGTTCAGTGGTTTGAATCCCTAGCGCGACATAACGGAGGGAGCTCCCGTGACTTGTCCCAGCTTCTGTCAACCTAGCAGTTTGAAAGCATATTAAAAAATGCAAGTAGAAAAATAGGAACCACCTTTGGTGGGAAGGCAACAGCGTTCCGTGCGCCTTCGGCATTGAGTCATGCCGGCCACGTGACCACGGAGACGTCTTCGGACAGCGCTGGCTCTTCGGCTTTGAAAGGGAGATGAGCACCGCCCCCTAGAGTCGGGAACGACTAGCACATATGTGCGAGGGGAACCTTTGTCTTTCCCTAAAATCCTGCAGAATCACCAAGGCGCACCTATTGAATTGCGTAGGTACTGAGAATAGCCATGATCCTGCCTTTGCTGGGGATGATGGGAAGGCTTGTCCAACATATTTGAGGGCACCAGCTTGAGAAAAGTTAGGAAGAAGCCACAGAAGTACACCTACCCCTTGCAGCCGCCTGGAGAAGGCAAAAAGGAATCCAGCAGCAACAGAAGGAGGATTTTTAAATTATAACAAGGGGGGGGGGGGCAATGAATATATGTGAATCAGCCTGTTGTCTAGGTGGTTATTTATAGCTGGAGCTTTTGAAAAAGAGAGAAATATCCAAGATAGACAAGCACAAAAACTTCACAACAGACGCCTCTGCCTTGGGTGGGAAGACTCAAAGCCAAATACATCCGCACACGGGCTTGGAGAAGCGGGGGGCTGGTTGTCATTATTAAGCAAAGCGGTGGCCGCGTGAGCTGCGCCTGACTTTACAACCATTTTCCCCCCACGGCTGTTCAGCGAATCCCTGCAGTTTGTTAAGCGATCCTGGTGTTGTGGCCTGCCCCTTCAGCAGACGAATCAGAGGATCAGCATCATGGCAACCTGGGACCTTCGAGGGGGAAGAGGGAATGGAGCTGGCAGAAAGAGAGAGAGAGGGAGAGAGGGAGGGAGGGAGAGAGAGCGTCTGGGCTGTCCATCAGCCCTCAGATGGAGAGTCAGCAGCCCCCAGGTCTGGAGGTGGCTGACGCGGAAGAGGAGGAAAGCTGGGTCCAGTGCCTGACACACAGATACGCAGAAGGCAGAGGAGAGGAGAGCAGTGGAAATCTATGGGCTGGTCCTCAGGACAGAAGAGCCACTGCTGCTACCCGAAGCTCTACCCTACTCTGGGGATAAAAGGCAGGAGGCAGAGATGAATAGATGTGGCAGATAACTATTCATCTCCCTGCCGGACAGATTTGTGAGAGAGAAACTTTTGGCCAGGGCTGCCGGCGATTCTCATAAAGGAGCCATTGAGTTCACTTTGTCGTGTTTGGAGAACTGGGTCAGAACAGCAGAATTTCCCAGTGTCCTTGTCAGAAAGAACAGAAATGGCAATCACAAATGGCAATCCCATACATGCTGGTTGCCCAGCCCTCGAATTTTGATCCCGCGGACCGTGAGGATGCTACAATGGTTGTAAGTGCGAGGACCAGTCGCAAGTCACTTTTTTCTCCGCCGCTGTAACTTCAAATGGTCGCCAAATGTAAATCCAGGACTACTTGTATCCAAATAAAGTTTCAAAAAAAAAAAACCCAACAGCCTTGTCTTTTAAGGACCAGGGTACCCCCAATCTTGTATACAGGCAGTCCTCGACTTACGACCGCAATTGAGTCCAAACATTTATATTGCTAATCAAAACATTTGTTAAGCGAGCGCTGCCCCGTTTTACAACCTTTCTTGCCACAGATGTTAAGCGAGCCACCGAAATTTCTTAAGTGAGTCTGGTTCCCCCCCGTTGACTTCGCTTGTTAGAAGGTCGTAGAAGGGAATCCCATGACCCCCCCCCAGACACTGCAACCGTCATAAATGTGAGTCAGTTGCCAAGCATCTGAATTTTGATCACGCAACCATGGGGAAGTGCAGCGGTCCTGTCAAAAACGATCCTAAGTCAACTTTTACAGTGCCGTTGTAACTTGGAATGGTCACTAAACAAAACGCCTCTGCTAATATCGAGTCTTCTAATTCCTTCATTTCATTCTTAATTCAGTTTGCAAATCCGCCTTCCGTGTACCAAAAAAAGGAATCTAGGGCTTCACATCACGATGCCAAGAAAGCATCAATCTTTCTCCTTTTTTCTCCCCAGCACATTCTCCTTCCTTCCGTCCTTCCGTCTGCAGAAATATATCTCCAGTGCCTCGCCTCCTGATCGCCTTTCATCACGCTGTCCAAGGAGTGACAAAATGCATTTATGTCGGGCGTGCAGAAGCACACACTCACCGACTCTCACGCGGTAGGGGAGGGGGGGAAAAAGCCCCGTATTTCAGCCGCCCAAGACTAATCTCTTCTCCTACAATTGGAAGATTATTCATTACAAGCTGCCACTTTCCTCGGGTTTACCTACAGACCGAAAACATCGCTTAGAAAATAGTTGGGTCTGATTAAATAATTCCGGGTGAACGATGCAAGAAGGCCAACTACCGTATTTTTCGGAGTATAAGACGCTCCGAAGTATAAGGCGCACCTAGCTTTTGGGGAGAAAAACAAGGAAAAAAAAATCTGCCTCCCAGCAATTTGCCTCCTTGCAGGAAACCGAAAACAGTCCGTTTCGGTTTCAGTTTCAGCACAGCCTGATTAGCACAAGCAGCTGATTGTCAGTTGGATCATCCTCCCACGATCAGCTGTTTCAGGCTGCAGGGATTGCCATTGCCTATTACCGCCTCCGCGCACCAAATTTTCGGCCTCCGCATCCCTTTTTTAGCCTCCTTGTGCTCCATTTTCCGCCCGTTCCAGGCAGTGGGGATCAGGATGGGTGGAAAATGGGGTGCATGGAGGCCGAAAATGGGGCAGGCAGAGGCTAAAAATGGGATGCGGAGGTCAAAAAAGGGGCGCGGCAGGTGACAAGAGGCAATAGCAATTGCAGTCTGAAACAGCTGATGGTCGGGAGGCCGATCCAACCAACAATCAGCTGCTTGTGCTAATCAGGCTGTGCTGAAGCTGAAACTGGTGAAGCAGGCTGTTTGCTGCAAGGAGGCAAGTTGCTGGGAGGCAGAAGCCAAAGAGTGGAAGCCAGCGGGTGGGCTGGTGGGCGGGGCTACATTCATTGCATAAGACGCACCCAAATTTTCACCCTCTTTTAGGGGGGGGGTGCGTCTTATACTCCGAAAAATACGGTATATCCGTTGGGTGGCAATTCTGAGCCCCACCAGGTGGGAGGAATTTGGGGTTCTGCCTTCACCAAGAGACAAATAACTTCCTTCCTGTTAGAATACAGTATTGGAGGCTAACTCTGCCTGCAGCCAACAGTTTGATCCTGCTCGGGCTCCAGGTTGACTCAGCCTTCCATCCTTCCGAGGTGGCTAACATGAGATTGTTGGGGGCAATAGGCTGAGTCTGCAAGGGCTATTGCTATTATGATTAATAAAGGCTATTGAACGACTGAGGAACTGGGTATGTCTAGTCCGGTAATGCCGAAACTATGGCATGCGTGCCACAGGTGGCATGCAGAGCCATATCTGAGAGCACAAGAGGCATTGCCCTATGTCAGCTCCAGCATGCATGTGTGTGCTGGCCAGTTGATTTTCAGCCTTCCGGAGGGCGAGGGGAGGCCATTTTCCACCTCCGGAAAGCCTCCGGAGCCTATGGATGGCGAAACACAGGTCCAATGGGCCTACCGGAGGTTCGATGGCTTCGGGGGGGGGGAGCATGGGGGGGTTGTGCACACATGCGCGGCAGGGTTGGGCATTGCGTTATGGGTGTGGGCATCCACGCACACCCTTTTGGCACCCGAGCAGAAAAACCTTCGCTATCCCTGGTCTAGTCTAACAAAGAGAAGGACTAAGGGGTGACATGATTGCTATCTTCCAGTATTTAAGGGGATGTCACAGAGAAGAGTGGGTGTGTGTTAACCTATTCCCAAAAGCAAGGGGCAAAAAGGAATGGGCGGAAACCTATCAAAGAGAGGTCCAACCTAGAAATAAGGAGTAATTTCCTGACAGTGAGAACAATTAATCAGGAGAACTACTTGCCACTTGAAATTACAGGTGTTCCATCCCTGGAGGTTTTCAAAAACATTTGACCGGGGTCGTATATTGTGCATGAACAAGGGATGTGTGTGTGTGTGTGTGTGTGTGTGTGTGTGTGTGTGTGTGTGTGTTGGATTGCAAGTAGTCCTCCATTTACAACACTTTGTTTAGCAACCGTTCAAAGTTACGACATTGGAAAAAACGACTTACGACCAGTGTTCACACTTATGACCATGGCAGCAACCCCATGGTCGCAAGATTGACATTCAGATGCTTGACAACTGACTCCCATTTATGACTGGGTCATGTGATCCCCCTTTTGCAACCACCTGACCACTGGGATCCACATAACAACCGTGTTGCTAATTCAAGATCTGCGGCGGTTCACTCAACAACTGTGGCGAGAAAAGTTGTTAAGATGGGGCAAAAACTCACCTGACGCATTTCTCACGTAGCCACATAAATTTGGGGCTCAACTGGGGTCCTAAGGACTACCTTTAGTAGACACACAAACACACACACACACAAGGTCTTTCCAAGCTCATTAGTCTATGTTCTATGACTCAAATCCTTGGGTTCATAATGCATTCAACCAACCAAAACAGTGTTGTACAACGATAAGACCGCTGACTCACTTATGCTTTATGACAGAGTTGGTATTCAGCCAGTTCTGACAAGTTCTGGAGAACCGGTAGCGGAAAGTTGGAGTAGTTCGGAGAAGCAGCAGACAGGCTGGCCACGCCCCTGCTTGTCGATCTTCTTTTGTTGCCCTGAACAGGCGAACGGAGCTGGAAAGCAGGATAGTGGGTCGGGAGGGAATGGGGATTTGGCAGTATCCTTCCCCTGCCACGCCCACAAAGCCACACCCATGAAGCCACACCTCACCCATAAAGCCACGCCCACAGAACCGGCAGTGGGGAAAAATTGAATCCCACCACTGCTTTATGAGCTGTGAGAACGCAACAGCCCCGTGCCTCTGGTCCATGCTTGCAGCCTGAAGCTAAGGACTTACTCCAAGGTGGGGCTCTACTACTCGCCCCGCTGCTGCTGCTGCTGATGCATGCAGGTTCTACCCAGTAAGAATGATACCCAATGAATAATTTATCAAGCCGCTTTCTCCTTAAGCCTGGGCCCGTTATCTTCCTCTGGTCTTGGCACATTCCCATGACTGCGCTTGGTATCTTGCTCCTCCAGCAGAACAGCCCTCTCGCTCTTGCAAACCCGAGGTATCTCGCTTGCATGCTAAACGGGTGAGGACGGTGTCCCCATCAATCAGGAGCCGCCGGAGAAAGGTACAACGGGACACCGTTGACTCCGAAAGAGACACGGTTGACCCCGGTGCTCTTTCAAGGCAAAGAGAGATGGGGTAGAGAAAGAGATTTTGGCTGGACCCCATGTTTTGCCCCCCTCTGCTCCTGTTCCTCGCGCTGACGGGGGCGGCGGGGCGGCGGCAGAGAGAACAAATGAAACCACTTAAACAGCAATTAAGCTCTTAACGACCTGCGCCGGGGTCTTGCCAGCTTGGAAAGACACAGCACGGAGAATTAGAGAAGGGTTATTGGAAGCTCCTGCTGACCTGATTTGCAAGTCATTAACCCTGTTTCAACATGAATTCTCCCTTTCTGCTAAGGAAGAAATGTACAGAATTCTAAAAGTCCGTATTCCTTAACATCGCTCCGGGGAGAAAAAGCAACAACCGCGAAGGAGTTAGGCCAACCTCTCTGGCTCCACATAAACATGGATGTCTGCGACAGAAAGCAATAGCACTTAGACTTATATACCGCTTTACAGTGCCCTCTCTAAGCAGTCAGCCTATTGCCCTCAGCAATCTGCAAGCACTCGCTGCAGCCCACCTTTTCTAGAATCTGCTTCGAATCCTAGAGTTTCTAGAAGAGACTGCTGGGTGCAACGTTGGCCATTAGGATTGGCCATTAGGATCTCTCTGCCCTAAAGGGAAACCAAAACGAGATTTCCTGAGAAATGTGGTCACACCACGTTCTTCCCATTCAGGTCGAGGTGTTTCCACGGGGAAGACAAGATGGTCGTCTTCTTCTTCTTCTTCTTCTTCTTCTTCTTCTTCTTCTTCTTCTTCTTCTTCTTCTTCTTCTTCTTCTTCTTCTTCTTCTTCTTCTTCTTCTTCTTCTTCTTCTATTATTATTATTATTATTATTATTATTATTATTATTATTATTATTATTATTTTCCCATTCAATTATATTTTATTTGGGTTTCACCATTCTTAACTTTCTTATTTTACTCATAACTATTGTGTTTAAGTTTTGTTACATTCCTTCATTGATTCTTGTTTCTTTCCTCCATCCACCTATACCAGCGATGGCGAACCTTTTTTGGCTCTCGTGCCACAAGTGGGGGGAGCGCAGGGGGGTTGTGTGCAGGCGTGCCGCACCCATAATGCAATGCGCGACCCCCAAGTGCGCAAGCGCGCACAACAGGCGCAAACCCCCCATTTTTACATGCTTTTTTCACCCTCCCCAGGCTCCAAGGGCTTTATAGGAGCCTGGGGAGGGTGAAAACAGCCTCCTCTGCCCCCCGGAGGCCCCCCGGAAGCCCTCCGGAGGCTTCAGGGACTGTCCTGAGGCTTCCCTGAAGCCTTCAGAACACTTAAAATGACCCTCCGAGCAAACCGGAAGTCACTTCTGGTTTGCTTGGAGGGTCATTTTAAGCATTCTGAAGGCTTCAGGGAAGCCTCAGGACAGTCCCTGAAGCCTCCGGAGGGCCTCCGGGGGGCAGGGGAGGCTCTTTTCGCCCTCCCGAAGCTCCTATAAAGACTCTGGAGCCTGGGGAGGGTGAAAAAATGGCTCTTAAAAATGGTGAACTCAGCTGGCCAGCACGCGCATGTGCACTGGCCAGCTGAAAGGGCAGTGCCTCGCGTGCCCTGACAAATGGCTCCGCGTGCCACCTGTGGCACACGTGCCATAGGTTCGCCATCACTGACCTATACCATTTATCCCATATCTGGTAGAATTCTGATTCTTCTTTTCCCTGAATTTCTTTAGTTAGTTTGTCCATTTCAGCACAGTCCATAAACCTTTCTTATTATTTCATCTTCACTTGGAGTTAGTTTGTTTTTCCATTTCTGGGCATCGGCAATCCTTGCCGCCGTTATTATATGCAATATTAAATACTGGAATTTCTTTTTTTGTATTTCGCAGACATTATTCCCGAATAAGATGATTTCCGGTTTCCATTCTATTTTAACTCCCGTTATTGCCTCCAGCCAATTTTTGATCTTTTTCCAAAACTTTTTAGCCTCCTTTTAGCCTCTATAAAGATGGATGTTACCGTTCTAAATACCATGCAGAATTAAATCATTGTCCAAGGCAAAGTTATCCTTAAAGGTCCAATTTATTCTACAGGCAAGTTAGCACGTTTATGGAAAATTCCAACACTGATTTGCATCCTGGAATTCCACCCAGTTGAAAGTTCATGATCTTATCCCCACACCCCATAATCCATCACATGTTCCAATCATCATCTTCCACGCTGGCATCTACACCCCTCTGCTTCCGGTCAGGTGTCAAGGTGCGGAGACAAAAGATGACCTTCAGCTTCTATAAAAGAATGTCAACAATACATTCCACAATCCTACTCCTTTCTATTCCCCCCTCCCAACTACTACACTAATGAAACAGCATAGAAAATTATAAGAAAGTGTGGCAGGCCAAAGATCCTAAAAAGAACATAACTACAGGCCTGACAATGGTCTTTATAGGTTTTTCTCCAACTTTTGTCAGCCCTGCAGCCTTCTTTACACGGAGCCTTCAGAGTTGCCACATACTGGTGGATGGGCAAGCTGCGGGAAAGGGTAGGTGGAGACATCGTGGGGCGTATAGCAGTGATGAAATCTAATTTCCTCCCCCACTTGTTCTGTGGGTGTGGCTTGGTGATGGGGGGTCATGTGACCGGGTGGGGCGTGGCCAACATTTTTTCCACTTTCAGCTTTTTTTTTTTTAGATTTTTAAAGCATTTTTTCCCCAGGGAAAAAATGCTTTAAAAATCTTTAAAAAGTAGCTGTCAGGCCTGTAGTTATGTTCTTTTTAGGATCTTTGGCCTGCCACACTTTCTTATAATTTTCTATGCTGTTTCAATAGTGTAGTAGTTGGGAGGGGGGAATAGAAAGGAGTAGGATTGTGGAATGTATTGTTGACATTCTTTTATAGAAGCCAAGGTCATCTTTTGTCTCCGCACCTTGACACCTGACCGGAAGCAGAGGGGTGTAGATGCCAGCGTGGAAGATGATGATTGGAACATGTGATGGATTTGTGGGTGTGGGGATAAGATCATGAACTTTCAACTGGGTGGAATTCCAGGATGCAAATCAGAGTTGGAATTCCATAGAGGTGCTAACTTGCCTGTGGAATAAATTGGACCTTTAAGGATGTTTTTGCCTTGGACAATGATTTAATTCTGCATGGTATTTAGAACCCTAACAGTAGCTTCCGACGATCACGCGGCTCAGCTGGGAGCCCCGCAATGGTCGGAAGCTTTTTTTTTTACTACCAGTTCGCAGAACCAAGGACAATCATCCCTACCAGTTCGGCTAAAGCCGGACCAAACCGGGACGATTTCGCCCCTGGTGTACAGTAGCCAAAGCAACATGTTTTCCCTTGGGAGTCAAGGACGTTCAGCCTGCATCTGGAGAGGCATGACTGGGAGTCAAGTACAGTTGGGAGAGCGGACTGAATGGATGCCCATGTGGTTTGCAAGGGAAGGATCTTTGACTTTACTTTGGGTGGGGAAAACTTTCGTTGGGGGGGGGATTCAATTAAAAAAATATATATTTATGCACTTTGCAGGCCTTCCAAACTTTCTGCACGACTCTTTTTTTATGAAAAACGGGGCACGACGAGAGTTTGAGAAGCCTGCAAAATGCTCCTGGGGGATGGGGGGGGGGAATGAGCAAAAAAGGCCTGCTTTTTGCAAAAAACAGGGCGTGCATAGGCTTTAGGAGGCTTGGGAGAGACAAAAGGAGCAAACAATGGCCCATTTTTCACTTGATTTTGCCCTCCCCAGCCCCCAGGAGCACTCTATAAGCCTCCTAAAGGCTATGCACATCCATTTTTGCGAAGGGAGCAGGTTTTCGGGAGGCCAAAAATGCTGTAATCAGTGTATAAGATGCACCCAGATTTTCACCTTCTTTTTGGGAGGGAAAAAGGTACATCTTATACTCTGAAAAATACAGTAGTTTCCCCACTCCCCTTTAATTTTCCCAGCCCTGAGGACGAGAGACCTTTGCAAAAGCTGTGCCTGACAAAAACTCAACTTGATTTTGCCGAGTGGGGTCTTCCATCGCTCGCATCCGAGAAGCAGAAGTGTGATTATTTCAACAGAATGGCTGCTTTGATTTGCAGAATGGCCCCCAAACCCGTTTATTAGCTGGCCTGCTGGTGCTCCGAGCAATTTTCAAACAGTTGGTAGGAAAAACGAAGTTGAAAAACTGCTCAAAGGAAACGGGCGAAACTTAAAAGAGAGACGGCATGGTAGGAAAATCCACTGATAAATCAAACTGCAATTGTATTTTAAATGCTCTCTTTTCTTTCCCTTGCGGGGTGGAGAATATGAGACGCGAGTTATTGGCCAACCTCAACGCTCATCTTTTAATATGGGCCTGTGGATGGAGACCCCCAGTCTTAGCAACGAGGAAGAATTGAGCGCAGCCATCTCAGCGGCTTCCGAATTGTGCAACCCGTCGCAATTTAGGATGAAGTCCTATAAAGTGATGCACAGCTGCAAGTTGCCAACTCCCAGCGATAAATGCACATCTGTCGTATCCACCGGTTAGGATGGGAGCTGTTGTCATTTTTGATCAGTGGTGAAATTCAAAAGTTTTTACTAACCAGGCCTGTGGCCAAGGCTTGGTGGGCGTGGCAGGGAAAGGACACTGCAAAATCCCCATTCCCTCCCCACTCCAGGGGAAGGATACTGCAAAATCCCCATTCTCTCCTCACTTCAGGGGAAGGATACTACAAAATCCCCGTTCCTTCCCCACTCCAGGGAAGGATACTCAAAATCCCCATTCCTCCCCACTCCAGGGGAAGGATACTACAAAATCCCCGTTCCTTCCCCACTCCAGGGGAAGGATACTGCAAAATCCCCTTCCTCCCCACTCCAGGGAAGATACTGCAAATCCCATTCCCTCCCACTCCAGGGGAAGGATACTGCAAAATCTCCATTCCCTCCCCACTCCAGGGGAAAGGATACTACAAAATCCCCATTCCCCCCACTCCAGGGGATACTGCAAATCCCCATTCCCTCCCCACTCCAGGGAAGGATACTGCAAAATCCCCATTCCTCCCCACTCCAGGGAAGGATACTACAAAATCCCATTCCCTCCCACTCCAGGGGAAGGATACTACAAAATCCCCATTCCCTCCCTACTCCAGGGAAAGGATACTGCAAATCCCATTCCTCCCCCCGGAGATACTGCAAATCCCCATTCCCTCCCACTCCAGGGGAAGGATACTGCAAAATCTCCATTCCCTCCCCACTCCAGGGGAAAGGATACTACAAAATCCCCATTCCCTCCCCACTCCAGGGGAAGGATACTGCAAAATCCCCATTCCCTCCCCACTCCAAGGGAAGGATACTGCAAAATCCCCATTCCCACCACACTCTGGGCCCAGCCAGAGATGGTATTTGCCAGTTCTCAGAACTATTCTAAATTTCCGCTACCGGTTCTCCAGAACCTGTCAGAACCTGCTGAATTTCACCCGATTTTGATCCACAGGTCCAGAAATGAATGCCTGCATGCCATTTTTTTTTTGGGGGGGGGGCTTCAGGGAGGTTCCCAAGTGATCTACACACTGCACTATAAATCCTTGCCTGCAGCCGAAAAAGGGGGGAACTGTAGCTCTGAACCCCGAGGCGCTGCCGGAGAGCCGTTCCTTCTGCGTCTTGTGCTTTCCGTCAAAGTTTATGCAGCTGCTTCTCCGGTTTGCATGGAATGACAATTGCACCATACGTTCCACCAGGTCCCCATTACGACTGCAATCCTAAAACATCTTCGCTGCCTCCGCTCCCTTGTTATGACATCATTACACTGCCGATAACGATGTAAACACCTGTTTATTATAAATCCAATTACACCCTTCTTGGATGTATAAATCACGCATTTAATTCCACTTCAGAAACATTTTCTGTCCTAAGCACGGAAAATAACCGCTATTTATTTCCGTCATGAATTCTCACCGTGGCATAAATATTTATTAAGCTGTCTGTGATCAGCAGCCCCATTCATTTTTTTAAAAAAAACAACAGCAGGGCAGATCTATTCTAGAGACTTGAAGCCTCAACTTCCTTCAGAGGTCGATTCTGCTTCAAAATAGGTTAGGGAGGAAAATCAGACACCCATCTTCATTCAGCACTCCCCATCTGAATGTGGGAAGGGATACCCTGTTCTGACCTAGGCTTCACCAAAAAGCAGGAGGCAGAGTCCTGGTCCCCCTTTTATTAAACAATACAATACAATACAATACAATACAATAGTAGAGTTGGAAGGGACCTTGGAGGTCTTCTAGTCCAACCCCCTGCCTAGGCAGGAAACCCTATACCATTTCAGACAAATAGCTATCCAACATCTTCTTAAAGACTTCCAGTGTTGGGGCATTCACAACTTCTGGAGGCAACTTCTGTTCCACTGATTCATTGTTCTAACTGTCAGGAAATTTCTCCTAAGTTGCTTCTCTCCTTGATTAGTTTCCACCCATTGCTTCTTGTTCTACCCTCAGGTGCCTTGGAGAATAGTTTGACTCCCTCTTCTTTGTGGCAACCCCTGAGATATTGGAACACTGCTATCATGTCTCCCCTAGTCTTTCTTTTCATTAAACTAGACATACCCAATTCCTGCAACCGTTCTTCATATGTTTTAGTTTCCAGTCCCCTAATCATCTTTGTTGCTCTTCTCTGCACTCTTTCTAGAGTCTCCACATCTTTTTTACAACATGGTGACCAAAACTGAATGCAGGATTCCAAGTGTGGCCTTACCAAGGCCTTATAAAGTGGTATTAAGACTTCACGTGATCTTGATTCTATCCCTCTGTTGATGCAGCCTAGAACTGGGTTGGCTTTTTTGGCAGCTGCTGCACACGGCTGGCTCATATTTAAATGGTTGTCCACTAGGACTCCAAGATCCCTTTCACAGTTACTACTACTGAGCAAGGTACCACCTATACTGTACCTGTGCAAACGAATGGGAATTCCTCTCCTTCACATTCAGCCAAGGCCTGGCAAACAGTCTTTCAAAGGAGTATTTATGACCGCAGACCTTATCTGTCTTGGAAAGCTGCCGTGTAAATATTTTCCCAAATGAGGTGCTGTGCAAGGAAAGGCTGGGCACAGAGTCTCTGAGATTCACGGACAGATCTTCATACTCCTGAAACGACTCTAACGACCGAACAAATTGTTTTCTGCAAAAGCCCCCTCCCCTTTCGCTCCTCTTTTTTTTCCTATGGGAGGGGCCATTCACCTTCCACCTGTGGCTTTACTCCCAAGTCGACCCTGATTTCTGAGCTGTTCTTTTCTTCTGGCAGCTCTGCGACTACGCACACTAGGAACAGGCTCCAGCTGTTCTTCTGCCTCACTGCTGTCTAACTCCATAGGCACCTGATCACTGCCAGACGGCCTCGGCCCCGTCTCATCCTCCGATACAGAGCCCTCGTCCGAGCCTTCCCCAGCTTCCAGGACTGGCCCATGTTCCTCCCCAACCTCCTCACTGTCCGACTCTGCTGCCAGCTCCGCTGGGCATTGGCGGGCCACAACACACCCCACTTTCACAAATCGTTCGCTGCAAAGGAAAGCAGGGAAATCGTGCAAGGTCTCTTTCCTAGCTAGATCAGATTTAGCTCCCCCAGGATTTTGCTCATTCTGTGATGGTCCTGGGGTTATTGTCCCACATCCCAAATCCCCTCCTTCTCCTTTCCAGATAACACACAAAACATTGTGAGCTTCTTGGCTGGAGGAAGGAAGGCTCACTGGTTGTCAGGAGCCTTCATCCAGTTAGGAAGAACATCCTGACTGGGGTCATGGCATCCTAGAGGAACATCTTATTAGAAAGTCTCCATAAAGACATGGACTCAAAAGGACGGTACAAATCATTCTTCATCCAAAAAGGAGATTAAATCCTCTCTCTTTAAGACACTCTCTTTAGGTCCCCAGTAGAAGAGGACCCTCCACTCCAGATCTGCTCTGGAAGGACCATCTTTCATGGTAGATGTCCATCTCTTGAGATGAGATCATCAACTGCCCCGTTGAGATCATAGGGAAATGTCCTGGGAGACGGAGGAGGTTCTTCTTCTTCTTCTTCTTCTTCTTCTTCTTCTTCTTCTTCTTCTTCTTCTTCTTCTTCTTCTTCTTCTTCTTCTTCTTCTTCTTCTTCTTCTTCTCCTCCTCCTCCTCCTCCTCCTCCTTTCTTCTTCTTCTTCTTCTTCTTCTCCTTCTCCTCCTCCTCCTTTCTTCTTCTTCTTCTTCTTCTTCTTCTTCTTCTTCTTCTTCTTCTTCTTCTTCTTCTCCTCCTCCTCCTCCTCCTCCTCCTCCTCCTCCTCTCTTCTTCTTCTTCTTCTTCTTCTTCGCCAGTTTCACTTAACAACCGTGTTACTAAAGAAGTGCAGGGATTCGCTTAACAGTTGTGGCAAGAAAGGCAGCAAAATACGCCACAAAACTCACTTAATGACTGTCTCACTTGGCAATGGAAATTTTGGGCTCAATTGTGGTTGTATGTCGAGAACTATCTGCACCGTCATAAATGAGGTACCATGGTTTACAAAGAGTGGGACCTTTAAGGTAGCCGCCTCCTCCTCCTCCTCCTCCTCCTCCTCCTCCTCCTTCTTCTTCCTCTTCTCCTTCTTCTCCTTCCTCTTCTTCTTCTTCTCCTTCCTATTCTTCTCCTTTTCCTTCTCCTTCTTTTCCTTCTCCTTCTTCTCCTTCTGCTTCTTCTTCTCGTTCTTCTCTCCTTCTCCTTCTTCTTCTTCTCCTCCTCCTCCTTCTTCTTCTTCCTCTTCTCCTTCTTCTTCCTCTCCTTCTTCTCCTCCTCCTCCTTCTCCTCCTCCTCCTCCTCCTCCTTCTTCCTCTTCTTCTTCTTCTCCTTCTTCTTGCTCTTTTCCTTCTTCTTCTTCTTCTTCTTCTTCTTCTTCTTCTTCTTCTTCTTCTTCTTCTTCTTCTTCTTCCTTTTTCTTCTTCTTCTTCCTCCTCCTCCTTTCTTGTTCCTCCTTTTTCTCCTCCTCCTTTCTTCTTCCTCCTTTTTCTTCTTCTCCTCCTCCTACTCCTTTTTCTTCTTTCTTCTTCCTCTTTTCTTCTTCTTCCTCCTCCTCCTTCCTTCTCCATCCTCCTCCTCTTCTCTTTTCTGCTCTGCCAGGGCTTTTAGTATGGTGATAGAAGTGGGTCTTCCTCCTCTCCTGACAGACGCAGCTTGGGGGCCACCCAAAGAGCATACCCTGCTGGGTTGTACAGCTGCCAGATGTTTTCCTAACCCAACCTCTTGCCACTCTGACAAGGAAATGAGGGGGCATTAGACCTAAAAGCCATTGATTCTGGCAGCAGTGCAACGAGTCCATCTTCCTTCTTCTGCACAGACGTTGCAGTGTGAAGACTGCTCCCTTTCTCTCTCCCTCTCCCTTCCTTTCTCTCTCTCTCTCTCTCTCTCTCTCACACACACACACACACACACACTCCCAAATCCCTCTTGGAAGTATCTTGCCAATAATCTCATCAATAACAGGTTGCAAATCAAAAAGATGGCCTCCCCAGGCTGCAATTTCCTGTTTTGTGTTGTTCAACGCCCAGGGTATCATACAGCTCATCCCGTGATGGTTGTGTCTCACACCTCAATTGCCCTCCTGTCTTTTCTCCAGAGACACACAAAATACTGCACGCTTCTTGGCTCGGGAGGCTCAAGGGTTGTCAGAAGTCGTTCTTCTGTTATAAGAAACATCCTCCATGGGTTGTTGTGGGACCAGAAAGGAAAGGCACGGAATCGGGAGGAGGATGTGGGTCGTGTTTGAACCAAAAAAGGAGTGGAATGAAAACCAAGGTTGTGTGAACGGAAGGGAAGAGCTAAAGGCAGAGAACATACCAAAGTTGAGTGGGGATAAGGTAGCTGGTTTTAATAAGGGAGAACATTGGTATTCTCAGGGTGTTCTAACCGAGGCTTCCCAAGAGCATGAAGCAAACTCCTCGTCCCGACAAAAACCTCTTTTATTAATTGACTCTGAATTCTGCTCATTCACATCCAGCAAAGTCTTTCAAGGGAGGATTTACAGTCACCGACCTTAGCTGGCTTGGAGAGCTGCCAGGCCGATATCTTTGCAAGGAGTCTCGGAGAGTCAGGAACCAATTAAGCGAACTAATGGTCTCCTGCAAACTCCACTCCCCTTTCGCTCCTCTTTTATTTCCCCTGGGAGGCAGCCATTCATTGTCCACCTGTGGCCTTACTCCCAAGTCTACCCATTCTTTAGCTGTTCCCTTCGTCTGGCAACTCTGCACATGCGCACACTGGGAACAGGCTCCAGCTGTTCTTCTGCCTCACTGATATACGACTTCGAAGGCAGCTGATAACTGTCGGATGGATATGACGCCCTCATCGGAGCCTTCCCCAGACTCCAGGATTGGCCGATTCCCTCCCCACTCCAGGGGAAGGATACTGCAAAATCCCCATTCCCTCCCGATCAGCTGGGACTCGGGAGGCAGAGAATAGATGGGGGTGGGGCCAATCAGAGGTGGTATTTACCGGTTCCCTGAACTACTCAAAATTTCCGCTACCGGTTCTCCAGAACTGGTCAGAACCTGCTGAATACCACCTCTGCCAAGCACGCACGTCATTTTTTTGAGAACTTAATCACTTCCCAACTCAGACCAGGAACAGAAATAAGCCAGGTGGACGCCTGGGATTGAAACATTTGCTAGAAATACCAGAGAACGGGATTTATTTTGCGCTCACGAAGAACCACTGGATGTCATTATGGCTTAGCAGAAGAAAATACTGTTCTTTATCTAACATCACTATTCTTATACCCAAACGACACTCAAACGCTTACAGAAGGCTTATCGGCTACTTCTGACCTCAAGCAAGTAAGAAATATCTCCAGGAAAGACTGAAAAGATGGAAACAACCGTCTCCAGCACCCATTATTCCAAACTGATTAGCTTAGAATAGAGTGAGCTGGACGGGACCTTGGAGGTCTTCTAGTCCAGCCCCCTACTCAAGCAGGGGAGCTCCTACCATTTCTTCTTACAAACCTCCGTTGATGTAGCGCCCACAATTTCTGGAGGCAACTTCTGTTCTACCGGCTGACTGTCCTCACTGTTAGGAAGTTTCTCCTTACTTCCAGATTGCTACTCTCTCTTTGATTAGTTTCCAACCATTGTTTCTTATCTTGCCCTCCAGGTCAAATTATTCTCTGGTACTTTGGAGAATAATTTGACACACACACACACCCTCTTCTTTGTGGTAGCCCCTCAAGTACTGGAATACTGCTATCATGTCGCCTCGAATTCTTCTTTTCTTTAGAGTAGCCAGACCCCAAAACCTGTAACTGTTCTTGGTGTGTTTTGGTCTCCAGGCCTTTGATCATCTTAGTTGCTCTTCTCGGAGCTTTTTCCAAAGTCTCAACATCTTTTTTGTAATGGTGTAGACCAAAACTGGATGCAGGTCTTAAACAGATCCCAAAGAAAGTAAGAGATAGTAGAAGGAAATATTCCTTCTTAGCAAAAAAATTATATAATAATGGGGTTTGGTTTAGATGGCTGTTTCCAGAAGGCATGCTGATTTTCTGGGAGGGCAGTAGAATTAGAATCAACACACTAGTGGAAGCAGAGGCTTTCGCTAAAAAACACAGTGCTCTTTTAGGTGAAATGGGGGATGTTACACAAGAAACAAAGGAGGGAGGGGCTGAGGCTCAGCCGGTGGACGGGAGGGAGGACGCAACAACTAGAAGACTCGGACCACAAAAGTGATTTGGAACACTATTGCAATTGTTGCTACAATGTACTTTCATGGAAGTGATACAAAACAAATGATTGAAACATACTGATGATTTTGTGTTAAATTTAAAACTGCTAATACTTATGTAAATGTTGATATTTTTCTATCTTTGTTTGTAAAAGTTGCAAGACCTGGGGGGGAGCTTCTCCCCCCCCCCCCGCACGATGTAGCTGTCAAAATGTTTTATAACCCTATAATCCCTTTTCCTTGTAAAATTTTTTTAAAATTAATAAAAATTTGAACAAACAAAACTGGATGCAGGATTCCAGGGGTGGCCTTACTAAGAACTTACAAAGAAGTAATAATACTTCACCTGATCTTGATTCGATGCCTCTGTTTATACAACCTGGGATTGTGTTAGCTTTTTTGGCTGCCGCCGCGCACATCTGGCTCATATTCAAATGATCATCCACTAGGACTCCAAGGTCCTTCTCACGGAATCTCTACTTTGGACCTCTGGTTTTTGTTAAGTCTCTCCCCGTTAGGAGACTAGAGTTCAGCAGTGAAATATAGTAACGAATAAGCCATTGAATAGTCACTCCCAGCCACCAAACGTAAAACAAAGGATAGCTTTACTTGCGTAACAAAAATAGGATAAATAGTCTCCAAACAGACTATAAGCCGCCTTGAAGTATATACAGTCTATTTACACCTCGTTGAAGCTACAGTTGCTCAACTCACAAGTCACCATGTAGACAGGTAACTTAGTTACAGAATAGCCACCATCCAATACACGGTCTTCTCTCCAATACAAAGCTCATACAGTAACAGTCAGGAACAATCAGTAGTTATCCCGGGGATAAAACCGTAATCATTCCTTCCTCCTTATATGGCTGCTTAAAGCAATTAGCATTTATTTATTTATTTATTTATTTATATTTGGTGCTTCTAGACCGCCCCCTCTCCCAGAAGGGACTCGGGGCGGTGTACAGTCCATAGAGAATATCACAAAATACAATAAAAAATTAAATATGTACAGTTTGGAGGAGGTTAAAATGCAATTAAAAGAACTGTACAAAGCTAATATAAATATATATTTTTTAAAATCCCTAAAACAGACACAACAGATTAAAAAACCCTAAGATAACCAGATAATAATACATTTGCCAGGAGGGACAGTTGTAATTATGCCAGGCCTGCTAATCGGAACAGGTGAGTCTTCAATTTTTGCCGGAAGGAGCGGAGGTCAGAAGTGGTTCTAATGTCGGGGGGGGAGGTCATTCCAGAGGGTTGGGCCCATCACAGAGAAGGCCCTACTCCTTGGTGTCGCCCGTTGGCATTGCCTAGTGGACGGCACCAGGAGAAGTCCCTCCCTGTGTGAGCGAATTGGCCGCAGGGATGTATGTGGGAGGATGCGATCCCGCAAGTAACTAGGTCCCGTGCCATGGAGCGCTTTAAAGATGGTAATCAGCACCTTGAAACGCATCCAATTACATCTCTCTAGCATTTAAAGTAACAGATATATTTGTTACAATCATGGCTTATATACATTGCCAAGCCAAGGCTAGGGTTACATCCCTAACAGTTTTTCCTACCTAAGCGTTTAAACTTTGCCCACGGTTCAAGTTGGTCAAGATCTTTTTGGATCCTGAGCTTGTCCTCTGGGGCGTTGGCTATTCCTGCCAGTTTAGGCATCCCTGGAAGCTTTCAAGAAGAGACTGTGCTGGGAGTATACTCCTAGTGTTGGGTAGGCAATATATATCTATGTACAACCACAAATGGCCGTTGTTGCTTTAAACGGGTGAATGTACTTACCAGCTGTAGTTAACTCCACAATGAGAGGGAGTCAGGAGAGCTCACTCTCTCTCTCTCTGCTCGTCCTATGCTTGATAGCTACTTGCTCCCTTGATGACTGGAATGTGAACTGCGACTGTAAGCAATTGTTTCGTTCTTTGAATTGTGTTTGGACATATATCTACTATCACTGCTTGTGAAGCAATTATTAGTAGCAAAGCTACTTGTTCTTTTTACTAGCAGGGTCTGAAACACTAGTTGAAATCCTCTCTGAAACAGCTGGAAAAGATACGTGTGGGTCGGAGGGAGGCGGAGGAATTCAAACTTCAAACTTCAAAGTGTAGCTTGATTGCAGGCAGAGCCACGTTGCCTTTTCAAACCTGTAATCAGTGAAGCTGGGCTGGATCCTTCCCGGGCGGGGGGAAAGTGTGCGTAGTACGACACTGTGCTGACTGTTGCTTGTGTACGTCGCCCCGAGTCCCTGTGGGGAGAGGGGGCGACTAATAAGTTTAAATAAATAATAATAATAAATAATAATAATAGTCCAATCCAACTTCTGTGTGTGTTTGTGTGTGTGTGTGTTTGAGAGAGGGGGGAGGGAGGGAGAGAGGGAAGAAGGAAGGGAAGGGAGAAGAAAAAGAAAGAGAAAGAAGGAATCTTCTTTCGCAAAGGAGAAAAACAAATGCTGTCGCTTTAAATCAGAACTGAGCATGCCTGGCTGTGGAATTCTGGGAGTTGAAGTCCACAAGTCTAAAAAAACTTTGTAACCCACCACTGGGTCAGTGCCTCACCAGCCATAAACCTCACCGCACGTCACTGGCATACTTATTTCATGTGTTATATTGTATGTAAAGAGAAGTTAATGAATCCTGCTGAATCAGTTACCTGTGTGTCAGAGGTACTATTCCGCCGATTTTGACCGATTCGCCCGAACCAATAATGGAAACTGTGAGTGGCCCCAGCCACCACCTCTGGCTCTACGGCATCCCATTTAGGCCCTTTTTTTTGTAGGCAAAGCGCATGCACGGAAGGCGGAGTGCATGCACGGATGTATGCACACTCCTATTTGCGAACCGGTAAGGAAGGTGAGTGGAATACTACTCCTGCTGTGTGTGCTTTCTGGACGTGATGCTGCAACATACTCTAGTCAAGGATAAAGAAGAGCATTTTGGAAAAATCATCTCCTTCCCCGAAGGAACGGGTCAAAAGAGGAGAGAATAAAAAAAAAGGGATGGGGGAAATCTCTGATCTGATCATCTCAGAGACATACAGAACTGTCTTTTAAGAAATTACATCGCGGAATTTTGCAAGTTCAAGAGCAGCGGCTACAGCTGGGGACGCTCAACGTAAAGCTTTGTGGAGAGAAGGGAAGATAAAAGCCAGGGGGGGAGCCATAAAGGCGCATGGAAACAAGGCTCCCTCCTCTGCTTGTTCATCTCTCCTCTCCTGCTTTGAAGAGCCCTCAAAGTCCTGAATAATTTCATTAAAAGTGAAACTTAAGAGGAGGGAGACAGCGTGGAGGAGGAGAAGGAGGAAGGGGAAGAAGGAAAGGCCCGATCAATGGTGGCCTTCAAAGCCAGCCTCCTGGCACCCGTCCATGGGGATGGCACAGAAAAAGGGGGCAGATGTTCCCCCCACCCCACCCCCTTCCAGACACCTGGGAAGTCTCACTTTTGCTCTGGAGCTTCAGGCCTTCCAAGGTGGCACCATCAGGAGGTGGGGTTCAGAAGGTCTTCTTCTAAAGAGCCGAGGCGATGCAGTGGTCAGAGCGCAGTACTGCAGGCTGACTGCTAATAATAATAATAATAATAATAATAATAATAATAATAATTTTATTTGATTAGCCGCAACCCTCTCCCGAAGGACTCGGGGCGGCGTACAATCAAAACGGATAAAAATACACATAAGACAAACATATATACAAAAAAAACAGAGACATATACATATGTGCATGGAGGAGAGTTGACTTATGAGTGAAAGACAGTTAAAAACACAATTTAAAATCCCCTTAAATAAAATTACTAAATTAAAAAACCCATCAGGAGCGATACGAAGTTATGGTTGAGCCAGGCCAGCTATTTGGAAAAGGTGGGTCTTGAGCTTGACACGGAAGGAGCGGAGGTCAGTAGTGGTCCTAATATCCGGGGGGAGGTCATTCCACAGGGCTGGGCCCGCCACAGAGAAGGCTCTGCTCCTAGGTGCCGCCCCATGGCACTGTCTGGTGGACGGCACCTGGAGAAGTCCCTCTCTGTGCGAGCGGATGGGTCGTAGGGATGTATGGGGCAGAATACGATCCCGCAGGTAACTAGGTCCTGAGCCATGGAGCGCTTTAAAGATCGTAATCAAGACCTTGAAACGCACCCGATAGACCACAGGAAGCCAGTGCAGCTTGCGCAGGAGAGGTGTCACATGGGAGTACTTAGTACTCCCCATAATCACCCGCGCGGCCGCATTCTGGACCAACTGCAGTCTCCGAGTGCATTTCAAGGGAAGCCCCATGTAGAGAGTGTTACAGTAGTCCAGGCGAGACGTCACCAGCGCATGGGTGACTGTGCGTAGGGCGTCCCGGTCCAATAGGGGGCGCAATTGGCGCACCAGGCGAACCTGGTGGAACGCCCCCCTGGCCACGGCTGTCACATGTTCATCCATGGACAGCCTGGCATCCAGGAGGACGCCCAAATTGCGCGCCCGCTCCACGGGGGCGAGTTGAATGCCCCCAATGGCCAGAGATGGAATTATCTGGTTGAACCGGGGAGCCGGAACCCACAGCCACTCCGTCTTGGAAGGGTTGAGCCTGAGTCGGTTGTCATCCATCCACTGCTAGCTGCAGTTCGGCAGTTCAAATCTCACCAGGCTCAAGGTGGACTAAGCCTTCCGTCCTTCCGAGGTGGGTCAAATGAGGACCCAGATGGTCGGGGGCAAGAGGCTGACTCTGTCAACCGCTTAGAGAAGGCTGTAAAAGCACTGTGAAGCAGTATATAAGTCTAAGGGCTATTGCTTCCTTCCTTCCTTCCTTCCTTCCTTCCCTCCCTCCTTCCTTCCCTCCCTCCCAGTGATTAGAATGCGGTATTGCAGGTTAACTCTGCCCGCTGCCAACAGTTTGATCCTGACTAGCTCAAGGTGGACTCAGCCTTCCATCCTTCCGAGGTAGGTCAAATGAGGACCCAGATGGTTGGGAGCAAGAGGCTGGCTCTGTCAACCGCTTAGAGAAGGCTGTAAAAGCACTATGAAGCGGTATATAAGTCTAAGTGCTATTCCTTCCTTCCTTCCCTCCTTCCTTCCTTCCTTCCTTCCTTCCTTCCTTTCCTTGCTTCCTTCCTTCCTTCCTTCCTTCCTTCCTTCCCTCCCTCCCAGTGATTAGAATGTGCTATTGCAGGTTAACTCTGCCCACTGCCAACAGTTCGATCCTGACAGGTTCAAGGTTGACTCAGCCTTCCATCCTTCCGAGGTGGGTCAAATGAGGACCCAGATTGTTGGGGGGCAAGAGGCTGACTCTGTAAAAACCACTTAGAGAGGGCTATGAAGCAACTGTGAAGTGGTATATAAGTCTAAGGGCTATTGCTATTGCTTTTGAGGAGTGATCGTTGGTGGCCCTAAACTCACCAACCAAAAGGAAAGTTTTCAAAGTTGTCATGCCCGAGGTTTCCATTCCATCACTCCTTAAAAAAAAAACCCAAAGAACTGCCAATCGTGGCTTAGGTAAGACAAGGATACAGGTCCAATGCCAGCAGCTACCATTTCAAGGTAATCCTCGACTTAACAAGGGTTTGTTTAGTGGCTATTCAACGTTACAGCCGCCGTTTAGAAAGCAACCATTTTTCACACTTACGACCGTTGCAGCGTCCCCGTTGTCATGTGATTAAAATTCAGACGCTTGGGCAATTGACTCAATATTTACGACGGTTGCAGTGCCCCGGGGTCACGCAATCCCCTTTGATGAGCAAAATCCAAGGGGGAAGCCAGATTCACTGAACGACCGTGTTACTAAACAAGCGCAGGGATTCGCGTCACAGTTGTGGCAAGGAAGGCAGCAAAATAGGCCACAAAACTCACTGAACGACTGTCTCACTTGGCAATGGAAATTTTGGGCTCAATTGTGGTCGTACGTTGAGAACTATCTGCACCGTCATAAATGAGGTAACATGGTTTACAAACAGTGGGACCTTTAAGGTAGCCTTCTTCTTCTTCCTTTTTCTTCTTCTTCCTCCTCCTCCTTTCTTCTTCCTCCTTTTTCTTCTTCTTCTCCGCCTACTCCTTTTTCCTCTTTCTTCTCCTCCTTTCTTCTTCTCCTTCTTCTCCTTCTTTCTTCTCCTCCTTTCTTCTTCTTCTTCTTCTTCTTCTTCTTCTTCTTCTTCTTCTTCTTCTCCTCCTCCTTCTTCTTCTCCTCCTTCTTTCTTCTCCTTCTTCTTCTTTTTCTTCTTCTTCTCCTTTCTTCTCCTTCTTCTTTCTTCTTCTTCTTCTTCTTCTTCTTCTTCTCCTCCTCCTCCTCCTTTCTTCTTCTTCTCCTTCTTTCTTCTTCTTCTCCTCCTTCTTTCTTCTTCTTCTTCTTCTTCTCCTTCTTCTCCTTCTTCTTTCTTCTTCTTCTTCTTCTTCTCCTTCTCCTTCTGCTTTCTTCTTCTCCTCCTCCTTTCTTCTCCTTCTTTCTTCTCCTTCTCCTTTTTTCTTCTTCATCTTCTTCTCCTCCTCCTCCTTCTTTCTTCTTCTTCTCCTTCTTTCTTCTTTTTCTTCTTCTCCTCCTCTTTCTTCTTCTTCTTCTTCTTCTTCTTCTTCTTCTTCTTCTTCTTCTTCTTCTTCTTCTTCTTCTTCTTCTTCTTCTTCTTCTTCTCCTCCTCCTCCTCCTCCTCCTCCTCCTCCTTCTCTTCCTCCTCCTCCTTCTTTCTTCTTCTGTATATATAAAAATGGCTGTGTGTCTGTTCTAGCATAACTCTGGAAAGCCTCGAGCAATTTCAACCAAACTTGGTACACAGATGACTTACTCTCTGTAAACAAATGCCGTGGGGGGTAAGACAGCCCTAAAACCCCTCGGGGTGTTGTGTTCTGCTAAGATACAGCCTGTTGTGCCTTAAAATGACTTCTACTGTACTGCCGTAAAACCGCTTCTACTGTGCAGCGCAGTGCAGTTGCCATGGTAATGGCTTCACAGTTCCTCCCTCTAGCAAGGAGGAAAATCCAACATTAGAAATTACGTTTGGTCTGGACGTTTCCCCCCCTGTAAATATACGGATTATCGGCTAGTTAGCTATATAAACCCTGCAGGCAGTTATAGCTGTTTTGCATTCTCCTCTATGGGGTTAGCAGGTAGGTTTCACTGCCCCCTTTTGACCCCACTTATCCCACTGATTCAGGAAAGCAATCTACGTTTTAATCCTAAAGTCCTGTGGCATAATTTTTTTTTTTTAAAAAAAAAAGGTTTTTCTCTCCTCTATTTTCGCCTTTCAATACCTCTGCCCGCTCGGTGTGTATTTAAGTCCACCACTTAACATCGTTCTGTTATTTCTGAGGTTGCCTCTTCAAGGTTAATGGAGAGCTTTAATTTTTTCCAGGGTGTCATTTAAAAACCTCGGTGGAGTTAAAGCCACTGAGAAATTTACTCTCTTTGTGTGTGTGTGTGTGTGTGTGTGTGTGTGTGTGTGTCATCCCTCTGGAATGACCTCCCTCCCGACATTAGAACCACCACCGACTTCCGCTCCTTCCGTCAAAAACTGAAGACTCACCTGTTCCGAGTTCCAGGTGAGTTCCAGGCTCACCTGGCCTGGCACATTCATAACTTTTATCCCCCGGCAGATACATTTTAACTGGTATTTTAGGGGAATTATTTTTAAATTTAACTTATGGGGTACTTTTAAGGGGTTTTTAAAAACTATATTTTAGATACTTTACTTAGATGTACAGATGTACTGAAGACTCACCTGTTTCGACTAGCCGGCTTGGCCCATCCATAGTTTTACCTCACCTCCTGCCAGATATTTTAGTTGGGTTAATTTTAACTTTCTGGGGTATTTTTAGGGGTTATTTTTAATATGGTTTTAATAGCTTTACTTTAAGATACAGTCTTTTAACCTCCTCATCTAATTTAAGGATTTGTGTATTTATATTTATTCCTATGTATTTGTGTTTTAATTTGACTGTACACCGCCCCGAGTCCCTTTTGGGAGAGGGGGCGGTCTAGAAATCTAAATAAAAGTAAAGTAAAGTAAAGTGTGTGTGTGTGTGTGTGTGTTTGTCACATCCGGCAGGCAGGAAAAATTGAAAAAAAAAGAGAATCCAATAGGCTGATGCCCGTCATGAGACGACGGTCAGAGTCCTTCACATCCTCGGGTGTGAAATCCGTTCAGCGAGGTTTGGGCAACGGATACTTTTTTATTCCTGAAATTGCCAAGAGGGATAAGAAATAAAATAAAAAAAAGCAGAATTACAGAAAGAGAGAAAGCACGGATTGCTTTCAGCCTTGATTAATGGCTTTGTGACACTGTATACAGGAGTCATCGGGGGGGGGGGGGGGGGAAACCACCCTAGGACAAAGTCAAACAAAGAGAGAGATGAAATAGGTGGGGGAGATGTTCCTTTCTTCTCTCTTTTTTTCCCCGGTTCTGTTGAGTTGTGCTGAGGTTATGTCTCCTTTGACTCATCTCTCAGATTTCTCTGGCTCTTTCGCCATCTGCTCTGAGAGAAATCTGCCCTTTTTCTCCTTTAAATCTGAGTTATCCCTACGAGAGGCACCATTCCACTCCGCGACGATTTAAAGATCAGCTCCTACCCCCACACACACACCTCCTTTAAGGCTCAATTCGGGAAAAATTGCAGGGGGAAATTATAAACTAACAATGTCGGCAGCATGTAAAGAAAATTTCAGGGGTGAAATTCAGCAGGTTCTGTTCAGTAGCGGAAATATTGGGTAGTTCGGAGAACTGGCAAATGCCACCTCTGGCTGGCCCCAGAGTGGGATGGGGATGGAGATTTTGCAGTATCCTTCCCCTGGAGTGGGGAGGGAATGGAGATTTTGCAGTATCCTTCTCCCAGGAGTGGGGAGGGAATGGGGATTTTGCAGTATCCTTCCCCTGGAGTGGGGAGGGAATGGAGATTTTACAGTATCCTTCCCCTGGAGTGGGGAGGGAATGGAGATTTTGCAGTATCCTTCTCCCAGGAGTGGGGAGGGAATGGGGATTTTGCAGTATCCTTCCCCTGGAGTGGGGAGGGAATGGGGATTTTGCAGTATCCTTCCCCAGGAGTGGGGAGGGAATGGGGATTTTGCAGTATCCTTCCCCTGGAGTGGGGAGGGAATGGAGATTTTACAGTATCCTTCCCCTGGAGTGGGGAGGGAATGGAGATTTTGCAGTATCCTTCTCCCAGGAGTGGGGAGGGAATGGGGATTTTGCAGTATCCTTCCCCTGGAGTGGGGAGGGAATGGGGATTTGGAAGTATCCTTCCCCTGGAGTGGGGAGGGGATGGGGATTTTGCAGTATCCTTCTCCCAGGAGTGGGAAGGGAATGGGGATTTTGCAGTATCCTTCCCCTGGAGTGGGGAGGGAATGGGGATTTGGAAGTATCCTTCCCCTGGAGTGGGGAGGGAATGGAGATTTTGCAGTATCCTTCTCCCAGGAGTGGGAAGGGAATGGGGATTTTGCAGTATCCTTCCCCTGGAGTGGGGAGGGAATGGGGATTTGGAAGTATCCTTCCCCTGGAGTGGGGAGGGGATGGGGATTTTGCAGTATCCTTCCCCTGGAGTGGGGAGGGGATGGGGATTTTGCAGTATCCTTCCCCTGGAGTGGGGAGGGAATGGAGATTTTGCAGTATCCTTCTCCCAGGAGTGGGGAGGGAATGGGGATTTTGCAGTATCCTTCCCCTGGAGTGGGAAGGGAATGGGGATTTTGCAGTATCCTTCCCCTGGAGTGGGGAGGGAATGGGGATTTTGCAGTATCCTTCCCCTGGAGTGGGGAGGGAATGGGGATTTTGCAGTATCCTTCCCCTGGAGTGGGGAGGGGATGGGGATTTTGCAGTATCCTTCCCCTGGAGTGGGGAGGGAATGGGGATTTGGAAGTATCCTTCCCCTGGAGTGGGGAGGGAATGGAGATTTTGCAGTATCCTTCCCCTGGAGTGGGGAGGGGATGGGGATTTTGCAGTATCCTTCCCCTGGAGTGGGGAGGGAATGGGGATTTTGCAGTATCCTTCCCCTGGAGTGGGGAGGGGATGGGGATTTTGCAGTATCCTTCCCCTGGAGTGGGGAGGGAATGGGGATTTTGCAGTATCCTTCCCCTGGAGTGGGGAGGGAATAGAGATTTTGCAGTATCCTTCCCCTGGAGTGGGGAGGGAATGGGGATTTTGCAGTATCCTTCCCCTGGAGTGGGGAGGGAATGGGGATTTTGCAGTATCCTTCCCCTGGAGTGGAGAGGGAATGGGGATTTTGCAATACCCTTACCCAAGGAGTGGGGAGGGAATGGAGATTTTGCAGTATCCTTCCCCTGGAGTGGGGAGGGAATGGAGATTTTGTAATATTCTTCCCCTGGAATGGAGAGGGAATGGGGATTTTGCAGTATCCTTCCCCTGAAGTGGGGAGGGAATAGAGATTTTACAGTATCCTTCCCCTGGAGTGGGGAGGGGATGGAGATTTTGCAGTATCCTCCCCTGGAGTGGGGAGGGAATGGGGATTTTATAGTATCCTTCCCTGGAATGGAGAGGGAATGTGGATTTTGCAGTATCCTTCCCCTGGAGTGGGGAGGGAATGGAGATTTTACAGTATCCTTCCCCTGGAGTGGGGAGGGGATGGGGATTTTGCAGTATCCTTCCCCTGGAGTGGGGAGGGAATGGAGATTTTGTAATATTCTTCCCCTGGAATGGAGAGGGAATGGGGATTTTGCAGTATCCTTCCCCTGGAGTGGGGAGGGAATGGAGATTTTACAGTATCCTTCCCCTGGAGTGGGGAGAGAATGGGAATTTTGCAGTATCCTTCCCCTGGAGTGGGGAGGGAATGGGGATTTTGCAGTATCCTTCCCCTGGAGTGGGGAGGGGATGTAGATTTTGCAGTATCCTTCCCCTGGAGTGGGGAGAGAATGGGGATTTTGCAGTATCCTTCCCCTGCCACACCCACAGAACGGGTAGTAAAAAAAATTCACCACTAGAAAATTTATATAAAATGTTTTACCGCTGGCCCCTGGCCCCAGCAAGAAGAGCGAAAATGTTCCCAAAATGTCCAGCAGAATGTTGGAAATGCAAACAGAAGCAAGGAACATAATTCCACATGTGGTGGACATGCCCCGAAGCAAAGAAATTTTGGACAAATGGCTAGAGGAAATTACCAAACAACAAATAGATTTAAAACCGGATGTGAAGTTCCCAGCAGACGACCTATTTAATTTACGAGCCTCGAGACAAAGTTCAAAAGAAATCCAATCATTTATTAGGATCAACGTTCCGGCGTGGACTCCTGTGGAGCCAAAACTGCTTTTGCTTAATTGCGTTTGAACTTTACCCCTGTATCCCCTCCTTTCTGTCCTGCGTCATAACTCATATTCTCCAACTAGGCTGTAGACAGGAGATCCGACTCCGGCCGAAGGCATGCATGGAATTTCCCCTTCCATGCCAGCCTGATCATAATCGTGGCAACGCTTTAGAAGTTGACCCCGAAATTATTTTTATTCGCTATATTAAGAGGAAATTACTGTTTTAAAAAAAACCCACAATATATCATGTTACAGATATGTAGACAGAATCACACAGGAGCAAAACTGGGAAAAAAACGATAGCATTCCCTCGGATGGAATGGTGATTAAAAATGTGTTAGAATGTGTGGAGATGGATAGGCTAACAATGGAAGTAAAAGAAAGGAGAATCGGAATACTATTTGATCTGGGACACATACAGTGATGTGTTCCTACCGGTTTGGCTCAGTTCAGCCAAACTGGTAGTAGTTTGGCGGCCTGGGTCACTGGAGCCAGCAGTGACCCAGGCCTGCTACACCACCCAAACCGGTCATCCAGGCAGCGCCATAAGCTGCGCCATCTTGTGTTTTGCTTCTGCGCAGTGACTGCCGTAACCCACCCTTGGACACATGGTACAATTGGTTAGAGAATCAGAGGTGGGTTTCTATTGGTTTGGCCCAGATCGGGCGAACAAGTAATGGCAGCGGCGGGAGGCAGCGGCGGGAGGCTGCGCATGTGCAGAAGTGTTGCGTACATGCGCAAGCGAACGGGTAGTAAAAAAAAAGTGGAAATCCACCACTGTAGAGAATAGAAGGAAAGATCAAGAATGTGAAAGTAAATTAAGAGGTGACAAAAATGTAGCATATATAGTGATGGGATAATAATAATAATGGTATACTGTATAGATACGTACGTTAAAAAAAAGAGGAAAGGAAGAATAATGTAAATAACCTGTATGTACATATGAGATAAAGCGATACCGGAGTGTTGTAAAGATTGAAATTGTGATACAAAATGAAGAAAATTGTTCTACATCTACATCTCTATCATCTATCTATCTATCTATCTATCTATCTATCTATCTATCTATCTATCTATCTATCTATCATGTGTGTGTGTGTGTGTGTTGCATTTGTGCTGATAAATAAATAAATGCAACACAAATGTAACAAGGCAACATAAAAAAAATGGCTTTCTGCCTGGATGGCTCCTAGGGTGAACCAATAGACAGAAAAGGGAAGCAGTATGCTCCCTCCCATATTTGGGCATACCAGGGGTTGTGACACAATACAAACACACACACACACACACACACACACACACACACACGTGTGTGTGTGTGTGTTCTGACCCCCCTCTCCACGCCTGTCAATAGACCAGAACACAGGCTTGGCTGTTTGCCACTATTTAATTTGCTGAGATAACAAATCCGTTGGCTGACGGCCCAGACAACTCACGTTCAAGAAAAACAACCCAGAGAGTCCCAACGAGCAGACGCGGCTAGAATACATGGATTTTCTTCACTGCTAATTAGAACGGTTGTTTTCCTGCAAATGTCCCCTCCCAACGCCTCACCTATAATCTCTCTTGGGAGGGGCCAATCTACAACCACCTGTGTTTAATCATCTTCTGTGAGTCTGCCTAGGGAGTTGCTGCTTCTGTTTCTCAGCCCTTCTCAATGTAGTATCAGGGAAAAACTGCCTTTGATCCTCCCCACTGCTCCATGCTTCAGGCGCCTCCTGGTGGCCAACCAGCCTCTCTGGTCCCTGCTCTGAGTCTGAACCCTGTACAGGGTCCTCCACATCGTCCAGGGCAGACTCAAATGATCCCTCGCTATCCGAGTCCATCAGCAGCTCAACCGGACCACAACATGTATGTATGTATGTATGTATGTATGTATGTATGTATGTATGTATGTATTTATATATATATAATTTGGGAGGTTTTTTCCTCTCCCTCTCTGCCTCCCTCCCCTACAGATGTCTTTGGCCCTAAAAGAGATGCCTGCAGCGAACTAATGCGATGCGCAGCTGCCTTCGGGGTGGGTCACAAGGGCTACAACTGTGAGCAAGGCAATGATTTCCAGACGGCTGGTTTACTTCTTGGAGAATCTATTTCCTAAGGAGTGTGACATGTACGCTGAATTTGCCTCTGGCCAGCTTCTGCCTTCTGAGATGGAAGCCATCCAGCCAAATGTTTAACTGAGAGATTCCAAGGTGAGAAAAGTAAGGTTTTTTTTCCCAATTAGGGCAAGAAAAACCAAATGTATACAGGTATAGAATTGGTGGCACCTGGCTCAAGAGCAGCAACGTGATTTGGGAGTTCTCATGGACTATCATTAGATTAGAATAGAATAGAGCAACAGAGTTGGAAGGAACCTTGGAGGTCTTCTAGTCCAACCCCCCTGCTCAGGCAGGAAACCCTACACCACTTCAGACAAAGGGTTATCCAACATCTTCTTAAAAGTGTTGGGGCATTCACAGATTCTGGAGGGAAGTTGTTCCACTGATTCACTTAAATATGAGCCAGCAGTGTGTTGCAGATGTCAAAAAGGCCAATGAAATCCTAGGCTGAATTAACAGGAATAGAACCAAGACGTGCTAGTAGCGCTTTATAAAGCCTTTACAGATTAACAGAGTTGGAAGGGACCTTGTAGGTCATCTAGTCCAACCCCCCGCCCAAGAGGAGACCCTATACCCATGATGGCGAACCTATGGCACAAGTGCCAGCTGATTTCGGCCTTCTTTTGAAGCCATTTTTTGCCCTCCGGAGACTTCCTTGAAGTACGAAAAACCAAACCGGAAGTTTGGGGATGGATTTCTGGTTTGCTTCGGAGGGTCGTTATTCACCCTCCAGAGCCTTTAGGGGCCTTCAGGCTTCCCTGAAGGCTCCGGAGGGCGATAAACGGACCTATGGACAAACCAGAAGTCACTGTCCAACCAAACAGTTTGCTCGTAAGGCTGATTTTTGCCTTCCAGAGTCTTCAGGGAAGCCTAGAAAGCCTCCGCAGCCTCGGGAAGGCAAAAAAACCATGCCGAAAGCGGGGAGGGGCTGGTTGTGCGTGCATGCGGTGGTTGTGTGCATACCATTATGGGTATGGCATGCCCATGCAAGACCCCCACGCACTCCCCCAAGAGCCAAAAAAGGCTCGCCATCACTGCCCTACACCATTTCTGACAGGTGGCAGTCCAGTCTCCTCTTGAAAGTCTCAAATGATGAAGCTCCCACAACCTCCGAAGGTAACTTCTGTTCCATGAGTTGACTGTTATCACTGTCTGAAAATCCCTCCTTATTTCTAGGTTGAATCTCTCCTTGGTCAGTTTCCATCCATTGTTCCTTCTCTGGCCTTCAGGTGCCTTGGAGAATAGCTTGACCCCTTCCTCCTCTCTGTGGCAGCCCCTCAAATATTGGAAGGCTGCTATCCTGTCTCCCCTGGTCCTTCTCTTCACTAGACTAGCCAGGCCCAGTTCCTGCAACCGTTCATCGTATGTTTTAGCCTCCAGTCCTTTGATCATCCTAGATAGATTCAGATTAACAGAAATGGAAAGGACCTTGTAGGTCATCTAGTCCAACCCCCCACCCAAGCAGGAGACCCTGGACCATTCCTGACAGATGGCAGTCCAGTCTCTTTTTGAAAGCTTCCAGGGATGAAGCTCCCACAACTTCCGAAGGCAACTTCTGTTACATTGGATTGTCCTCCCTGTCAGGAAATTCTTCCTTATTTCTAGGTTGAGTCTCTCCTTGATCAGTTTCCATCCATTATTCCTTGTCTGGCCTTCGGGTGCTTTGGAAAATAGCTTGACCCCTTCCTCTCTGTGGCAGCCCCTCAAATATTGGAAGGCTGCTCTCCTGTCTCCCCTGGTCCTTCTCTTCACTAGACTAGCCAGGCCCAGTTCCTGCAACCCTTCATCCTATGTTTGAGTCCTCATCATCTAGTAAGGCCACACTTGGAATATTGCATCCAGTTTTGGCCGCCACGATGTAAAAAAAGACATGGAGACTCTGGAAAGAGCGCAGAGAAGAGCAACAAAGATGATTAGGGGGCTGGAGGCTAAAACATATGAAAAACGGTTGACGGAATGATAGCTAATCTAGTGAAGAGAAGGACCAGGGGAAATATAATAGCAGTCTTCCAATATTTGAGGGAAGAGATTCTCCAAAGAATCTGAAGGCAGTGCAAGGAACAACAGATGGAAACCAATCAAGGAGAGAAGCAACGTAGAACTAAGGAGAAATTTCCTGGCAATGAGAACCATTAATCAGTGGAAGGACTTGCCTCCAGAAGTTTTGAGTGCTTCAACACTAGAGGTTTACAAGAAGGAACTGAACTACAATTTGTCTGAAATGACATAGGGTCTCCTGCTTGGGCAGGGGGTTAACCCAGAAAACCTCAGAGGTCCCTTCCAGCCCTATGATTCTATGAGTAGTAGTAACTGTGGGGGTTGCTCAACAGTAGTAACTGTGAGAGGGATCTTGGAGTCCTAGTGGACAACCATTTAAATATGAGCCAGCCGTGTGCAGCAGCTGCCAAAAAAGCCAACTCAGTTCTAGGCTGCATCAACAGAGGGATAGAATCAAGATCACGTGAAGTGCTAATACCACTTTATAATGCCTTGGTAAGGCCACACTTGGAATACTGCATTCACTTCTGGTCGCCACGATGTAAAAAAGATGTGGAGACTCTAGAAAGAGTGCAGAGAAGAGCAACAAAGATGATTAGGGGACTGGAGACTAAAACATATGAAGAACGGTTGCAGGAATTGGGTATGTCTAGTTTAATAGAAAGAAGAACTAGGGGAGACATGAAGGCAGTCTTCCAATATCTAAGGGGTTGCCACAAAAAAGAGGGAGTCAAACTATTCTCCAAGGCACCTGAGGGTAGAACAAGAAGCAATGGGTGGAAACTAATCAAGGAGAGAAGCAACTTAGAACTGAGGAGACATTTCCTGACAGTGAGAACAATTAACCAGTGGAACAGCTTCCCTCCAGAAGTTGTGAATGTTCCAACACTGGAAGTCTTTAAGAAGATGTTGGATAGCCATTTGTCTGAAACGGTATAGGGTTTCCTGCCTAGGCAGGGGGTTGGACTAGAAGACCTCCAAGGTCCCTTCCAACTCTGCTATTGTATTGTATTGTATGATCTAAGAATAAATTTGCTAACAGTGAGAAAATTAATCCGTGGGACAACTTGCCTCCAGAAGTTGTGGGTAGAGGGTTCTTTTTTAAAGAGGAGATTGGACAACCATTTGTCTGAAATGATATAGGGTTTCCTGCTTTGGCAGGGGGTTGGACTAGAAGACCTCCAAGGTCCCTTCTGACAGAGTTTGTTGCATAAATTCAAATCCAGAAAGCACACACAGATAACCGATGCAGCAGAATTCATTAACTTCTTTGTATACATAAAAATAGATGAATAAATGTACAATACCAACAGGTGGTCCTTCCAAGTAAACACAAGGCAGGAGAGTTACAGGCAAACACAAACAGTTAGTTTCATTTCAGCAGACAAGCCCAGACAGACTGACCGTTAGTTTACTTCTCAGAGCAGCAGACTGCTTTCTTCTCAAGTTTCTGTTTCAATTCTCTGCACAGACTCAGATCTGTTTAAGCTGCCATTGGCTGACTTAGTTGCGATGCCTATTCATTGGCTGACCTCATTCCCATGTCCTTCCCAGCCATGAACATTCTAACACCTTCCAACTCTGTTATTCTGTTGCTGGCTGGCCCTATGCACTGGACACCCTGAACTGAACTCACAACCTTCTCTGGATTCAGATGGATCTCTCGGCCAACCTCTGAAGGAGGACCGATTTCACCAGCTGGGACCTCCAAACATGAACGGTGGAGCCACCACAAATGGAAGATCTCTTGGAGACTCCTGGCCACCATCTCCAGCCATTTTCCCATCCTTCCCCTGGATAGTTGAGGGGAAAAAAACATTCTTCAGTGCAGTGTAACACATTATGTTTCCTTTAAGCTTTGGATAAGATGAAGTTTAAGTACAGGTAGTTCTCATTTAGCCACCAAAGTGACGACTTAGGCCCTAGCTTGGGTGCAGCCATTTGCAAATTTGACGCATTGTCTCTGCAGGAAGAGCTGGTGGGAACCTGTCTTGCTGAGCCACTGACTCAATTTACGAGTCCAACATAACCAAGGAAGCCATCTCCTACCAATCCAAGTCTCTATTCCAGGGATCGGCAACCTGTGGCTCTAGAGCTGCATGTGGCTCTTTCATCCCTCTGCTGTGGCTCCCTGTGGGCTGGTGGACTCCACAATTGATAGAGCTTTCGGTTAGGACGGATAGAGGAAAAAGGACGCCACGCTAGGAGGAGACTCTATGGTGGGGGATTTGGACTTCCGGTTGGCTCCACAATTGAACAGGGGGTTTCTGGATAGGACCTTTGTGGCTCTTTGAGTGTTTAAGGTTGCCGACCACTGCTCTAGTCCCTTGAACGTTCTGAAGAAGGTTTGCCTCATGGGAAAAGTAAGTAAGCATCACAGAAATTGAAGGAGGTGGCTTTGAAAGCAACTGCTTCAATTTGAGGATCCAAAACAGCCATGAATGACATCTCCTATCAGTCTAAGTCTTTGTTCCCTCAAAAGGTCTGGAGAAGGTGTGCCTCACGGGAAAAGCAAGTAAGAATCACAGAAATTGAAGGAGGTGGCTTTGAAAGCAACTGCTTCAATTGGAGGATCCAAAACAGCCAAGGGTGACATTTCCTACCAATCCAAGTTTCTGGTCCCTCAAATGTTCTGGAAAAGTTTTGCCTCATGGGAAAAGCAAGTTAGGATCACAGAAATTCTAGGAGATGGCTTTGAAAGCAACTGCTTCAATTTGAGGATCCAAAACAGCCAAAGATACATCTCCTACCAATCCAACTTTCTGGTCCCTCAAATGTTCTGGAGAAGATTTGCCTCATGGGAAAAGCAAGTTAGGATCACAGAAATGGATCACAGAAATTCAAGGAGATGGCTTTGAAAGCAACTGCCTCAATCTGAGGATCTAAAACACCCAAGGATGACATCTCCTTCCAATCCAAGTTTCTGGTCCCTCAAATGTTCTGGAGAAGTTTTGCCTCATGGGAAAAGCAAGTTAGGATCACAGAAATTCTAGGAGATGGCTTTGAAAGCAACTGCCTCAATTTGAGGATCCAAAACAGCCAAAGATACATCTCCTACCAATCCAAGTCTCTGGTCTGGCCGCTCGAAAGATCTGGAGAAGGTTTGCAAGTTAGGATCGCAGAAATCCAAGGAGATGGCTTTGTGATGGAGAACCCACCTTCAAAATTTCATGCAGCTTGCACGGTTGAAGACAGCACATGTCAAACCACCCTTCTGAGATCATTCTGAAGGGGACCACCCATGAAAAGAACATGTGGGATGCAGGCAAGAAGCGGGGGGGGGGGGAAATACACCCCGTACCGGCCTGCAAGAACATTCAAAGGACAAAAAAGGGTAAAGGATAGCGAGATATCAATAAAGCAACGAGAACATCTAAGGCCATGTTCACTCCATTCCCTACAAGACTCGGTGGTAGCCGAAAAAGCATTATTTCCAGATCCGATTGTCGTTTCAGAAACCCTTCAAAAACTTTCTACTGATAGCACCCCGGCAAGTCTGCGCTGCCCATCTATCAGTTTCTCTTTCGTGAAATATTTATTATCGAGCACATTTCATGTTTTTACTCTCATTGCTATCTGGAACTATTATTAATTATTGCCCGTTGGCAGATTTAAGGCTCAAAGCCTGCAGGCTTTGACATCCATCGCAGGGATGGCAAAGTAACTTAAGCCAAGGGCGGGCAGGTGAGCGCGGGGGGGGGGAAGGGGGGGGGAGTTAGGAAGCAGGGATGGAGAACCGGCTGAATTAGAGGAGGGGGAGAAACTTTTCCCCCTAGTTCTCCTGATTTAAATAGAATAGAATTCTTTATTGGCCGGGTGTGATTGGACACCCAAAAGGAATTTGCAGAAAAAGAGAGAGAGAGAGAGAGGTATCGCAATTGTTTAGCCACGTGCAAGAAGTCCTTTCTCATTCTTCCTCAAGGATGCAACTGAGTAATTTATGCACCTTGGTGCAACGTCTGTATCAGAGGTGGCATTCGGCCGGTTACGGGTAGTGGAAATCATGGTTGCGCCTGCCCTCTTGCCCCGCTCTAAGTCTTCCTATTTAGACACGTTTTCAAGCCGCATGGGTGATCAAAGCACATGCGCGGAAAGCTGAGCCCCTGCATGGACGGGGAACACAAGCTCTTAAGGACCTTCCTAAGTCATTTTCTTAAATTGCTAACTCGGTTAGGGAAGGGATGGCGCGGGCCATTCCATCTCCTCCGTTTGATTCCTCTTGAGGGCCCTTGAGTGGAAAGGGACCTTCTGCAGATACAATCCATCACCAGGTGAGCGAGCCCATTCCTACTTGTCAAAGCGATGGATTCTTAGCCCATCTTGTAAACAAAAGACTTCAAAGCTCCCAGAGACCTTCTTTTAATGAAATCAATAAATATATAAAGGTGTGTATATCTGTTCCAACATACCTCTCGAGCGCCTCGAGCAATTTCAACCAAACTTGCTACACAGATGAAATAAATACTGTGGGCGGGGTAAGGCACCCCTAAAGCCTCTCGGTGTGTGTGTTCTGTTAAGATACAGCTTGTTGTGCCTTCAAATGGCTTCTACTGCACTGCCGTAAAATGGCTTCTACTGTACAGCGCAGTGGAGTTGCCATAGTAACGGCTTCACAGTACTCCACTGATAAGGGGGAAAATCCAATATTAGATAAGGGGGGAAATCCAATATTAGGAATGACATTTGGTCCGGATATTTTCCCCCTATAAAATAAATACCCAAGGTTATCATCCAGTCATCAATAAAGGACCGAGTTCCTCAATCTTCTAGAACTCAAGAGAGTCCTCCTAATTTTTATACCTTCTCCCATTGAGTGATGGGGTTGTGAGAAAGAGAAACAAGCAGCGTTAGCCCTGCCCATCATGGGTTAACCAGTGAGGTTGAGGGCATCAAGGTGGCACCGGAGATCTATCACTTAGTTATCATACATATCACCGACTTTCATTCCCTTTAATCATCTTTACTTTATAGCACATGTTCTGTTCGCACGGTTTCCCTTATAACAATTTTGCTTCTTGCCATTCTGCGTGGTGGTTGTTGTTGTTGTTTTTTTCCTGTTGCCCTAATTGGTAAATAATGTGCTTAAGCAGGCTTACTGCTGTTTTATGTTAAATAAATAAAACATTTTCGCAAACTTTGTGTTTAACGTAGTTATGGGGACCGCCCTGGGGCACCGCCTGGAAGAAAGATTCAATTTTTAATCTCTCGTTTCACCTTCTGCATTGGGGGATTTGTCAGTTAAGGAAGGGCATTCACTGTGCCAGGCTGTGTTCAGGGCATGGGTTGGCCTCCATCCAGCCCATTTTGTCACATGTAGAAGTGAGACGTCAAATGATTTCCAAGCCGGCCACGTGAATACATTTCTAACAAGCAGTGTTGTGGCGTGTCAGCCACTGGCCCTTCCAGCAGCTGAATCAGAGAAGGAGGAAGCGTGGGAGTTGGTGTCAGCATCAAGGCAACCTGAGAGCTCTGAGGGGGAAGAGGGAATGGAGCTGGCAGAGAGAGAGAGAGAGAGAGAGAGAGAGAGGAAGAGAGAGAGAGAGAGAGAGAGAGAGAGAGAGAGAGAGAGAGAGAGAGAGAGGCAGAGCCTGGTCCGTCTGTCCGTCAGCCCTCAGGTGGAGAGTCAACAGCCCTCAGGTCTGGAGGTAGCTAATGAGGAAGAGGAGGAACAGCTGGGCCTGACGTGCGGATGTGCAGAAGGCAGAGGAGAGGAGAGCAGTGGAAATCTATTGGCCGGTCCTCAGGACGGAAGAGTCACTGCTGCTAGCAAAGCCCACCCTAGCTCTGGGGATAAAAGGCAGAGGAGAGGAGAGCAGTGGAAATCTATGGGCCGGTCCTTGGGATGGAAGAGCCACTCCTGCTAGCGAAGCCCCACCCTAGCTCTGGGGATAAAAGGCAGAGGAGAGGAGAGCAGTGGAAATCTATGGGCCGGTCCTTGGGATGGAAGAGCCACTCCTGCTAGCGAAGCCCCACCCTAGCTCTGGGGATAAAAGGCAGAGGAGAGGAGAGCAGTGGAAATCTATGGGCCGGTCCTCAGGACGCAAGAGCCACTGCTGCTAGCAAAGCCCACCCTAGCTCTGGGGATAAAAGGCAGGGGGCGGAGATGAATTGATGTGACAGACAACTATTCATCTTCCGGACGGACGGACTTGTTAGCCTGCGAGATAATTTTTTTGGCGCGCCTAATATTTTGAGTTCATGTCAGGGGGTTTGTTGTGTTTGGGGGGCAGGGTCAGAACAGGCATCTATCTCCACCAGGGTTCACAGACCTAAAGGGGCAACAAATACCTTGATTCATGCCCACTTTCCTTGCCCAGCGCTGTCTCCGACGGCTTTGATGCCCCCAAAGCGTGCAGCTTGTTTCCTCCTTTTACGGCTGAAAAGCCAGGCCGTCCTATTTAAAGAACAATGTAATTAAGTGGAAGGAAACGTAATTAATTTTAATGGTGGGTCATCACTCTTCTCCTTTTTTTTTTTTTTTTTTGGCACTTATTAATTAATTTAATTTTTGCTGAAAAGAAAAACAACAACCCAGAAAACCAAGCCTTTGGTGGCCAGTTAGTCTCGCATAACAAGCTAATTAAATTCTTTTTATAGGGAGTAGTTTGTCTTTTAGTGCATTTATGAATGCAGAGAGAAGAGGCCATAGGAGGTGCGAGTGCCAGATTGGTTCCTCCCACCGATCCAATAGGACTGGCTCTGAAAAGAGTGCCTCTGAGCGTAGTCAGAGTTTTGCACTGGAGCACAGGCGAATAGCACTGGCTGGAGAGAGACTCGGAAGCCACATTCTACCGTCCAAATAAATAAATTTCATTTGTTTAAACGAAATAAAAATTAGCCAGTGGAACAACTGGCCTCCAGAAGTTGTGAATGCTCCAACACTGGAAGTATTTTAAGAAGAGATTGGATAGCCATTTGTCTGAAGTGGTGTAGGGCTTCCTGCCTGAGCAGGGGGTTGGACTAGAAGACCTCCAAAGTCCCTTCCAACTCTGTTATTCTATATATTCTATAAATAAATTTAATAAAAGAAAAAAAAATGAAAGAAATCTTGGTTGTACAATAGAGCTTGCTACTTTGAGGGCATCTTCCTTCATGTCCAGATAGTCTTTGACTTACGGTTGTTCAAGTATTACAACAGACCTACCCACAGCTACTTACAACGGCAATGACGTACAATTGTAATTCAGGGCTTAACTATGGTTGTAAGTCAAGGACTTCCTATATCTGTTGGGTTATATTAAATTGCCTGTGGTCAAAAGAGAATAGCAATAGCCCTTAGACTTATATACTGCTTCATAGTGCTTCATAGCCCTCTATAAGCGTTTTACAGAATCAGCATATTGTCCCATATACAGGTCCTCATTTTACCCACCTCAGAAGGATGGAAGGCTGAGTCAACCTTGAGCCCAATCAGGATCGAACTGTTGGCAGGGACACAGTGAAGGAAGGAAGGAAGGAAGGAAGGAAGAGGAGGGAGGAGGGAGGGAGGGAGGGAGGGAGGGAGGGAGGGAAGGAGAAGGAGAAGGAAGGAAGGAAGGAAGATAGCAATAGCAATAGACTTATATACCGCTTCAGAGTGCTTTTACAGCCCTCTCTAAGCGGTTTACAGAATCAGCCTCTTGCCCCCAACCACTTGGGTCCTCATTTGACCCACCTCGGAAGGATGGAAGGCTGAGTCAACCTTGAGCCCAATCAGGATCGAACTGCTGGCAGGGACACAGTGAAGGAAGGAAGGAAGGAAGGAAGGAAGGAAGGAAGGAAGGAAGGAAGGAAGGAAGGAAGGAAGGAAGAAGTAAGAGTAGGAGAGAGGGTAAGAAGGAGGAGAAGAGAGGAGGAGTGGGGGAAAGAGAGGGGAAAGAGAAATGAGGAGGGAAAGGAAGAAAGGGTAAAGCAGAGGAAGGAAGGAAGGAAGGAAGGAAGGAAGGAAGGAAGGAAGGAAGGAAGGAAGGAAGGAAGGAAGGAAGGAAGGAAGGAAGGGGACTTAGACGTATATACTGCTTCAAAGTACTTTTACAGCCCTCTCTAAGCGGTTTACAGAGTCAGCCTCTTGCCCCCCAACAATCTGGGTCCTCATTTGACCCACCTTGGCAGGACAAAAGGCTGAGTCAACCAATCAGAATGATTTGAAATAAGTCACTGGAAACTTTTTCCACAGGGAATTTAATGCAGCCCAATAGACACTGGCCGTCCTCGGATTACGACCATCCGTGGGTCCTTTCAGGTGGACTCCAGCTCCCATTATCCCCAGGCCCACGTGGGGATTCAGATCTCTCCCAAGCGCCCGATCCAAGAGACAGGGGGAGGGAAATAAATCAAGTCCCTTCCTTCTGCGGGAGAGCATGAAAAGATTCATGAATCTGGCTGAGGCCAGGTTTTAATGCCTCTCACTAAAAAAAGAGATTGCTTTTTAAATGAAGTCTTCTTTAAATTAGGAAGGGGGAAAAAAACACGCGCAGGAATGAATAAATTTAGCCCTTTTAATTTATGACCTTTTTATGGAAGCTTACCTAGTGCAGGCATTCTCCGGAGATACAAAGAAAAGAATCTCTCTCTTTTTTGGGGGGGGGGGTGTTCTGTTCCCAAGGCCCACCTTAAACCAACATGGAGATTTCGTTGCAGATTCCAGTCTGCAGAAAAAGAAAAAAGGATAAAAATTAATTAAGCTGAAACCACCGCAAGCCACTTATGGGCGAAGTTCTCTTGAAAGGGCATCACCACCTTAGCATCTTTCGGCCAAGGGTCTCAAATACAGGTGGTCCTCGACTTACAAGCACAATTGAGCCCAGAACGTAGGTTGCTAAGTGAGACATTTGTGAAGTGTCCCATTTTACAACTTATTGTGCCGCATTGGTTAAGGGAATAGCAATAGCACTATAGACTTATATACCGCTTCACAGGGCTTCACAGCACTCTCTAAGCAGATTACAGAGTCGGTGTATTGCACCCCGACAATCTGGGTCCTCATTTTACCGACCGCAGGAAGGATGGAAGGCTGAGTCCACCTGGAGCCCTATCAGGATCGAACTGCTGGCAGTGGGCACAGTTAGCCTGCAATACTGCATTCTAACCACTGGGAGGGGAGGGAGGAAGGGAGGGAGGGAGGGAGGGAGGGAGGGAGGGAGGAAGGAAGGAAGGAAGGAAGGAAGGAAGGAAGGAAGGAAGGAAGGAAGGAAGGAAAGGAAGGGAAAGGAAAGGAAAGGAAAGGAAAGGAAGGAAGGAAGGAAGGAAGGAAGGAAGGAAGGAAGGAAGGAAGGAAGGAAGGGAGGGAGGAAATAGCAATAGGCAGTAGACTTATATACCGCTTCACTGTGCTTCACAGCCGTCTCTAAGTGGTTTACAGAGTCAGCATATGCATTGCCCCTAACAATTTGGGTCCTCATTTTACCCACCTCGGAAGGACGGAAGGCTGAGTCAACCTTGAAACCAGTCAGGATCGAACTACTGGCTGTGGGCAGAGTTAGCCTGCAATACTGCATTCTAACCACTAGGAGGGGAGGGAGGAAGGGAGGAAGGGAGGAAGGGAGGAAGGGAGGGAGGGAGGGAGGGAGGGAGGGAGGAAGGAAGGAAGGAAATAGCAATAGCCAGTAGACTTATATACCGCTTCACCGTGCTTCACAGCCGTCTCTAAGTGGTTTACAGAGTCAGCATATGCATTGCCCCTAACAATTTGGGTCCTCATTTTACCCACCTCGGAAGGACGGAAGGCTGAGTCAAGCTTGAGCTGGTCAGGATCGAACTGCTGGCAGTGGGCAGAGTTAGCCTGCAATACTGCATTCTAACCACTATGAGGGGAGGGAGGAAGGGAGGAAGGGAGGGAGGGAGGGAGGGAGGGAGGGAGGGAGGCAGGGAGGGAGGAAGGAAGGAAGGAAGGAAGGAAGGAAGGAAGGAAGGAAGGAAGGAAGGAAGGAAGGAAGGAAATAGCAATAGGCAGTAGACTTATATACCGCTTCACCGTGCTTCACAGCCGTCTCTAAGTGGTTTACAGAGTCAGCATATGCATTGCCCCTAACAATCTGGGTCCTCATTTTACCCACCTTGGAAGGACGGAAGGCTGAGTCAAGCTTGAGCTGGTCAGGATCGAACTGCTGGCAGTGGGCAGAGTTAGCCTGCAATACTGCATTCTAACCACTATGAGGGGAGGAAGGGAGGGAGGGAGGGAGGGAGGGAGGGGAAGGGAGGAGGAGGAGGAGGAAGGAAGGAAGGAAGGAAGGAAGGAAGGAAGGAAGGAAGGAAGGAAGGAAGGAAGGAAGGAAGGAAGGAAGGAAGGAAGGAAGGAAGGAAGGAAGGAAGGAAGGAAATAGCAAGAGCCAGTAGACTTATATACTGCTTCACCGTGCTTCACAGCCGTCTCTAAGTGGTTTACAGAGTCAGCATATACATTGCTCCTAACAATCTGGGTCCTCATTTTACCCACCTTGGAAGGATGGAAGGATGAGTCAACCTTGAAACCGATCAGGATTGAACTGCTGGCTGTGGGCAGAGTTAGCCTGCAATACAGTATTCGAGCCATTGGGAGGGAGGGAGGGAGGGAGGGAGGGAGGGAGGGAAGGAAGGAAGGAAGGAAGGAAGGAAGGAAGGAAGGAAGGAAGGAAGGAAGGAAGGAAGGAAGGAAGGAAGGAAATAGCAATAGCCAGTAGACTTATATACCGCTTCACCGTGCTTCACAGGGAGGGAGGGAGGGTGGGAGGGAGGGAGGGAGGGAGGGAGGGAGGGAGGAAGGAAGGAAGGAAGGAAGGAAGGAAGGAAGGAAGGAAGGAAGGAAGGAAGGAAGGAAGGAAATAGCAATAGCCAGTAGACTTATATACCGCTTCACCGTGCTTCACAGGGAGGGAGGGAGGGAGGGAGGGAGGGAGGGAGGGAGGGAGGAAGGAAGGAAGGAAGGAAGGAAGGAAGGAAGGAAGGAAGGAAGGAAGGAAGGAAGGAAGGAAATAGCAAGAGCCAGTAGACTTATATACTGCTTCACCGTGCTTCACAGCCGTCTCTAAGTGGTTTACAGAGTCAGCATATACATTGCCCCTAACAATCTGGGTCCTCATTTTACCCACCTCTGGAAGGATGGAAGGCTGAGTCAACCTTGAAACTGAGCAGGATTGAACTGCTGGCTGTGGGCAGAGTTAGCCTGCAATACAGTATTCTAGCCATTGGGAGGGAAGGAAGGAAGGAAGGAAGGAAGGAAGGAAGGAAGGAAGGAAGGAAGGAAGGAAGGAAGGAAGGAAGGAAGGAAGGAAGGAAGGGCACTTACACTTATAGATCGCTTCACAGTTGCTTTTACAGCCCTCTCTCATTGGTTTACAGCAGGGGTGTCCAAACTTGGGAACTTTAAGACTTGTGGACTTCAACTCCCCGAATTCCCCAGCCAGCGGCTGGGGAATTCTGGGAGTTGAAGTCCACAAGTCTTAAAGTTCCCAAGTTTGGACACCCCTGGTTTACAGAGTCAGCCTCCTGGCCCCAATAATTTTGGGTCCTCATTTTACCCCCCTCGGAAGGAAGGAAGGAAGGCTGAGTCAACTTTGAGCCTAGTGAGATTTAAATTGCTAAATTGCAGGCAGCCGGCAGGCAGCAAAAGTAGCCTGCAGTACCGCACTCTGACCACTGCGCCACCTGGGCTCGTAATCACTACAGCTGCTAAATTAGTAACCCGGTTGTTAAGTGAATCTGGCTTCCCCATTGGCTCTGCTTGTCAGAAGGTCGCAAAAGGGGGAATCCCATGACCGCAACCGTCGTAAGTGTGAGTCATTTGTTAAGCATCTGAAAGTAACTCGCGTGATCGTGGGGAATGCTGCAACAGTCGTAAGTGTGAAAAGGGGGTCCTAATTCACTTTTTTCCAGTGCCATTGTAACTTTGAACGGTCACTAAGTGAACTCTTGTATAAGTCAACTTGCAACCATCCATTTAGTGACGGTTCCAAATTCCAACGACACTGAGAAAAAGTGTCGGCACTTATGACCGTTGCAGCATTCCCCGTGGTCAAAATTTGAGCTCTCGGCAACCGACTTACGACGGTCGCAGTGTCCGGGGGGGGTCACGTGACACCCCCCCTCCCTTTTGTCACAAAAGCAAAGCCGATGAGGGGGAGCCGGATTCACTGTCGCTAACGTGTCGCTAACAACTGCAGTGATTTAACAACTGTGGTAAGGAAAGTCATAAGATGGGGCAAAACTCACTTGCTTAGGCATGGAACTTTTAGGACCAATTGTGGCCATAAACCGAGGATTATCTCTGTGTCTAAATGTTTTCCTGACAGATTAACAGAGTTGGAAGGGACCTTATAGGTCATCTAGTCCAACCCCCTCCTGCCCAAGCGAAAGACCCTACACCATTCCTGACAGATGACACTCCAGTCTCTTCTTGAAAGCTTCCAGAGATGAAGCTCTCACATCTTCTGAAGGCAACTTCTGTTCCATGGGTTGATTGTTCTGTCAGAAAATGTCTCCTTAGTTCTAGATTGAATCTCTCCTTGATCAGTTTCCATCCGTTGTTCCTTGTCTGGCCTTCAGGTACCTTGGAGAATAGCTTGACCCCTTCCTCCTCTCTGTGGCAGCCCCTCAAACATTGGAAGGCTGCTCTCCTGTCTCCCCTGGTCCTTCTCTTCACTAGACTATGCCCAGTTCCTGCAACCGTTCATCCTATGTTTTAGCCTCAGGATCCTGGTTGCTCTTCGCTGCTCTTTTTCTAGAGTCTCTACATCTTTTTTATAGTGTGGTGACTATAGGTTCACATTAGTTAAAGAACGTGATGAATCAGAGTTTAAAGTGGGTCAGTTCAGCACTGATTCTCCCGCAGAGAAAATTCTCAGAAAATGTATTTTCTTGGACTTAGCACCACGGGGACCCCTCCTCTGGAGTGTCCTCAGTGGTGGACACCTAACAGAGAAGTCCACCTCCTCTGCCTGCCCTCCAGAATTGCCTCCGTTGTATTTATTTCCAATTAAATAAAATCGGATCGCACAGCAATCTTCTCTTAGTTGCCAACTGGGAGCAAGTGAGACACCCCAGTGATTTAAATCAACCCCAGCTTCATTACAGAAAACCTTGTTCAAAGATTTGGCTACGACAAATCCTTACAGAGAAAAAGGAGGATAAATTCACCATCTTCCCCCATCGGTAGATGTCGGCAGCAGGAAGAGGGGGGCAAGAAGATAATAATAAATATCATACCTGGCGCAGACCCTCACTGCAGTCGAGGAAACCGCCGGCATAAGTGGAAATTAAATTGGGAAGTCAAGAGCAAAAATAGGCGTGACACGGCGAAGCAATTTGAAGCTCCGAAATACAAGCTCTTAATTATAGACGAGATTATCTCAAGTCGACACTTAGACGCGAAAGGTTAAGCACCGTATTTTTAATAAGCGAGAAAACAGAGGTACTTCTGGACACACACCTGGGCCCATCGAGATGAGTTAATAAACCTCTGCAAAACAGGGGGGAAAATTTTCTCCTCTTTACTAAGAAAGGGCCCGCTTGTTTTGCAGCAGAAATTAAACAGAACTTTAAAAAAAAAGGGGGGGTGTTAAGAAGCCATGAAGACGGGGCTGGACGAATCAAAAGTTGGAATTAAGATTGCCGGGAGAAATATCAACAACCTCATGGAGATGTTACCACTCTCATGGCAGAAAGCGAAGAGGAACTAAAGAGCTTCTTGAAGGAGGAGAGTGCAAAAGTTGGCTTGAAACTCAACATTAAGAAAACTTAAGATCATGGCATCCGGCCCTCTCGACTCCTGGCAAATAGGTGGGGAAGAAATGGAGGGAGTGACAGATTTTATTTTCCTGGGCTCCAAGATCACCGCAGAATGAGGGACTGCAGCCAAGAAATTAAAAGAGGCTTGCTCCTGGGGAGGAAAGCCATGGCAAATCTAGACAGCATCCTAAAAAGCAGAGACATCACCCTGCCAACGCAAGCGGGTACAGTCAAGCTTTCCAATATTTGAGGGGCTGCCACAGAGAGGAGGAGGGGGTCAAGCTATTTTCCAAGGCACCTGAAGGCCAGAGAAGGAATAATGGATGGAAACTAACCAAGGAGAGATTCAACCTAGAAATAAGGAGGAATTTTCTGACAGGGAGAACAATCAACCCATGGAACAGAAGTTGCCTTCGGAGGTTGTGGGAGCTTCATCACTTGAGACTTTCAAGAGGAGACTGGACTGCCATTCGTCAGAAGTGGTGTAGGGTCTTTCGCTTGGGCAGGAGGAGGTTGGACTAGATGACCCAATAAGTTCCCTTCCAACTCTGTTAATCTGTCAGGAAAACATTTAGTGTCTTCCCCGACACAGAGATAATCCTCGGTTTATGGCCACAATTGGTTCCTAAAAGTTCCATGTCTAAGCAAGTGAGTTTTGCCACATCTTACGACTTTCCTTACCACAGTTGTTAAGCGAATCACTGCAGCTATTAGCGACAAATTGTTAAGTGAATCTGGCTCTCCTCATTAATTTTGCTTTCCAGAAGGTCGCAAAAGGGGATCCTGTGACCCTGCGACGGTCGTAAGTCGGTTGCCGAGAGCTCGAAGGGAGAGCAATCAACCCATCGAACAGAAGTTGCCTTCGGAAGTTGTGGGAGCTTCATCCCTGGAGGCTTTCAAGAAGAGTCTGGGTTGCCATCTGTCTGAAATGGTATAGGGTTTCCTGCTTGAACAGGGGGTTAGACTAGAAGACCTCCAAGGTGTCCCTTCCATTTTTATTTTGATTGATTGGTTGATTGATTGATTGAAGCTTGCCTTTTTATTCATAACAACATGCTTCATCCCTGGAAGCTTTTCAAGAAGGGGCTGGACTGCCATTTGTCAGGAATGATAACAGGGTCTCCTGTTTGGGTGGGGGGTTGGACTAGATGACCTACAAGGTCCCTTCCAACTTGGTTGATCTGTCATCGTGCAAATACAAGCAGCCTTTTCTATGAGTTGTGAGCTCTGCTAGCTGCGTGAAACTCTTTGCCCCCCCCCCCCGCTCTAGGACCCAGTTATCCTGCTGATCCCCCAAATTCACACCTGAAACACGGAGAAAGGCAGTCTCGTGTGTGTGTGTGTGTGTGTGTGGTTTCCACCAGGGTTTAATTACTCCTTCACCTGGTCGCACCTGAGGCTTTTAAACACACCTTTGCCTGACGGGGGCAATGGATTGATCCCTCCCCTCCGGGTGCTGAGAAAGGCTGATTAATGAGGGGCCTTCCAGCCCTCCCAAACTCAAGGGGGAATTAATCTTAAGATGTGGGAATTACTCAATAAACCATTCAAACATGCAATAAGCCGAGCTATTAAAAATTAATCGGTCGACATCCGGCCATGTAAACACAGCTAATAAGATCCAGGCAGCAGATAAGGTGGAACGAAGTTCTCAGAGCAAGGAAGAAGAGAAGGTTGCAAATTGAGGAGTACCTGTGTGGATTTGGGGAATGAGACGTTCCGATTGCGTTCAAATACCTAGCACCTGTAGAAACAAACGCAAATTCTTCGAGTCTCGTTCCCCCAAATCCAGACAGGTAGTCCTCAATTTACAACTGCCGTCATTAAGCAGTGGGATTGAGTCGCACTCGATTTTACCGCCTGCATTACTGCCGCTAGTCAGTGGGACGCGGTTGGCTCAGGGACTAAGACGCTGAGCTTGTCGATCAGAAAGGTCGGGAGTTCGGCGGTTCGAATCCCTAGCGCCGCGTAACGGAGCGAGCTCCCGTGACTTGTCCCAGCTTCTGCCAACCTGGCAGTTTGAAAGCACGTAAAAAATGCAAGTAGAAAAATAGGGACCGTCTTTGGTGGGAAGGTAGCAGCGTTCCGTGCGCCTTCGGCGTTGAGTCATGCCAGCCACATGACCACGGAGACGTCTTCGGACAGCGCTGGCTCTTCGGCTTTGAAACGGAGATGAGCAATGCCCTCTAGAGTCAGGAATGACTAGCACATATGTGCGAGGGGAACTTTTAACTTTATCACTGTGACTGTTGAGCAAACGACAGTGGACATTCAGTGAGTCACACAGTCGTTAAGCAGATCCAGATTTCCCTATTGGCTTTGCTTGCCAGAAGTCACAAGTAACAAGGCTGCCACCTTCATAAATACATGCCAGTTGCCAGTTTTGGTCTCATGCTGTGACGGTTGCTATGTGTGAGCATCACTAATGCAACCTCCTTAAATGGACTTAAGGAACACGAAGGACATCCAGGCCAGGAACAGGCGACCAATTTTATTTATTCATTTATGTATCACTTTCATCTAAGTAACTCAAGGTCACACTCACTTCCAGAAAAATATGTGCATTTCTAGGTAAAGGTTCCCCTCGCACATATGTGCTAGTCGTTCCCGACTCTAGGGGGCGGTGCTCATCTCCGTTTCAAAGCCGAAGAGCCAGTGCTGTCCGAAGACGTCTCCGTTGTCATGGGTCCGGCATGACTCAACGCCAAAGGCGCATGGAACCCTGTTGCCTTCCCACCAAAGGGGTTCCTATTTTTCTACTTGCATTTTTTAACGTGCTTTCGAACTGCTAGGTTGGCAGAAGCTGGGACAAGTCACGGGAGCTCACTCCGTTACGCGGCACCAGGGATTCGAACCGCCGAACTGCCGACCTTTCTGATCGACAAGCTCAGCATCTTAACCACCGAGCCACCGTGTCCCTTGTGCATTTCTATAACTCCTCAAAACACGCCAGTTAGGCAAGGGTAGGCTGGACTTTAAAAAAAGAAGTCTGCCATAATTAGATATTTCTAAACAGCACCCATTTGGTCTGTATTTTCACGCAAAAATCAATCTTTCAGCCTCCAGTTGTACAGCCTCCGCACCTTCTCTGTATAGTCTATCCTGAACAGCTTGACACTACCTGATAAAAGCAACCTGGAATTAAGGAGAAACTTCCTAACCGTGAGGACAATTAACCAGTGGAACAGCTTGCCACTGGAAATTGTGGGCGCTCCATCACTAGAGGTGTGTGTGTGTGTGTGTGTGTGTGTGTATGTGTGTGTGTGTGTGTGTGTGTGTGTATGTATGTATGTATGTATGTATGTATGTATATATGTATATATATATATATATATATATATATATATATATATATATATATATATATATATATATATATATATATATATAATATATATATATATATATATATATATATTTGTGTTACAACCCCTGGTATGCCTAAACACAAATATATATATATATATATATGTGTTGTATTTGTACTGATAAATAAATAAAGGGAGACTAGTATAGATCTATTTCGAGCTAATTAGCTCTCATCAGCTAGCCATACCCTTACTGGGATTTGAACCTGGGCTGTATTATATCTTAGGCAGGAGTCTTAGCCACTAAGCCACAGGCTCGCCTCCTTATCAGTTGTAACACAATACATATATATATATATGTATGTATGTATGTATGTATGTATGTATGTATGTATGTATGTATGTATGTATGTATGTATGTATGTTGTATTTGTACTGATAAATAAATAAAGCAGTGGTTCTCAAATAGTGGGGCGTGAGGCTCCGTAAAGGGGGGCTCGTTCGACCTCGTTTGACTGTCAGGAGCGAAGCTGCCATGAGGTGACCACGCTCACGAGCATAACTTCTTCTCCGCCTTCCAAACTTCAAAACTCGGCTGTCGAGTCTTCCAGCAGTGGCTGCTCTAGGAGTGCGCTCTATGGTTGTGGGCTGGCTGCTGGACAGAGAGTCTTTTGGATATAGAGTCTTCCAGACAGAGAGTCTTCCAGCAGCCAGCCCACAACCATAAAGCACCCTCCTAGAGCCACCGCTGCTGGAAGACAAGGGGTAATGTCTTTCTATCAGAGCATATGTAACTATTTGAACAAAACTGAAAGTTCATTCTTTTCCCTTTGTTTTATATCTACAATCCTAAGTGTATTCAAGTTCCACTTTTTAGGCCTTATCAAAACAGTGCTAAACTAACTACGCTTGGACACAAAGCTATAGTAATTCTGCAAAGAGCAATCCTCTATAGTGGATAGATTCTTCTGAATATTTATTCAGAGAGATATAATCTCTCTCTCTCTCTCTCTTTTCTGCTACAGTTAATAAAGCTATTCTTTGTTGTAAATTGATCCACATTTCTTTCTTTTTTTATTCTCTTATACGTTAATAAGGATACAGTGTTATGCAGAGGTGTACTTATAACAATTTTATAGACAAATGATACTATTTACAGTCGCGCGGGGGGCGCGAAATGTTTTCTTCTTCCTAAGGGGGGCATGACAGAAAATAATTGAGAAGCACTGAAATAAAGGGAGACTAGTATAGATCTATTTCGAGCTAATTAGCTCTCATCAGCTAGCCATACCCTTGCTGGGATTTGAACCTGGGCTGTATTATATCTTAGGCAGGAGTCTTAGCCACTAAGCCACAGGCTCGCCTCCTTATCATTTGAGCCAGGGAAATAGGTATGTATTTGTGTTACAACCCCTGGTATGCCTATATATAATATTTTATAATAAATTTTATTTATTTATTGATCAGCACAAATGCAACATAAAAAATGGCATTCTGCCTGGGTGGCTCCTAGGGTATTTATTTATTTATTTATTTATTCTTCGTACTTCTAGACCGCCCCCTCTCCCGAAAAGGACTCGGGGCGGTGTACAGTCCACACAACAAATAACAGATAATAAATACAAATATAAATATAGATATAAATATACATATGGAGGAGGTTAAAAAATTAAAAGAACTGTACGGAAGAATATAAATATGGCTCTAAAAGCCCTAAAATCAAATAGATTTAAAACAATACCCTTAAAAAACCAGTTGAGAATGTATTTCCAGGAGGTAACAGTTGTAACAGTTATAATTATGCCAGGCCAGCTAATCGAAACAGGTGAGTCTTCAATTTTTGTCGGAAGGAGCGGAAGTCTGTGGTGGTTCTAATATCGGGGGGGAGGTCATTCCAGAGGGTTGGGCCCATCACAGAGAAGGCCCTATTCCTTGGCGCCGCCCGCTGGCATTGCCTAGTGGACGGCACCTGGAGAAGCCCCTCCCTGTGAGAGCGGATTGGCCGCAGGGATGTATGTGGGAGGATGCGATCCCGCAAGTAACTAGGTCCTATGCCATGGAGCGCTTTAAAGATGGTGATCAAAACCTTGAAACGCACCCGAAAAACCACAGGTAGCCAGTGCAGCTCGCGCAGGAGTGGTGTTACGTGGGAGTATCTAGAACTCCCCATGACAACCCGCGCGGCCACGTTCTGGACTAGCTGCAGTCTCCGGGCGCGTCCCAAGGGAAGCCCCATGTAGAGAGCCGAAAGACAGAAAAGGGAAGCAGTATGCTTCCTCCCCATATTTGGCACATACATACATACATTCATATGTATGTATGATAGCCAGGGAAATAGGTATGTATTGTTTCACAACTTCTGGTATGCCCAAATATTGGAGGAAGCCTCTTCACTGGCTTAGCTGATAAAGGAGGAGAGCCTGTGGCTTAATGGCTAATACATCTGCCTAATATGTAATACAGCCCAGGTTTCGATTCCCAGTAAGGGTATGGCCAGCTGATGAGAGCTCAATAGCTTGAAATAGATCTATACTAGTCTCCCTTTATTTATCAGCACAAATGCAACAAGGCAACATAAAAAATGGCTTTTTGCCTGGATGGCTCCTAAGCCGATAGACAGAAAAGGGAAGCAGTATTCTCCCTCCCATATTTGGGCATACCAGGGGTTGTGACACAATACATACCTATTTCCCTGGCTTAGCTGATAAAGGAGGAGAGCCTGTGGCTTAGTGGCTAATACATCTGCCTAATATGTAATACAGCCCAGGTTTCGATTCCCAGTAAGGGTATGGCCAGCTGATGAGAGCTCAATAGCTTGAAATAGATCTATACTAGTCTCCCTTTATTGATTTATCAGCACAAATGCAACACAAATGTAACAAAGGAAACATAAAAGATGGTTTTCTGCCTGGATGGTCTCCTGGAGTGAGCCAAAAGACAGAAAAGGGAAGTTGTGTGCTCCCTCCCATATTTGGGCATACATATACATATGTATGTATGTGTGTATGTATGTATGTGTATGTATATGTATATGTATATGTATATGTATATGTATATATGCATATGCATATGCATATGTATATGTATATAAGCAATCCATTTTCCATTAAACAGTGTGTCGTGTGGGTACAAATATTTTGTGCCAACAATTAAACATTATTTAATCTATTCTTAGCTTAATTTTCAATACCTTAAATGTTTGATACTATAACAATCCTTATCATGATTTCTTTAACTCTGTGAATTATATTAAGTATTAATACATTTTCTATACTTTACACAACTTCTTTTACCATTAATTACTAGAATACTGGAATGTGCAAAAATGAATAGATTGACACCGGCTATCCAAGAGGAAGAACAAATGGATTATCATACAATTTGGGAATCATTTTACCGATGGTTAGAGAATAGACATAAGGATTAATACTAACAGAAGTTGTGTAATATATAGAAAATGTATTAATAATTAATATAATTAGCTGGAAGTTTTAAGAAGAGACTAGGCAGTCACTTGTCCGAGATGGTGTAGGTTCTCCTGCTTGAGCAGGGGGCTGGACTAGAAGACCTCCAAGGTCCCTTCCAGCTCTATTCTATTCTAAAGATTCTAAAGCATGCAGCTTCCAAAGAGGGTTTTGCACACACACACACAAAGACACACACACACACACCTCTTTGGCATGGCTAATCAGGGATCCAAGCCCCCTTGAGGAGTCAACAGTGATTAACTGTGTTATATATAGACCGAGATTTGTTAGAGCCAAAGTTAGACATCATGAATAAAACATCCTGAATGCTGCATTCAGGAATCAAAATTAAAACTCGGATGCTATGCTGCGTTGCGGTCCTTCGACCACAGTGGATTTTTCTACAGGTGATTGTTTTTTTTTTTTTTGTGGGGGGGAGTCCATTTCTGCTCAGGTCTTAACAGAAAAAAACGGCAGTGGGGGGGAGCAGGCAGGGGGAGAGATCCAGGGAGGTGGGTGCAACTCTCCATCTGCAATACTATATATGTGATGTTATGGCCCGCTAGTGGCCAGCTGAGCTGGTAGCAGAGTCGGACAGTGAGGAGTTGGGGAGGAGGATGGGCCAGTCCTGGAGGCTGGGGAAGGCCCGGACTAGGGCTCTGCGTCGGAGGCAGAGACAGGGCCGAGACCGTCTGGCAGTGATCAGGTGCCTACGGAGTTAGACAGCAGTGAGGCAGAGGAACAGCTGGAGCCTGTTCCCAGTGTGCGCATGCGCAGAGTTGCCAGAAGAAAAGAACAACTCAGAAATCAGGGTCGACTTGGGAGTAAAGCCACAGGTGGAAGGCGATTGGCCCCTCCCATAGGAAATAAAAGAGGAGCGAAAGGGGAGGGGGCTTTTGCAGGAAACAATTCGTTCGTTCGGTTGTTAGAGTCGTTTCAGGAGTATGAAGATCTGTCCGTGAATCTCCGAGACTCCGTGCCCAGCCTTTCCTTGCACAGCACCTCGTTTGGGAAAATATTTACATGGCCGCTTTCCAAGACAGATAAGGTCTGTGGTCATAAATACTCCTTTGAAAGACTGTTTGCTGAATGTGAAGGAGAGGAATTCCCATTCGTTTTAATAAAAGGGGTTTTGTTAAAAGGACTCTGCCATTCTGCTTTTTGGGGAAGCCCTAAGTCAGAACAGGTGATACCCCGCTTTCGATGGATTTGGTACCATCAAGGCTGCACAACTCCTTGCAAAAAACAAGAGATATTCCCCGGGTGGCTTTACAAATTAAACCTTCCTTGCAAAAAGTGCCACAATAATAATCATTCTCATCGTAGAAAACAGCTGACCGTTTCATCTTTAGAAAAGTTGGAAAGCAACGTTTGCAGGAATGAGGGGGGGGGGAAAACCAACAACAGAAAAGGCGAATTCAAGGCGCCACGCAGGGGGACCTCTCCCCATCCTAAGGAACACAGGTAGTCCTCTATTTAGGACGACAAGCGAGCCCCAAATCACTGCAATTCCTGTAAGTGAATTTTGCTCCCTTTTATGACTTTTTCCTGCCGCTGTGGTTAAGTGAGCCGCTGCAGCTGCTCAGTTAGCAACAGATGTTAAGTCAATCCGGCTTCCCGTTGACATCGGAAGGTCGCAAAAGGGGGGGTCGCTTGACCCCGGGACACTGCAACCGTCGTAAATGTGAGTCAGTGGATTTTAATCACTTGACCACGGGGACGGTCGTAAGAGTGAAAAACGATGTTAAGCCCCTTTTGAAATGTTTGTAAGTTGAGAACTACCTGCAATTTTAAATAGTGCAGTTAGTGCGGCTGCATAACCAGCCTTGTGCTCTCCTTAAGGATGCAACCTGGCCAGGGTGAGCTCTAGATTTTCTAGAAGAGGATCTAGAGTTCAGCCACCAGATTCAAAAGATTCCAGGTTTCAATCGATCCCTTTCAAGTAGGGTTGGGAGAAACGTCCACTGAATCCTCTTGAAAGAAGGTGCCCGTTGTTTTATGACTTTTTGTGGCTGTTTGTAAGCTCGGAGGGCCAAAGGTTGAACTAAAAGGAATGACAGGGGGCTTCAGATCTGCTAGAAGATCTGAAGGTCTGGGGTTTATCCATGGGGTGGGAAGGGAGCACACACCTGAGTCTTCCCAAGTGAAGGCCTAGCCTTAGACCCATGGAGCCAAGGCCCTGACATATAAGTTTTGCATTCAACATCAGAAAGCGTGGGCACGCCATCACTGGAGGTTTTTAAGAAGAGACTAGCCAGTCACTTGTTTTAAATGGTGTAGGTTCTTCTCCGTGAGCAGGAGGCTGGACTAGAAGACCTCCAAGGTCCCTTCCAGTCTGGTCTGTTATGTTCTCTCATTATTCCATTCTATTCCATCCCATTTGCTGTTCTGTTCTGTTCTCTATTCTATTCTATTTATTCCATTCTCATTCTATTCTATTCTGTCCTATCCTATCCTATCCTATCCTATTCTTCATTCCATTGCATCCCATATTTTCTTTTCTATTCTATTCTGTTCTATTCTGTTCTATTCTGTTCTGTTCTATTCCATTCGATTCCATTCCGTTCCATTCTATTTATCCCGTTCTATTCTATTCCATTCCATTCTTTCTTCTATTCAATTCAATTCCATTCCATTCCATTCCATTCTCTCTCTCTCTCTATTCTATTCTATTCTATTCTATTCCATTCCATTCTATTTTCTATTCCATTCCATTCCATTCTCTCCTATTCCATTCCATTCTTTCTCCTATTCCATTCCATTCCATTCTTTCTTCTATTCAATTCAATTCAATTCCATTCTTTCTCCTAGTCTATTCCATTCCATTCTATTCCATTCCATTCTTTCTCCTATTCTATTCTATTTTATTCTATTCCATTCCATTCTTTCTCCTATTCTATTCTATTCCATTCCATTCCATTCTATTCTATTCCATTCCATTCCATTCCATTCCATTCTCTCTCTCTATTCTATTCTATTATATTCCATTCCATTCTGTATTCGATTCCATTCCATTCCATTCTCTCTCTATTCCATTCCATTCTTTCTCCTATTTTATTCTATTCTATTTCATTCTTCTTCTATTCTATTCCATTCCATTCCATTGTTTCTCCTATTCTATTCCATTCCATTCCATTCCATTCTTTCTCCTATTCTATTCCATTCCATTCTATTCCATTCCATTCTTTCTCCTATTCTATTCTATTTTATTCTATTCCATTCCATTCTTTCTCCTATTCTATTCTATTCCATTCCATTCCATTCTTTCTCCTATTCTATTCCATTCCATTCCCTTCTTTCTCCTATTCCATTCCATTCCATTCTTTCTCCTATTCCATTCCATTCCATTCTATTCCATTCCATTCTTTCTCCTATTCTATTCTATTTTATTCTATTCCATTCCATTCTTTCTCCTATTCTATTCTATTTTATTCTATTCCATTCCATTCTTTCTCCTATTCTATTCTATTCCATTCCATTCCCTTCTTTCTCCTATTCTATTCCATTCCATTCCCTTCTTTCTCCTATTCCATTCCATTCCATTCTATTCCATTCCATTCTTTCTCCTATTCTATTCTATTTTATTCTATTCCATTCCATTCTTTCTCCTATTCTATTCTATTCCATTCCATTCCATTCTTTCTCCTATTCTATTCCATTCTTTCTCCTATTTTATTCTATTCTATTTCATTCTTCTTCTATTCTATTCCATTCCATTCCATTGTTTCTCCTATTCTATTCCATTCCATTCCATTCTTTCTCCTATTCTATTCCATTCCATTCTATTCCATTCCATTCTTTCTCCTATTCTATTCTATTTTATTCTATTCCATTCCATTCTTTCTCCTATTCTATTCCATTCCATTCCCTTCTTTCTCCTATTCCATTCCATTCCCTTCTTTCTCCTATTCCATTCCATTCCATTCTATTCCATTCCATTCTTTCTCCTATTCTATTCTATTTTATTCTATTCCATTCCATTCTTTCTCCTATTCTATTCTATTCCATTCCATTCCATTCCATTCTTTCTCCTATTCTATTCCATTCCATTCCCTTCTTTCTCCTATTCCATTCCATTCCATTCTATTCCATTCCATTCTTTCTCCTATTCTATTCTATTTTATTCTATTCCATTCCATTCTTTCTCCTATTCTATTCTATTTTATTCTATTCCATTCCCTTCTTTCTCCTATTCCATTCCATTCCATTCTATTCCATTCCATTCTTTCTCCTATTCTATTCTATTTTATTCTATTCCATTCCATTCTTTCTCCTATTCTATTCTATTCCATTCCATTCCATTCCATTCTTTCTCCTATTCTATTCCATTCCATTCCCTTCTTTCTCCTATTCCATTCCATTCCATTCTATTCCATTCCATTCTTTCTCCTATTCTATTCTATTTTATTCTATTCCATTCCATTCTTTCTCCTATTCTATTCTATTTTATTCTATTCCATTCCCTTCTTTCTCCTATTCTATTCCATTCCATTCCATTCTTTCTCCTATTCCATTCCATTCCATTCCCTTCTATTCTGCATTCCATTCTCTATTCTTCTGGGTAAGCCTTTGCTCCTTCCTGGGGTCGTGACATCCCCAAAGAGAGATCTTTAGGAAAAGATATGCTCTACTGGAAACCATGAAATCGGCTTCCGAGAGAGATGGCCAGCGGCAAGGCCTGAATTTTAAGCGCGCTTGGCCGCGATCGTATCGGTGGCGAGGACGGGAGGACACGTCAGGACCACAACCAAACGGATCGATCAATGTGAAGCTCCATTAAGAGCAGATAAAACAGAAACCAGGAGATTGGGGAGGGGGGAGAGAAAGTGTGTGTGTGTGGGGGGGGGACACAACAGAGATGGCAGGAAGAACAGCATCAGATAAGGCGGCATATCAACTTCCCCGAGAGGTAATTTAATCAATTTATGGGGAAAGTCATATTGGGAGGAGAATTTAACGGCACGGACAGAAGCGGCATTCGATGAGGATAACGAAGGACACGGATGTAATTAGCACCCAAAGCTTTTGCTTTTACAGGCGTGTGCCTTTCAGGGGATGCTTCAGGTAGTCCTCGGCTTACGGCCACAAGTGGGACAAGGCAAGGCAGTTGCAAAGTAAGTCACGCCCGGTTTTACGACCTTTTCCCGCCCCCCTCCCCCCCCATGGTCGCTAAATGAATGCTTTGTAAGTTGAGGGCTACCTCTGAAGCAACGTGCGGCAATACCCCTGCTCTGGGCATTGCGGCAATACCCCTGCTCTGGGCATTGTAGGAAAGCTGTACAGGTGGTCCTCGCCTTACGAGGCGTTCATTTAGGCGACCGTTCAACATCACGACGGCACTGAAAAAGGGGACTTAGGATGTGTGTGGGTGTGGGTGTGCTTGTGTGTGATGTGATCCCCTTTTGAGACCTTCTGACCAGCAAAAATCGATAGGGAAGCCAGATGGATTTAAAAACCACGTTACTAACTTATGAACTGCAGTGATTCACTTAAACAACGGCAACCAGAAAAAGCTGTAAAATGGGGCAAAACTCACTTAACAAATTCTCACAACAGAAATGTTGGGCTCAATGGGCAAATAAATGTGTGTGTGTGTGTGTTTGTGTATACCGGTGTGTGTGTGTGTTTGAGTACACCGGGGTGTGTGTGTGTTTGTGTATACCGGTGTGTGTGTGTGTGTGTATACTGGGGTGTGTGTGTTTATGTTTGTGTATACCGGTGTGTGTGTGTGTTTGTGTTTGAGAATACCAGTGTCTGTGTGTGTGTGTGTATACCAGTGTGTGTGTGTGTGTTTGTGTTTGTGTATACCAGTGTGTGTGTGTGTATATACAGGTGTGTGTGTGTGTGTGTGTGTGTATACCGGTGTGTGCATGTGTATATATATCGGGATGTGTGTGTTTGTGTTTGTGTATACCAGGATGTGTTTGTGTGTGTGTATACCGGTGTGTGTGTGTATGTGTGTATATATCGGGATGTGTGTGTGTTTGTGTATACCAGTGTGTGTGTGTGTGTGTGTGTGTATACCGGTGTGTGTGTGTGTGTTTGTGTTTGAGAATACCAGTGTGTGTGTTTGTGTTTGTGTATACCAGTATGTGTGTGTGTATATAGGTGTGTGTGTGTGTGTGTGTGTATACCGGTGTGTGCATGTGTGTATATATCGGGATGTGTGTGTTTGTGTTTGTGTATACCAGGATGTGTTTGTGTGTGTGTGTATACCGGTGTGTGTGTGTATGTGTGTATATATCGGGATGTGTGTGTGTTTGTGTATACCAGTGTGTGTGTGTGTGTGTGTATACCGGTGTATGTGTGTATGTGTGTATATATCGGGATGTGTGTGTGTTTGTGTATACCAGTGTGTGTGTGTGTGTGTATACAGATGTGTGTGTTTGTGTTTGTGTATACCGGTGTGTGTGTGTGTATGTGTGTGTTTGTGTATATCGGTGTGTGTGTGTGTATTTGTGTTTGTGTATACCGGTGTGTGTGTGTGTGTGTTTGTGTATACCGGTGTGTGTGTGTGTGTGTTTGTGTACACCGGGGTGTGTTTGTGTGTGTATACCAGTGTGTGAGTGTGTGTTTGTGTATACCGGTGTGTGTGTGTGTGTGTGTGTGTGTGTGTGTGTGTGTGTGTCTGTATACCGGTGTGTGTGTGTGTGTTTGTGTTTGTGTTTGTGTCTGTATACCGGTGTGTGTGTGTGTGTATACCAGTGTGTGAGTGTGCGTTTGTGTATACCGGTGTGTGTATGTGTTTGTGTATACCGGTGTGTGTGTGTGTTTGTGTATACCGGTGTGTGTGTGTGCTTGTGTATACCGGGGGGGTTGTCTTTGTATATACCGGTGTGTGTGTTTTTGTGTTTGTGTATACTGGTGTGTGTGTGTGTGTGTTTGTGTATACCGGTGTGTGTGTGTGTGTTTGTGTATACCGAGAGGGGTTGTGTTTGTGTATACCGGTGTCTGTGTGTGAGTGTGAGTGTATACATACACACATACAAATATATATGGAATAGATATAGACGCCCGGAAGTCTATATATGGAACAACAAATCATAGCCGCAGTCCTACTAAAACTGCTAGAAGAAGATACACTGCCTCTGGATAAGGAGGCTCCATCAGCTAGACACCTCCTCAGGGGCTACTACCGGTGGGAAAATCCTCATAATTCCTTCCCCTCTAAAACTAAGCTCAAGAAGAAGGAAGATTTTAAAATAATTTAATAAAGGCTCCCGTTATCTGGCCAGAAGTTACAAAATGCCACCGAGGAGACACAAATCTCTAGTATAATTAATCTCATTAAGCAGAAAGATAAAGGATCTGAAATGTCTGGGGAACAGCGTGATTTAGGCACAAAGATATGTGTGTGAGAGATTGTGTGCCTTTTATGTGGAAAGCTAAAAAAAAAAAACCTACAGGGAAAAAAACAAAGAAGAAAAGATACGGGTGCCTAATTGAACCCACCATGGGAAAGAATCAAGAAGAAGTATTTACTCCCTGTTGTATGTCAGGGATCTCCAAATTTGTTCTGTGGACTTCAACTCCCAGAATTCCCCTGGCTGGCTGGGGAATTCTGGGAGTTGAAGTCCCCAGGTCTGAAGGTGGCCACGTTTTGAGACCCCTCTTCTGTATTTAAGAAGCTGCTACTCTCTTTAAGGCAATGGTTTTCCCAGTTGCAATGGATGGGTGTGGAAGATGGACCATGAGGAAGGCCTTTGAACTCTGGTGCTGGAGAAGAAGACTCCTGAGAGTCCCTTGGACTGCCAGGCGATCCAACCGGTCAGTCCTAGAGGAGATCACCCCTGACTGCTCTTTAAAAGGCCAGATTCTGAAGAGGAAACTCAAGTACTTTGGCCAACTGATGAGAAGGAAGAAGGACTCCCTGGAGAAGAGCCTCATGCTGGGAACGATGGAGGAGAAAAGGGGAAGGGGACGATATTTTTCAGATGCCTCAATACTTGGCAAGAATGCAGGAATGAACTAATGGTCTCCTGCAAACTCCACTCCCCTTTCGCTCCTCTTTTATTCCCTCTGGGAGGGGCCATTCATCGTCCACCTGTGGCCTTCCTCCAAAGTCGACCCCTGTTCTTTAGCTGTTTCCTTCATCTGGCAACTCTGCGCATGCGCCCACTGGGAACAGGCTCCAGCTGTTCCTCTGCCTCACTGATGTCCGACTCCGAAGGCAGCTGATAACTGGCATACGGCTCTGGCCCCCTCTCTGCCTCCGACGCAGAGCCCTCGTCCGAGCCTTCCCCAAACTCCAGGACTGGCCCAGGTTCCTCCCCAACCCTCCTCGCTGTCAGAATCTGCTGCCAGCTCCTACCCACTCATTTCGGATTCCTGCAAGAATCGCTTTTTAAAGAGAAGGCAAAATGAGAAAGGGATGACCAGATGTTGAAATAAAGCGTGTCAATTTTCTCTCCTTCTGAAGAAGAAATGGAAGCCAACAAAGCCGCATTCCAAGGCGGATTTTCTGGTGGCCACCGAAGTACAGAAAGACTTCCGGAAGCTAACTACCCATAATAACATCCATATTACTGTAGCCTCCTCTCTCCCCATCCATCCAATGGAACTCCCGAGCGCATGCTGAGGCTCTTATTAAAACTCCAATAATGTTGGGGCACTTGCAGCTTTGATCGACGAACGGCCATACAGCTAAGGTCAGCTGCATAAGGGAAGCGTAATTAGACTAATAATTTCTGGCTATTTCTCCTCTGCAGTATCTCCCCCCACCCCCACGTCCACCCGCCAAGAGCCACGCATAAGCTTTGCTCCTAGCACAGCGCCACACGCAGGCAGGATCGAGGAAGGGACTGGGGTACAGAAATATTCATCTAGCCGGAGGCCCCAAAAGGCTGCTGAGCGGAATTGAACTGAAATTCAATATTTCCGCCCAGGAGGTGGAAAGGCATCATTTACAAGTTCATAAGACATCCATTGAAATGACTCTTTAGAAGGTATGGTTTAGAATAGAATAGAATAGAATAGAATAGAATAGAATAGAATAGAATGGAATGGAATGGAATGGAATGGAATGGAATGGAATGGAATGGAATAGAATAGAATAGAATAGAATAGAATAGAATAGAATAGAATAGAATAGAATAGAATAGAATAGAATAACAGAGTTGGAAGGGACCTTAGAGGTTTTGTAGTCCAACCCCCTGCCGAGACAGGAAACCCTACACCACTTCAGACAAATGGCTATCCAACATCTTCTGAAAAACTTTCAGTGTTGGGGCATTCACAACTTCTGGAGGCAAGCTGTTCCACTGATTAATTGTGCTCTCTGGAAATGTCTCCTTAGTTCTAACTTGCTTCTTATTCAAATTTAGCAAATTTATTCTTAGATCATACAATACAATACAATATCAGAGTTGGAAGGGACCTTGGAGGTCTTCTAGTCCAACCCCCTGCCTAGGCAGGAAACCCTATACCGTTTCAGACAAATAGCTATCCAACATCTTCTTAAAGACTTCCAGTGTTGGGGCATTCACAACTTCTGGAGGCAACTTCTGTTCCACTGATTCATTGTTCTAACTGTCAGGAAATTTCTCCTGTTCTGAGTTGCTTCTCTCCTTGATTAGTTTCCACCCATTGCTTCTTGTCCTGCCTTCAGTTGCTTTGGAGAATAGCTTGACTCCCTCTTCTTTGTGGCAACCCCTGAGATATTGGAACAATGCTATCATGCCTCCCCTAGTCCTTCTTTTCATTAAACTAGACATACCCAATTCCTGCAACCGTTCTTCATATGTTTTAGTTTCCAGTCCCCTAATCATCTTTGTTGCTCTTCTCTGCACTCTTTCTAGAGTCTCCACATCTTTTTTACAACATGGTGACCAAAACTGAATGCAGGATTCCAAGTGTGGCCTTACCAAGGCATTATAAAGTGGTATTAACACTTCACGTGATCTTGATTCTATCCCTCTGTTGATGCAGCCTAGGACTGTGTTGGCTTTTTTGGCAGCTGCTGCACACTGCTGGCTCATATTTAAACGGTTGTCCACTAGGACTCCAAGATCCCTTCTCACAGTTCCTACTTTGAGATGGTTTAGGGCAGTGGTGAAATTCAAAAATTTCCCCTACCGGTTCTGTGGGTGTGGCTTGACTGTCATGTGACCGGGCGTGGCTTGGTGGTCATGTGACCTGGTTTGTGTGGCTGCACAACAGACTCACACACACACAACGTAAAAGCAGCTTGACTTCACACCAAATCCCCCCCACCCGCAACAAGCAGGAATCTCACAGAGCCACAGAGAGCTCAAAAACCAACTATCAACACTTTACACAAAAATAACGCAGAAGCCACACAACCGACTCACACACAATGTAAAAGCAGCTGGACTTCACATACAAGGGCCCCCCGCAACAAGCAGGAACCTCACAAACCATCAGGCACAGCTGATTGTTGCACAGCTGTTGTTCGGAACTTTTTTTTAAACTTTTTTTTTAGCGTTTTTGGACAAATAGGTAGTAAAAAAAAAGTGTTAAAGTTTCTTTTAAAAGTTCCGCGGCACAGCTGATTGTGGCTGGTAGCATTTGACCCCTGGTGTAGGGTCTCCTGCTTGGGAGGGGGGGTTGGACTAGATGACCTCCAAGGTCCCTTCCAACTCTGTTATTCTGTTAGCGGTTAATTTAAATATCGTGTTATAAAAGGTCTGGGGAAGGAACCCCAATTGCTAACTCTATCTTACCTGATGGCTGTTGATGGTTGTCCCTGAAAAGTCCCTCGGAGATCTTCTAAACATAGGAAAATTCCTTCCTTGGAATCAGCAGATACAAGAAGTCTTCTGTCCCAAAGGTGGTTCCTCAGGAGGCAATTGGACTTCCTTGTATTTCCTTCGAAGACGTTTCGCTTCTCATCCAAGAAGCTTCTTCAGCTCTGACTGGATGGTGAGGAATGGAACGGGCCTTCTCTGATGCAGCTCATCGGGGCCTATTCAGAATCAGTGGAAAGGAAAATGGGATTAAAATAGAAAAAAGGAGAAGGATGAAGATAAGGATAAAAATGAGGGTAAGAGGGAAGGAGGGACGGAGGAAGGGGAAGAGGAGAAAAGAGGAAAGAAGAAGAGCAAAAGAAAGAAGAGGAGGAGGAGGGGAGGAGGAGAAGGAGAAGGAGGAAAAGGAGAGAAAGAAGAGAGCAAAAGGAAAAAGAGAAGGAGGGGAAGGAAGGAAGGAAAAAGAAAGGAAGGAAGAAAGGAAGGTTAAGAAGAGAAGAAAAGGAAAGAAGAGGAGCAAAAGGAAGAAGAGAAGGCAGGGAAGGAAGGAAAAAGAAAGGAAGGAAGGAAGGTTAAGAAGAGTAGAAAAGGAAAGAAGAGGAGCAAAAGGAAGAAGAGAAGGAGGGGAAGGAAGGAAGGAAAAAGAAAGGAAGGAAGGTTAAGAAGAGTAGAAAAGGAAAGAAGAGGAGCAAAAGGAAGAAGAGAAGGAGGGGAAGGAAGGAAGGAAAAAGAAAGGAAGGAAGGTTAAGAAGAGCAGAAAAGGAAAGAAGAGGAGCAAAAGGAAGAAGAGAAGGAGGGGAAGGAAGGAAGGAAAAAGAAAGGAAGGAAGGTTAAGAAGAGAAGAAAAGGAAAGAAGAGGAGCAAAAGGAAGAAGAGAAGGAGGGGAAGGAAGGAAGGAAAAAGAAAGGAAGGAAGGTTAAGAAGAGCAGAAAAGGAAAGAAGAGGAGCAAAAGGAAGAAGAGAAGGAGGGGAAGGAAGGAAGGAAAAAGAAAGGAAGGAAGGTTAAGAAGAGAAGAAAAGGAAAGAAGAGGAGCAAAAGGAAGAAGAGAAGGCAGGGAAGGAAGGAGGGGAAAAAGAAAGGAAGGAAGGTTAAGAAGAGAAGAAAAGGAAAGAAGAGGAGCAAAAGGAAGAAGAGAAGGAGTGGAAGGAAGGAAGCAAAAAGAAAGGAAGGAAGAAAGGAAGGTTAAGAAGAGAAGAAAAGGAAAGAGGAGGAGCAAAAGGAAGAAGAGAAGGCAGGGAAGGAAGGAAGGAAAAAGAAAGGAAGAAAGGAAGGTTAAGAAGAGAAGAAAAGGAAAGAAGAGGATCAAAAAGGAAGAAGAGAAGGCAGGGAAGGAAGGAAGAGAAAGAGAAGGGAAGGAACAGAAAAATAAACAGCAGTAAAATATGACTTTGTTTTGTTAACCATGTTCTCCCTGGGAAGAGAAGAAGCCAGACAGATCTTAAGGGAAGAAAACTCCAGATTCAGAGCCTGCCATCCTGGGCTTAAACTCCACTTTTAAACCCTTTTTTAAGTCCTCAATAGTTCGGTTTACACCTCCTCCGCGCCAAAACCCCTATGGAAGCCTCTGGCATTCAAAGGGCAGACTTTCCGCCCAATTTGGCAGAAAGAGATAAGGGAAAGCAAAAGGTCACCAAAAAGCCGATTTTATCCCCAGTTGGCACAAGGAGGTCGGTGACCGGCCCATGCTCGTTTTCTGCCTGATCAGAATCAATCAGTGACGGAGGAAAGCTCTCCCCAAGGGCTGGGCAGGCTAAAAAGCCACTCTCAAATCAGGATACATTGGTCCCCTCGGTCTTTCCGTGAGCCATAATCTTAAGGTAAAGGTTCCCCTCGCACATATGTGCTAGTCGTTCCCGACTTTAGGGGGCATTGCTCATCTCCGTTTACAATAACACAATAGCAGAGTTGGAAGGGACCTTGGAGGTCTTCTAGTCCAACCCCCTGCCTAGGCAGGAAACCCTATACCGTTTCAGACAGATGGCTATCCAACATCTTCCTAAAGACTTCCAGTGTTGGGGCATTCACAACTTCTGGAGGCAAGCTGTTCCACTGATTCAATACAATACAACACAACACAACACAACACAACACAATACAATAGTAGAGTTGGAAGGGACCTTGGAGGTCTTCTAGTCCAACCCCCTGCCTAGGCAGGAAACCCTATACTGTTTCAGACAAATGGCTATCCAACATCTTCTTAAAGACTTCCAGTGTTGGGCCATTCACAACTTCTGGAGGCAACTTCTGTTCCACTGATTCATTGTTCTCACTGTCAGGAAGTTTCTCCTCGGTTCTAAGTTGCTTCTCTCCTTGATTAGTTTCCACCCATTGCTTCTTGTTCTACCCTCAGGTTTCAAAGCCGAAGAGCCAGCGCTGTCCGAAGACGCCTCCGTGGTCATGTGGGCGGCATGACTCAACGCCGAAGGAGCACGGAACGCTGTGACCTTCCCACCAAAGGTGGTTCCTATTTTTCTACTGGCATTTTTTTTAACGTGCTTTCGAACTGCTAGGTTGGCAGGAGCTGACATGGGAGCTCACTCCGTTACGCGATGCTAGGGATTCGAACCGCGGAACTGCCAACCTTCTGATCAACAAGCTCATCAACAAGACAGCAGCCTTCCGATATCTCAGGGGCTTCCGCAAAGAAAAGGGGGTCAACCTATTCTCCAAAGTACCTGGGGGTAGAACAAGAAGCAATGGGTGGAAACTAATCAAGGAGAGAAGCAACCTAGAACTAAGGAGAAATTTCCTGTTAGAACAATTAATCAGTGGGACAACTTGCCTCCAGAAGTTGTGAACGCCCCAACATTGGAAGTGTTTAAGATGTTGGATAACCATTTGTCTGAAGTAGTGATGGGTTTTCTGCTTAAGCAGGGGGTTGGATTAGAAGACCTTCATGGTCCCTTCCAACTCTGTTATTCTGTTCTGTTTTTATTCTATGAAATGTGAGAAAGTGAGATTTTTTTCTCCCACAAATATTCCTAGGATGGTTATTCTGTTAGCCAAGATAGATACTTCCTTGTAGTGAACAAGTTTTTTTCTTTTAATGGCATTTTACTTTTTTTGCAAGCAAAAGTTACTTTTGGGTCGTGTGCCTCCGACCTGCAGCAAAACAGCTGGGGCAATGATTTTCTGGAAAGGGGGACCTTTTAAAACCCCTCAAGACCCCCACCCTGAAAGAGAGGCAAGGCGTATCCCCCTCTTCGCTCGCCTGCAAAGATCAGGCCCCTTAATTAATCCCTTCTTAAGCACTTAATCGTTCTCCCACCCCACCCTCGCCCACGCTTAATCAAATTAAGACAAAAAAAAATTTGAAATAATGGTAGCGGTGGCAAAGTTATCCCGATCTGTACGAGGGTCTCGCTAAAAAATTTATAGCCGGCCATAAAGAGGCAGGTCTCGAACTGTCAGCCCAAAATTTGTGGGGGGAAATTACTCATTTCAAGTGACAGATTCAGAGAAGCCAAACAGCTACGCGAAAAGGAAATATTTTAAGCGATCGGAAGGCTTGCACGCCGTACGCTTCATCCAGGCGGCTTGCACACATTTCGGAGGGAGTGGGGGGTGGACTAGATGGCCTTGGTGGCCCCCAATTCGGCGATAATAGTTTAAAGGAGCAGGAGCTGGGCCCTTCTGTGGCCTACCTCCATTTTTATGTCATATTTCCTGCACTGAAATGGAGGCCTCAGAAGGCCACAGTGGGCAACCAGGCATCTTTGGACCTACAAAACTTTGTGGAATTTTGTGAAGCTTCTTCTCCAGTAACATTGTACTGCAAACTAGGGCATACAAAGCCTTTGCTAGACCAATTCTTGAATACAGCTCGTCTGCCTGGAATCCACACTGTATATCGGACATTAATACAATTGAGGGAGTCCAGAAGTATTTCACGAGAAGAGTCCTTCACTCTTCTGCCCACAATAGAATCCTCTTATGCCACCAGGGTTGAAATTTTGGCATTGGACAACCTAGAACTAAAGTCCGACCTAAACGAAGTACACAACATTGTCTGCTACAACGTCCTACCTGTCAACGACAACTTCAGCTTCAACCGCAATAATACACGGGCAAACAATAGATACAAACTCAAGGTAAACCGCTCCAAACTCGACTGCAGAAAATGCGACTTCAGCAACAGAGGGGTCAACGCCTGGGATGCTCTACCTGACTCCGTTGTTACATCCCCAAACCCCCATAACTTTAACCTCAAATTATCTACCGTGGGCCTCACCCCATTCCTAAGAGTTTCCTTAAAGGGGGCGTGCATAAGCGCACCAGCGTTCCTACCGTCCCTGTCCTACTGTCCTCATTTATTTGTACCCATTTCCTGTGTTCATGTCCATGTTTATACTTATACCTGTGATTTCGTACATGCCTGACAAACTACATAGATAAAGAGGGGTGGGGTAGATATATTTAGATAGATGGATAGGTAGGTAGGTAGGTAGGTAGGTAGGTAGGTAGGTAGGTAGGTAGGTAGGTAGAGATATGATATATAGAGATAGATAGATAGATAGATAGATAGATAGATAGATAGATAGATGATAGATAGATAGATAGATAGATAGATAGATAGATAGATGATAGATAGATAGATAGATAGATAGATAGATAGATAGATAGATAGATAAAGAGATGATATATAGAAGATTTAGATATAGATAGATGATAGATAGATGATAGAGAGATAGAGAGATATAGAGGATATAGATATAGATAGATGATATATATATATATATAGATAGATGATAGATAGATAAAGAGATGATATATAGAGGATTTAGATATAGATAGATAATAGATAGATAGATAGATAGATAGATAGATAGATAGATAGATGATAGATAGATAGATAGATAGATAGATAGATAGATAGATAGATATGTAAATATATTTAGATAGATGGGTAGGTAGGTAGGTAGGTAGGTAGAGATATGATATATAGAGATATAGATAGATATAGATAGATAAAAGAGATGATATATAGAGGATATAGATAGATAATAGATAGATAGATGATAGATAGATAGATAGATAGATAGATAGATAGATAGATAGATATAGAGATATATAGAGGATATAGATATAGATAGATGATATATAGAGGTTATTGATATAGATAGATAATAGATAGATAGATAGATAGATAGATAGATAGATAGATAGATAGATAGATAGATAGATAGATAGATAGATATAGAGGATATCTATATCTAGAGGACAAACGAACAGACAAACTGGGGTCCCATAAGTCAAGTCCAGAGGGCGGGAATCTCTCCCCCCCCCCCCGCCACCTCTTTTGAATTGAGAACTGACAGGCCTCAGAGTGGGCCCAAAGAGAAGCCTTCGCACCTGGGCAGCAGCAGCAGGAAGAGGAGGAAGCGAGAAGCCAAACCGGAGAGCCAGCAGGGTCCCATGCTCCGCAGCCGAAGAGGCCGGGGACGCTCGGCTGCCTCCCTTGAGGCTGTTCATTCCTCCCCCAACCCCGCCGCCTCGGGCCTCCCCGCACTTGGCACCTGAGGGCCGGGAGGAGCGGGGCGAGGGCGCGCGGGCGTCCTTGCCGGCCACCTGTGCGCGCCGGACGGCCGCTGGGTAGCCAGGAGAAGCGGGCGAGGGGAAGGGGCGAGAAGGTCTCGAAAGCCCTTGGGAGACCCCTTGCCCTCCCGCCGCCGCCCGCGTCCCATCCTCCCCCCAATCCAGCCGGCTTCTGCGGGCGCCTCCTCCGCCAAAGCGCGGCGGGGAACCCAACTTTACGCGCGAGCCTTGGCCAGGAGGGAGCCGCCGCTTCGGAGGTCTTGGACCCTTTGCCAGACCCACCTTCCCCGCGGGGAGGCGAGGGCTGGGGAGGGGGAGCCGACCCCGCTCCCGTGTCCCGTGGGCTGGACTAGAAGACCTCCGAGGTCCCCTTCCCACGCCTTCATTTGTGTGTGTGTGTGTGTGTGTGTGTGTATGTGTGTGTGTGAGAGCGTGTGAGCCAGACCTTCGCCTGCTTCTCTTCCCGCCCCATATCTGCCCCGTTTCTTTAGTGGAAGGCGGAGGGTTGGTGGTGGGATGGGGTTGGGTGGCCGGTCTGTTTTCCTCTTGGAAGGAGGAGGAGGAGGAGGAAGAAGAAGAAAAAGGAGGAAGGAGGAGGAGGAAGAAGGAGGGGAGGAGGAAGAAGAAAAAGGAAGAAGGAGGAGGAGGAGGAAGGAGGAGGAGGAAGAAGAAGGGGAGGAAGGAGGAGGAGGAAGAAGAAGGGGAGGAAGGACAAGGAGGAGGGAAGAGGAAGAAGGGGAGGAGGAGGAAGAAGAAAGGAGGAGGAAGAAAGAGAAGGGGAGGAGGAGAAAAGGAACGAGAAGGAGGAGGAAGAAGAAGAAAGAGGAGGAAGGGGAGGAGGAGGAAGAAGAAAGGAAGGAGAAGAAGGGGAGGGGGAGAAAGAAAAAGAAAAGGAAGAAGGAGGGGGAAGAAGAAGACGAGGAGGAGGAGGAGGAAGAAGGGGAGGAGGAGGAAGAAAAGGAAGGAAAGAGAAGATCGAGAAGAGCAGGAAGAAGAAGGGGAGGAGGAGGAAGAAAAGGAAGAAGGAAGGAAAAGAGGAAGAAGGGAGGAGGAAGGAGAAGAGGAAGAAGGGAGGAGGAAGGAGAAGAGGAAGAGGAAGAAGGGAGGAGGAGGAAGAAGAAGAAAGAAAGAGAAGGAGGAAGAAGAAGAAACAACGCAGGGAGGGGAATTAAAAAGAATAAAGAATAATATTAAGCCCCCCAACCCAACCCAAGGCCTCCTCCAGCAAGGGGGAAGGGAAGGAGCTTCCCTCCCCCAGCTAATCACATCTGTAACCATGTTTAAAAGTCACTTTGGGAGGAGACCGGCAGGCACTTGGGCCCCCTGGGACAACAAAAACAATACCCCCCACCCCGAATTTCTGTATGGATTTTTTTACGAGGGGCCATAACTCTTGCAAACTCCTCAACAGATGAAATTTGTGTATAATTCCTCTCATCGGTGGCAGTTTGACAAGCCAGGGAAAGGAAGAAGCTGTGGCTGGCCCCAGATGGGGAGGGTGGGGGGACGACTAGGGGAGAGGATGCCCCCCCCAAATGCCTTGATAAATATGGGGTTTTTTTCTTGGGGGGGGGCTCTCCCTGCCGACACCCATCCCCAGCCATAACTGGGAGCAGCAGATTCATACCAAGAGAAGGGGATATGTGGTTTCTCCATGGAACTCCCTGCCACAAGATGCAGTGAGATTTGCAATTTTGGTTTTAGAAAATAGGGATTCTAGTCCTTATAGTGGTCGTAAGTCAAGAGTTACCTCTATTTGCCTTCCTGTCCGTCTGGATTCACCAGACAGCCTTGGGAAATGATTACACAGCTAGTCCTCGACTTACGACCGCAATGGAGCCCAATATTTCTGTTCTTAAGTGACGCATTCGTTAAGTTGAATTTTGCTCCCTTTTACGAACTTTCCTGCCATGGTTGTTAAGTGAATCGCTTCAGCTGATCAGTTAGTCGCCCGGTTGTTAAGCGAACCTGCCTTCCCGCATTGACTTTGCTTGTCAGGAGGTCGCAAAGTAGAATCACAGGACACCCCCCCCCCAGAAAACCGCAACCGTCATAAGTATGAATCAGTAGCCAAGCGTCCGAATTCTGATCCACGGGGGATTCTGCAAAGGGGGCGTAAGGGTGAAAAATGGACACTTTTTTTAGTGCCGTCGTAACTTGGAACTGTCGCTAAATGAACTGTGAGCCGAGGACCCCCTGTACTGCAAGACGCTTTAAGCCGGAATCTCAAAAGAGCCCCCTCCGATGTGGCACATGGTCTCTGGGGTACCAGTGCAGAGAAGGAAGCTCAAGAAGGAGACAAAACTCAGCCAGATCGAAGCTGGTACCATCCACCAGGTTCCCTCTGATGCAAAGTTGGACGGATAACTCTGGAAGAGACACCCATCATTTTAATTAAGGCCTAATGGAAGGGGGGGAGTTAACACCCCCCCAGGAGAGAGAGAGGGGGGTCAGTCTTGGAATTGCCTGGGAGGAGAGAAGGAAGGTGTGGGGGTGAGCCTGCCAGACAGATACAAATCGATCGAGTCCTGGCTATTTCAGAAGCTGTGGCATCGTCCCGGAGGCTGCCTCAATTTGGCTGGCTAAATATCTATGGAATGGCGCAAGTCGTCCTGCTCATAGAGAAGAGCAACAAAGATGATTAGGGGACTGGAGACTAAAACATAGGAAGAACGGTTGCAGGAACTGGGTATGTTTAGCTTAATAGAAAGAAGGACTAGGGGAGACATGATAGCAGTGTTCCAATATCTCAGGGGCTGCCACAAAGAAGAGGGAGTCAAACTATTCTCCAAGGCACCTGAGGGTAGAACAAGAAGCAATGGGTGGAAACTAATCAAGGAGAGAAGCAACTTAGAACTGAGGAGAAACTTCCTGACAGTTAGAACAATGAATCAGTGGAACAGAAGTTGCCTCCAGAAGTTGTGAATGCCCCAACACTGGAAGTCTTTAAGAAGATGTTGGATAGCCATTTGTCTGAAACGGTATAGGGCTTCCTGCCTAGGCAGGGGGTTGGACTAGAAGACCTCCAAGGTCCCTTCCAACTCTACTATTGTATTGTATAGTTGTGCCAAAGGGGTGTTGTGGTCCAGCCGGATCCATTGGAGCTACTGAGGGACTCAGATAGCGACAAACCCTATGAGTCGCCTTTGGAAGAGGTGGAGGACCCTGGGCAGGGTTCAGACGCAGAGCAGGGACCAGAGAGGCTGGTTGGCCACCAGGAGGCGCCTGAGGCATGGAGCAGTGGGGAGGATCAAAGGGAGTTTGTCCCTGACGCAAGATTAAGAAGGGCGGAGAAACGAAGGCAACAGCTGCTCCGGAGACAAGCTCCTAAGAGATAATCAAGCTCAGGTGTTTGTGGCTTGGCCCCTCCCAAGAGCATATATAAGAAGGGACTTTGGGAGGAGGCTTTTTGCAGGACACAACCGTTCATAGTAATCTGGAGAACTCCTTGTCTGATCTTCCTTGGGTTTCTGTTTGTAACAAGCTGGAGAAGCTCTGGTCTGTATCTGTTGGAGTCTGGGTTGCTGCCAACGTCTTGCCTGTCAGTCGCATTTGGGTTTTCAGCCAGCAAGATTATAGTACTGTCAATAAAGTGTGGCAAACAGCTAAACCTGTGTCGGCGTTCATAACCGGACGGAGGGGGGGTCAGAACAAGGGGCTTGGTTTTTGCCGGGACAAGGAGTTTGCTTCAGGCTCTTGGGACACAACAGTGGGGGAAGCCCCTGCTGATCAGGACATCCAGAACTGATTGGACCCTCCCTCCCCTCCCCTCTCGCCATGACACCTGGGCTCCCCTCTTCTTTGCAATTTGATTGCAATTACCGTCATTGTTTAACAAGGCTCCATCTGAAAATCAATAGCCTTATCTTGCTTTGGTCTGGAAGAGCAAAAAATGCTTCCCAAGTTTGTTGGGGTGAACAGGCTACGATCTCGGATCAGTTCTCTTCGCCCGCTTCACTTTCCAGGTTGGGCATTATTACGATATAATACAATACAATACAATAGCAGAGTTGGAAGGGACCTTGGAGGTCTTCTAGTCCAACCCCCTGCCTAGGCAGGAAACCCTATACCGTTTCAGACAAATGCAACATCTTCTTAAAAACTTCCAGCATTGGAGCATTCACAACTTCTGGAGACAACTTCTGTTCCACTGATTAATTGTTCTAACTCAGGAAGTTTCTCCTCGGTTCTAAGTTGCTTCTCTCCTTGATTAGTTTCCACCCATTGCTTCTTGTTCTACCCTCAGGTGCCTTGGAGAATAGTTTGACTCCCTCTTCTTTGTGGCAACCCCTGAGATATTGGAAGACTGCTATCACGTCTCCCCTAGTCCTTCTTTCTCTTAAGCTAAACATACCCAGTTCCTGCAACCGTTCTTCATATGTTTTAGCCTCCAGTCCCCGAATCATTTTCGTTGCTCTTCTCTGCACTCTTTGTAGAGTCTCCACATCTTTTCTACATCGGGGCGACCAAAATTGCAAAGGACAGGTGCATAAACAGAGCCACGAAGTCTCGGGGTACAGGCGGAAGAGAGAATCCCCAAACCTGCCGGGAGTCTGCCTGTTATGGACATTCAGTCACGACGGTCATAAAATGGGCCGGCCACCTCACCAACCTGATTTTAAGCTTTTGGCCGTGCTCATTAAGCAAACGCTTTCATTATGGCATGGTTTCCCCCCTCCCCCCTGAAAATAAAACGTATGGAGTTTACGTCCTAAAACCGTGATGCTGAACCTGTGCCAGAGGTGGCATGCAGAGCCCTCTCTGTGGGCATGGGCACCATCGCCAGCTGTTCTTCTGGTTTCTGGCACAGGTCTTCACAGGTGCTGGAAAACAGCCTTTTGGGGGGGCATTTTCAGGCCATGTTGGGGGCGTTTTCAGGGCATTTTTCAGGTCAAAGACGTCTCCGTGGTTATGTGGCTGGCATGACTAAATGCCGAAGGCGCACAGAACGCTGTTCCCTTCCCACCAAAGGTGGTTCCTATTTTTCTACTTGCATTTTTTATGTGCTTTCGAACTGCTAGGTTGGCAGAAGCTGGGACAAGTCACGGGAGCTCACTCCGTTACGCGGCGCTAGGGATTCGAACCGCCCAACTGCCGACCTTTCTGATCGACAAGCTCAGCATCTTAGCCACTGAGCCACCGTGTCCATTATAAATTGGGCACCGCCCAAATTCTTTTTATAAAACCCAATCTTCAAATAAACAGCTTGCAAAACCCGCAAAGAGAAAACAGCTGGAGGCTGCTGTCTGTGGCAATGCTAGGTAGAGCCTCCATGGCCCATGGCAGCACACCTCTGCAGCAGGAAGGGAGCAGAAGACACCATGCCACGTTCCCGAACTATGTCCAGTCAGGGCGTATTTTATAAAGTGGCTCAGGTCCAGAGCGAAATGAAGATGGACTTCCCCTGAAAATCTTGTTTATTCTCGAGGCAGGAGAGCGCGGCTGCCGTTTCTCGCACGGGGATCAATCATGACACTGGCACTCCCTATCAATCTCTCCCCGTATTAAGGGTTTCCAGAGGATTGATCGGGAAACATTGTTCCTATAATTAAAGTTTCCCCCTGGGGCACCGCAAAGCACTCGCTCGCCCGCCTTGTCCAACGCCCGTCCGTCTGTTCCAATGCCACGTTAAACCGTCAGGCTTCGGAGAGGCAAGCGGAATGCCCCCTGCCGCATCCGATGCCAGCCTGCCAAGCTTGAGGAAGGGAAGCCATGAGGCACAGCCACAGGAGGACAAACCCTGCCAGGAGGTTTGCGAAAGAAGCCAACTCCATGTCCCGATAAAACCTCTTTGTTAGATTGAGTTTGAGTTTTGAGTTTTATTGGATTTATATTTAGATACTTGTTCTAACTACAGTGGTTTCCACCAAGGTCCTCTCTTCCGGCGGGGACAGAGGTTTAATCCTATTGGTCGGAGGGACTGACAGCTCCCTATCAAAGGGCTGCTGTCAGACTCAACCTTAGCTGGATTGTTCTCATTTGCAGTACTTAATAAAGAGCCGTTGTTAGCGTTAAGCCTGTGTGTGCCTATCCGTTACCCAATCTAACACTCTTTTATTCAAGTTAAAGGGAATTCCTCTCCAGCAAAGTGCCGGCCATGATATTTCACAACTGCAGACCTTGATCAGGCTTGGAGAGCTGTCAGGCTGATATCTTCCAAACTCCATGCTGTAGTAGCAATTCCTTGGCAAGAAGTCAGGAAGAGATCTTCACCCGAATGGATTGAACTCGTTGTCTCCTGCAAACTCCACTCCCCTTTCGCTCCCCTTTTATGTCCTCTGGGAGGGGGCATTCACCGTCCACCTGTGTCCTTAATCCCGAGTCGACCCTTGTTCCTTAGCTGTTCCCTTCTTCTGGCAACTCTGCGCATGCGCACACTAGGAACAGGCTCCAGCTGTTCTTCTGCCCCACTGATCTCCGACTCCGGAGGCAGCTGAGAACTGGCATACGGCCCTGGCCCCCTCTCTGCCTCCGACGCAGAGCCCTCATCAGAGCCTTCCCCAGACTCCAGGACCGGCCCATGTTCCTCCCCAACCCTCCTCACTGTCTGTTTCGGCCACCAGCTCCGCTGGCCACAACAAGCTCACAATCCTACGTGCGTGTTGCAAACTCCCGATGCCCAAAATGATGCCAATGATGGATCCTCCCAAGCTTTCAAGTCACCCTTTGTGTAAAGAGGGCCGGCTGTTGCATTGTGATCAACAAATAAATAATAAATCGCTTTAATTTTCTTCTTTGCCAGAGAGCAGGACGCTGAATTACAACAGCCAGTCCTGCCAATCATATCCAGGGCTGAAAAATATAGCTGGAAAAAGAGAATAGCCAAAGAATCTTGGGACGAAATCGCTCATAGTGGTGCGCCTTTATTTATATATTTTGTTGTGAAATTTATACCCGTCCCTGGGTGAAGAAAGGGGGAGATTTAGGGTGCAATTTATTTGAGGGGAGCTTATATATATATATATATCAAGGGTATCAAAAACGTGGTTTGATAGCCAGCCTGCTGCCTTCAAGGAGCCTCTTCTTGTGTCTGATGATGGGGCCGCATCTCAGGCTGCCTCTCGAAAATTTAATAACCCGCCCTCTTAAAAGGAAGCAGCAACTTAACCTTGTTGCCAAGGGATTCTCGCGGACAGAAATCACTTCGCTCCTTGCTCAGAAATGCAGCTTTTTGGTATATATATATATTTGATCTGAGAAAAGCAAAAATGCCTTGAAGCAGCTGATTAAGTTAATTTCCAGTGGCATTTTACCTCTTGGTGTTGTGGGAATAGTAGTACTGGTAGTACTCCTTCTTTTCTTCTTCTTTTCTTCTTCATCTCCTCCTCCTTCTTTATTCTTCCTTTTTTCTTCTCTTCCTCCTTTCTTCTTCCTTCTCCTCCTCCTCCTTTCTCTTCCTCCTCCTTCCTCTTCCTTTCCTCCTCCTCCTCTTCTTTTCTCATCTCCATCTCTTCTCCTCCTCCTCCTTCTTCCTCTTCTCCTTCCTCTTCCTTCTTCCTTTCCTCTTCCTCCTCTTCTTTTCTCATCTCCATCTCTTCTCCTCCTCCTCCTTCTTCCTCTTCTCCTTCCTCCTTCCTTTCCTCTTCCTCCTCTTCTTTTCTCATCTCCATCTCTTCTCCTCCTCCTTCTTCCTCTTCTCCTTCCTCTTCCTTCTTCCTTTCCTCTTCCTCCTCTTCTTTTCTCATCTCCATCTCTCCTCCTCCTCCCCCTTCTTCCTCTTCTCCTTCCTCTTCCTTCTTCCTTTCCTCCTCTTCTTCTTTTCTCACCTCCATCTCTCCTCCTCCTTCCTTTCCCCTCCTCCTTCCTCTTCCTCCTCCTCCTTCTTCTTCCTCTTCTCATCTCCATCTCTTTTTCTCCTCCTCCTTCAAACTTCTTCTCTTTCCCCTTCAACTCCTCCTCCATCTTTGTCCAAGTCCTCCTCCTCCTCCTCCTCCTCCTCCTCCTCCTTTCTCTGCTCTTCCTTTTGCTCGTCCTCCTCCAACATCGTCTCCATCTCTTTCCTCCTCCTCCTTCCTCCTCCTCCTTTCCTTAAGCGATTCCCCTCTGGCCAAAGGTTGACTATTATCACAAAGGCATCACCAATGATACAGAAATCAGAGTTGTCCCCAGCACACCTCTGCAGCACCAGGCCCAAGGATCCTTGCCTACAATTCCTACAATTGTAAAAAAGGGCTACAATTGCTACCAAGCTGCCTTCCATTATACCGCACGAGTCAAAAAGAGGGCCAGGAAAATATTTACAGACCCCTCACGTCATGGATGTAATTTGTTTCAACTCCTACCCTCAAAACAAAGCTATAGGGCACCGCACGCCAAGAAAACTAGGCACAAGGACAGTTTTCCCCCCTGAATGCCATCACTCTGCTTAACAACGAATTCCCACAACACTGTGAAACTATTTGCTAAGTTTGCATTACTATTATTCCGTTCCCTTCGTCTGAAAGCTCTGCGCATGCGCACACTGGGAACAGGCTCCAGCTGTTCTTCTGCCCCACTGACGTCTGACTCTGAAGGCAGCTGATAACTGGCATACGGCTCTGGCCCCATGTTCCTTTCCAACGTCCTCACTGTCTGAATCCACTGGCTGGCCACAACAGGCAAAAGAAGAAGGGGACAATATTTTTCAGATGCCTCAGTACTTGGCAAGAATGCAGGAATGAACTGATGGTCTCCTGCAAACTCCACTCCCCTTTCGCTCCTCTTTTATTCCCTATGGGAGGGGCCATTCATCGTCCACCTGTGGCCTTACTCCCAAGTCAGCCCTTGTTCCTTAGCTGTTCCCTTCATCTGGCACCTCTGTGCATGCGCACACTGGGAACAGGCTCCAGCTGTTCTTCTGCCTCACTGATGTCAGATTCTGAAGGCAGCTGATAACTGGCATATGGCTCTGGCTCCCTCTCTGCCTCTGACACAGAGCCCTCCTCAGAGCCTTCCCCAGACTCCAGGACTGGCCCAGGTTCCTCCCCAACCCTCCTCACTGTCCGAATCTGACACCAGCTTTGCTGGCCTCTGGCGGGCCACCACACCTGGTGCTTTTTCTAAGCCATCTCTCCAAGAAGGCCAACTTCATCTAGGGCCTCTAACATACCAGCCAATGGCATCCACTTTTAAGGACAACTTTTATGGGAGGTGGAGGAGAGAGGCAGAAATCTCTTCATGGCTTTTTCTGCAGAGTGGAGTCACCTTGGTGCCCCCCTGAGAGCGGAGGAGGAAGGAGAGGGGGGGCTTTCATCTCCCTGCCAACTCTTCCACCGCAATCAAGGACGCCTGGAGGAGGGAGGGGCGGGAAAGAGGGGGGCCTCTTTCTTGTTCAAAAATCCGATGCAAAATATAAAGGAAAGCGAGTTTCTCTCGTCGGGGATGAAAGGCCTGGCATCGCTCGCAACGTCTGTGCCCTGAGGGTGCCAACGCGAGAGAAGGAACAGCGATCTGACGGGCACGGGAAGAGGGCAAGCAAAGGAACAGCAGAGAAAACTCAGTGCCCGAAGCTTTCCTGCTGCTGGTAGGTGAGACGCAAAGAGAAAGCACCAGGCTTGCAACTATCGCTGCTGACATTCAAGCAGAGAAAATAACCGCTTATTCTCCAAAAAACTGGAGCTTAAAAATAAAAACCGCGGGCACAGAAACCCACAGAAGGCAAAACGTTTGCAAGGGGGGTCACCTTCCATTTAGGACTTCTTGGCCCGATTTACGGTGACAGGTAATCCTTGACGTACGACCTCAAGTGAGCTGAAAGTTTCTGTCATTGAGTGAGACCATCAGGCCTGCAGCCATATTTCTCTTGTATCTTTGGCCTGCCACACTTTCTATTATTCTACTATGCCTTTTCTATTGTGGGAAAATGGGAGAGGGGATTGTACGGAGTGAGATGCTTTGCAGCCATAACAACATTCTTTCTAGAAAGCCAAGGTCATCCTTTGTCTCTGCATCTCTGCACCTGACCGGAACCGGATGGGTGGAACTGCCAGTACGGCAGTGGGAGATTGGACCATGGGATGGGCTTGTGGGTGTGTGGGGCAAGATCTTGAACTTTCAACTGGGTGGAAAAAAACGGGAAGCTTTCAGATTCGGGTTTTCCCAGATGTGCCAACACGGCTCTCTTAATAAATTGGAACTTTGAGCAATACTTTGCCTCGGACTCTGATTTACTTCTGGATGCTATTTGGAAAACCTTGACAGAGATCTTTGTCAAAGGAACTTAGTTCCATTTTTATGAACTTTCTCGCCACCGTTGTTAAGTGAATCGCTACAGCGGTCAAGTTAGGAACACAGCTGTTAAGTGAACGCGGCTTCCCCGTTTGACTTTGAATCGTCAGAAGGTCGCAAGAGGGAATAACGGTTCCTGCAACTGTCATAAGTATGAGACAATTGCCAAGGGTCTGAATTTTAATCACGGGACCACGGGGGATGCTGCAAGGAAGTGTGAAAAAACGGTCACTTTTTTCAGCACCGTTGTAACTTCGGTCCACAAGAAAATTTTAGTGGACTGCAAGAAAATTATTTGCATTTTTAATATTGCGCTAAATCAGGGGTCCTCAAACGACGGCCCCCGGGACGGATACGTGCAATGAACGCTTGTGTTGCTGCAGAGAGTCTCCCCCTTCGGGGGTCTTTTTGTGCGGGTCGGAGGGGGCAGAAATTCCGACTTGGGGTCTGCTTCAGCCTCCTGGTGTGGGGCTTTGGGCAAAGGCTGGAGGGAAGAGCCGCTGGTGGCGAAGAGCCAAAGGGCCTCGTTCCAGTGGGACTGCAGCATGGCCTGGAACTGGCTGACCAACTCAACCCAGTGAGCCTCCAGGTGCCAGTCCCTGGCCTTGCCCTCCCGCCAGTCTTCCCTCTGCTTGGAAAGCCTATGCTCCTAGTCCCCAGTGAGGTGCTTCTGCTGAGCCTCCTTCTCGGCAAGATCCAATTTGAACTGAGCTGTTTTGCCAACTCTTTCTCCTGGTGGCTGCTTAGGTCCAACAACTGCTTCCTGTTGGGGCCCTAAGGAGCCCGGGCAGGCATGCGAGACGTGAATAGAGGCCGGGAGGGGTGAATAGAGGCCAGCGAGGCGCCCCCTCGACATGAGTGACATCAAGTTGGACACGCCCACCCAGTCACATGACCACCTAGCCACGTCCACCCAGCCAGTCATTAGGCAGATCCTATTAGTGGTCTTTTGGGGGGGGGGGGCAGAAATTCCGACTTGGGGTCCGCTTCGGCCTCCTGGTGCAGGGCTTTGGGCGAAGGCTGGAGGGAAGCGCCTCTGGTGGCAAAGAGAGTCCCGATTTAACTGCTTGGGCAACTGATTCATGTTTACGACGGTCGCAGTGTCTCCAGGGTTGTGTGGTTTCCCTTCTGCGACCTCCTGAAAGCACCGGGCAAGCCAGGATGACTTAAGAACCGTGTTCCTAACTTGAACAATTGCAACGAGCCACGGCTGTCTGTCTCGCTTAGCAACAGAAATTTTGGGGCTTTCGTTTGTACGTTGAGGATTCAGGGCAAGGTGTTGCGTCTATCCTGGCCCGGGGGAGGAGCGAAGTCACGAAGGAGAGGCAATCTGCGCCCCATTAAATGAAATTCTGGGCCCACGTAAACCACAATTCCTGGCTGCAAATCCTTCCCGTTTAACCGGGGCGACAGTTGATCCTTGCAAGGGAAGGATTTAATTGGCAATAACCCCTTTTTTTTTTACACGGCGGCTGGCAGAGTTCCTGGTTCTCTTAATCTCCAGAGATGACCCTTCAGCCGCCTCTTTGAAACCTTCCAATAACAAGGGATAAAGGATGTGATTAGGACTGCAGGGGGGGCCCCATCAGAGACCACCGTCCATTTCAAAAGAAAAACAGGGGAAAAAGAAAGAGTCTGAAGCCATTTGCAGGCGCCCGAATATATATTTTGAAAGAAATTGGTTTTTCTTTTCTTTCATTCTTTTTCTTCCTTCCTTCCTTTCTTTTTCTTTTTCTTTTTTTCTTTTTCTTTTCTTTTTCCTTTCCTTTCTTTCCTTCCTTTTCTTTTTTCTTTCTTTCCTTTCTTTTTCTTCCTTTCTTTTTCTTTCGTTTCTTTTCTCTTTCCTTTTTTCTTTTTCTTTCTTTCCTTCCTTCCTTTCCTTCCTTTCTTTCTTTCTCTTTCTTTCCTTCCCCCCCACTTCCTTCCTTTTCTTTTCTTTTCTTTCTTTCTTTTCTTTTTCTTTTTCTTTCTTTCTTTCCTTTCTTTCTTCTTCCTTCCTTCCTTTTTCTTTCTTTCTTTTCTTTCTTTCCTTCCTTTTCTTTTTTCTTTCTTTCCTTTCCTTCTTTTTCTTCCTTTCTTTCCTTTCTTTCTTTCCTTTCTTTTTCTTTCCTTTCTTTTTTCTTTTTCTTTCTTTCCTTCTTTCCTTTCTTTCTTCTTCTTCCTTCCTTCCTTTTTCTTTCTTTCCTTTCTTTCCTTTCTTTTCTCTTTCTTTTTTCTTTTTCTTTCTTTCTTTCCTTTCTTTCTTTCCTTTCTTTTTCTTTCCTTTCTTTTTTCTTTTTCTTTCTTTCCTTCTTTCCTTTCTTTCTTCTTCTTCCTTCCTTCCTTTTTCTTTCTTTCTTTCCTTTCTTTCCTTTCTTTTCTCTTTCTTTTTTCTTTTTCTTTCTTTCTTTCCTTCCTTCCTTCCTTCCTTCCTTCCTTCCTTCCTTCCTTCCTTCCTTCCTTTCTCCTTTTGGTTTTGATGGCAGGCGTATCAAGGGGTTCAGAGCAGAGGCGCAAAATTTACTGGATGGATGCGCTCTTTCGCTTCAAACCCGAAAGGTGTGAAGATCAAACACAAAGGAATCCCTAAGCAGGTGCCAAGCGCATTTCCCCACCAACATTTAACATCTCCATCCGATCCCGGCGTGTCAGGAATCCGTCTTTCACGTCTAATTTAGCTCCGTCTTGGTTTTCATTTTAATGAAAAAATGTTTCCATCTGTTTGGCTTTTGTAAAAAAATAATAATAATGAAATCTGTATAAAAAGTGTCATGAAGATTTCTGTCCATCTATGCATTGCTGTTTTCCGAGTCCCCGGTTTAGAAAAGGGAGATAAAGACACTCAATCCAGGAAATATGAATTGTGAAAGTTGGCCTTGAAAAACGAGATAAATTTACCTCTCATCCATTTTTACGCTGAGTAAATTCACATTTGGGACCCCTTTTTCGACAGTCCTCACCCAGTACCTGAATACCCTATTTTTTTTCTCGTTTCTTGCAGTAAATTGTATTTAAATCAACATTGGAAGACGGGTAATTCTGAATCTTGGCCACCAATCTTAAATAAAAAGAAGAAAGCTACAAAAGGAAATCAATGATTAGAAGTAGGAAAGTGTATTTCTGGGTTCAAATGAATACTCCGTGTACCTAGCTAGTTCAGCCAATGAAAACTCTGTGCATGATTTGAAGCAGCGGTCACCCACTGGTGGTCCGTGGACCACTGGTGGTCTGAGAAAAAATTTGGGGGGGTCTGCATAAAAATTATTTGCATTTTGCACTAAATCAGGGGTCCTTAAACTATGGCCCCTGGGACGGATACGTGCAATGAATGCTTGTGTTGCTGCAGAGAGTCTCCCCCTTCGGGGTCTTTTTGTGGGGAGCAGAAATTCCGACTTGGGGTCTGCTTCAGCCTCCTGGTGGGGGGCTTTGGGCAAAGGCTGGAGGGAAGAGCCGCTGGTGGCAAAGAGCCGGAGGGCCTCGTTCCAGTGGGACTGCATCATGGCCTGGAACTTGCTGACCATCTCAGCCCACTGAGCCTCCAGGCGCCGGTCCCTGGCCTTGCACTCCCACAGGTCTTCCTTCTGCTTGGAAAGCCTATGCTCCTAGTCCTCAGTGAGGCGCTTCTGCTGAGCCTCCTTCTCGGTCAGATCCAATTGAACTGAGCTGTTTTGCCAACTCTTTTTCATGGGGGGCTGCTTAGCTCCAAGTGCTCCAACAACCCGCTAAAACAGGGGTCAGCAACCCACAGCTCTGGAGCAGCATGTGGTTCTTTCCTCCCTCTGCTGCAGCTCCCTGTCACTGCTTGGCTCCACAATGGGTAGGACTTTCAGTTAAGACAGGTAGAAGAAAAAGGATGCCACGCTAGGAGGAGACTCTATGGTGGGGCAACCGGGTTTCTAGTCAGCAGAGGAAAAAGGACACCACGCTAGGAGGAGACTCTATGGTGGGGGGTCAGCTCCAGAATTGAACGGGGGGGGGGGGGGCTTCTGGTTAGGGACCTTTGTGGCTCTTCGAATGTTTAAGGTTGTCGACCTGTTGTGGCCCAGCAGGAGCCGTTGGAGCTGCCACCAGACTCCGACAGCGAGGGTCCCTATGAGTAGGCTCCGGAGGAAGTGGAGGACCCTGGACAGGGTTCCGACTCCGAGCAGGGATCAGAGAGGCTGGTTGGCCCCCAGGAGGCGCCTGAGGCATGGAGCAGTGGTGAAAGCCAAAGGGAGTGTGCTCCTGATGTCATGCCTTGGAGCAGTGGGGAGGAGTCACGGGACAGTGAGTCAGACATCAGCAGTGAGTTGTTGTTGGATGCTCGTCACCGAAGAGCTAATAGGCGTAAGGAACAGTTGCGCAGTTACAGGAGGTAATTGTACTCAGCTGGTGGTAATTAGACTCCTCTCCAGACTATAAAAGGGCTGCTTGTGCACACGCCCTTTTGCAGAAGTCAACGCATGAACGAATGTGGGAGTACAGTCTTGTGAGCATGGCAGGCTGGATTGCTGCTAATGCTTATCAATGCCGGGTTGTTATTAAGGCTTATCTGTGTTGGTTTACTGACAAGGACCTGTCTGTCTGTCAATAAATCTTGTAAAGTATCTTTGGCTCGGAGTGTTTTGGTGTGGACGAAGGGGGGAGGGGGTCAGAACACCGACCCCGGCGCTAAGAGGATGCCAATGACCAGCTGTCTGCAAGGAGTATCAATCCTTCCCTTCCCCACCATCCTGTCAGAGCTGATGAAGCTTCTTGGATGAGAAGTGAAATGCATTCAAAAGAAAAAAAACAAGAAAGTCTAGTTGCTTTCTGCTGGGGGGGGGGATCATCTTTGGGGCAATGCTTTCTGTTGTGCAGTAAAATTCAGAGGAGTGGGCTTGCTGGTTGCCCATGCCTTCCACAGCCCACCCACCCAGTCTGCAGGATACGCACACATCTCTTTCTAGACCCATTTAAATTTCTCTCTCTCTCAAAGGCAGCGCAGGGCATCCGATGCCCGCAGGAAGCCTGCCAACCTGTTCTTTTTATCTCTTCTTGGAAAGCCGGCTCGCACACGGGTGTGAAGAGTGCTGTGGATGCGAGCACGTAAATAGACGCTCTTTTGTTGTGAACCAAGGGTAAGGTTGCATATCATAAATAAAATAGAACCAGAACAAACCTTCGGCTAAACAAAGAGACAACAGCTGATAAAACATACATGAGTTAAAACAAATAATTGGGTGTCGAGATGCACAAACACACACACACACACGAACACAAAATGAAACCCAAGCAAATTTTTGTGTGGAAATCTCCGGCAGGGAGTTTAAGTAATTCATCTTCTAAGGCAAGCGGATCTCAACTTTGGAAGCTTTTACGAAGTATGGACTTCGGTGCAAAAGGTAGACTGCCCCTCGTGATGTAGGTTCTACCTGTTTATTCTTCACTGCTATTGTGTATCATTAAGGTGGACTGCCCCGAAAGACAGAGGTTCTGCCATTTATTCTTCATTGCAAGATCCAGTCTTCATTGCAAGGTATTGTCAAGGTAGACTGCGCCTAGAGACTGAGGTTCTACAGTTTATTCTTCCTTGCAATTATGTACCATTAAGGTAGACTGGGCCTAAAGAGAGAGGTTCTACCCATTTATTCTTCACTGCTATTATGTATCATTAAGGTAGACTGCTCTTAAAGACAGAGGTTCTACCATCTATTCTTCATTGCAAGATCCAGTCTTCATTGCAAGGTATTGTCAAGGTAGACTGCGCCTAGAGACAGAGGTTCTACAGTTTATTCTTCCTTGCAGTTATGTACCATTAAGGTAGACTGGGCCTAAAGAGAGAGGTTCTACCCGTTTATTCTTCACTGCTATTATGTATCATTAAGGTAGACTGCTCTTAAAGACAGAGGTTCTACCATTTATTCTTCATTGCAAGATCCATTCTTCATTGCAAGGTATTGACAAGGTAGACTGCGCCTAAAGACTGAGGTTCTGCCATTTATTCTTCCTTGCAATTATGTACCATTAAGGTAGACCGGGTCTAAAGACAGAGGTTCTACAGTTTATTCTTCCCTGCTATTACGTATCATTAAGATAGACTGCACCTAAAGACAGAGGTTCTAAAGTTTATTCTTCATTGCAATTATGTTTGGTTTGGTTTGGTTTGGTTTATTTGGATTTATATGGATTTATATGTATCATTAAGGTAGACTGCGCCTAAAGACAGAGGTTCTAAAGTTTATTCTTCATTGCAAGGGTCATTCTTCACTGCCACAGATTGTTAAGGTAGACTGTCCCTAAAGACAGAGGTTTCAGAGTTTATTCTTCATTGCAAGGGTCATTCTTCATTGCAACGTACAGGCATTATTAAGGTAAGGTAAAAGTTCCCCTCGCACATCTGTGCTAGTCGTTCCTGACTCTAGGGGGCGGTGCTCATCTCCATTTCAAAGCCGAAGACCAGCGCTGTCCGAAGATGTCTCTGTGGTCATGTGGCCGGCATGACTAAACGCTGAAGGGGCACAGCACGCTGTTCCCTTCCCACCAAAGGTGGTCCCTATTTTTCTACTTGCATTTTTTTAACGTGCTTTCGAACTGCTAGGTTGGCAGAAGCTGGGACAAGTCACGGGAGCTCCCTCCGTTACGCGGCGCTAGGGATTTGAATTGCCGAACTGCAGACCTCTCTGATCGACAAGCTCAGCGTCTGAGCCACTGAGCCACTTCGTCAGGTAGACCGCCACTAAAGACAGAGGTTCTACACACACGTGTAAAAAGTCTAGCCGCTGTTGGCAAGGCTGGTGCGTCGCGCATTCCCCGCTAAACCCATCACGCGGCATTGCACACTGGATCTTTTGAGCTTTTGCCCTCAAAGCAAGTTTCCCTGCAGAAAGAGGCAATTTGGCAGCTTCCCCCCTGGCAGCCGGCTAAATCAGAGCCGGCTTTTCATCTCTTGGCAAGGTGGACCGGACGCTCACCTTCAAAGAACCGAAGCTGCTGAGATGTGAAGTCCCCCGGACATCAAATGAGTCCTGAAATAGCTACCTGGAGGAGGGCCAGCCAGCCAGCCATCCAAGCAGCATCCTGGGAGCACCGGATCCCAGGCTTCCCTCCCTCCCTCCTCTCTTCCAATCTCCCAATTATCAGACCTTGGTGGGGGAAGGGGGGAACGTACTCTCCTGACTCCCTCTGACGGACAGGCCTGGCTTTGTTGTCACGTGCCAAAAGCTCGCTTGCCCACGCCCATAACGCAATGTGTGTGCGACAACTCCCCACGCCCCTGTGTATGCATGCATGACACCCCCTGCGCTCCTCCACCCGCCATGCATGCGCAGCCGACACCCACCACGCACAGTTTTGGGCCTAGCGGGGCTCCCTGAAGCCTCCTGGGACCAAACACGGGCCACAGGGGGGCCGCGCTGCACACCCCCTGCGCTCCTTCCACCCCCCCATGTGCCCTCCCTACACATGCATGCGTATCTCCAGCATGCGCCCCACCCCCCTGTGCATGCGCAGCAGAGACCCGAAATCAGCTGGCTGGCGGGAGGCGCATGCGCAGGAGTTGAGTTGGGGCAACAGCTCATGTGCCCACAGAGAGGGCCGCACATGCCAACCTGTGCCATGCGTGCCATAGGCTCGCCATCACAGGGGTAGGCAATCCGTTTGGGCTGGGAGTGTAGACATTCGACTTCCCCTCCCCACCTGAAATGAACTCTGCCCCAACTGCCAGTTGCCTTACATTAACACGCTCTGATGCTAAGGAGTTACACATTCTACATTAATTTTCAAGCTTTAAGAGTCAATGTAGCAAGCCCAATCGTAACTACTCATGAACGACTCATCGTCCAGCCCGATCACACGTCACAAGCAAAGCACGGGTATCCAGCTTGTTTTCTTATAAAATAAATACCCAGTGTCCTTTTGCACAAGGAGTGTGTGGTTTCCCAGATCCTCCCCTTGCCAGCTTTCTAGTGCACAGACTCACGCTCACACCCCGAGAGAGACACAACTGAAATGCTCTTCTGAACAAGTTGGGAGAGGGGGAAATGGCGTGGTTTGCGTTTGGCGGAGGATGAGCAAAGTAGAGCCCATGCATAATTCATCCTTTGACCTTCATCCAGGCACCGGAAAGAAAGAACAGCGGTTGTATTTTTAATTCATGCCCTCCGTCACACCACCTCTCCTGGGCTTTCCCCAACGCCTGGTCCTAGGCCAAAGCAAGCAAGGAGAAGTTTTTTTAAAAGCACTCCAGGAAAGCTGGAAAATAATTGCGGCTTACGTCCGGCGAAGGAGGAGGAGGAGGAGGAGGAGGAGGGGGAGGAGGAGGAGGAAGAGGAGGAAGAGGAGGAAGAGGAGGAGGAGGAGGAGGAGGAGGAGGAGGAGGAGGAAGAGGAGGAGGAGGAGGAGGAGGAGGAAGAGGAGGAGGAAGGAGGAGGAGGAAGAGGAGGAGGAGGAGGAGGGAGAGGAGGAGGAGGAGGAAGAGGAGGAGGAGGAAGAGGAGGAGGAGGAGGAAGAGGAGGGAGGAGGAGGAGGAGGAAGAGGAGGAGGGAGGAGGAGGAGAGGAAGAGGAGGAGGAGGAGGAGGAGGAAGAGGAGGAGGAGGAGGAAGGAGGAGGAGGAGGAGGAGGAGGAGGAGGAGGAGGAAGAGGAGGAGGAGGAGAGGAGAGGGAAGAGGAGGAGGAGGAGGAGGAGGAGGAGGAGGAGGAGGAGGAGGAGAAGGAGGAAGCTTGTCTCTTCCGGAAGATACGAGAGAGAAGTCCTTGTGCCTTCTCTTGTGTGGCACCAGATGGTCAGATGGACGCTTCAGGGCAGCGTCCAGCAGCCGGCATAGAACAGAGGATAAGGCATTTTGGCGTTTTCTCAACTGGACGGAATCCAGATGGAGAAGTTGCATCAAGCAAAAACGTTCTCTTTTTTTAAAACAAAAAAACAAACATGCAGAGGAACACTTTGGAGGATTGTTTAGACCCCATGCTTGTATGATTGTTTCCTAGGGAAGATTCAGGGGTGTGTTCCCCCCTTCCCCCCCCCCCAAAAAAAAATCCCCAAAGAGGTTGATTTAAATCAAGATTGCTCACATCCGTCGGTCGTGCGCTGTTTCCCCACACAACCGAAAGTTAATCAACGACAGATATAACACCCAGGCATTTCATCGCTTTTATAAACATATTTTATAAAGAAAGAGAGACGCGGCGGCTCAGTGGCTAAGACGCTGAGCTTGTCGATCGGAAAGGTCGGCAGTTCAGCGGTTCGAATCCCGAGCGCCGCGTAACGGAGTGAGCTCCCGTGACTTGTCCCGGCTTCTGCCAACCTAGCAGTTAGAAAGCACGTTAAAAAAATGCAAGTAGAAAAATAGGAACCACCGTTGGTGGGAAGGTCACAGCGTTCCATGCGCCTTCAGCGTTGAGTCATGCCGGCCACATGACCACGGAGACGTCTTCGGATAGCGCTGGCTCTTCGGCTTTGAAACGGAGATGAGCACTGCTCCCTAGAGTCGGGAACGACTAGCACATATGTGCGAGGGGAAACTTTACCTTTAACTTTATAAACGTATTTCCTACCTTCCACAGAGTTTAAATCTAGTAAATTCCTCCCTGGGTGTAGCTGCCTGGGACAGGGAGAGCAAGGACATATCCCAGAAACCGCCTAAAAGATGGTCCTCATTTAGCAACCAGAATTGGGACTCGCCACTCTGGCCGTTAAGTGGAAGTCCGAGGTTGCTTAAGCTCTTCCTTCCTTGGTTATACGTACCTGAGGAGGACCTCAATGCGAGGATAGGTCAAGTTACTTTTTCAACACAGCCATAATTCTGAATAGCTACTGTACAAGTCTTGTCGCTACACGATATCATGCCCCCATTGGAGTCTGAATCTATGGGGGCAGATGAGCTGGAATAAGAGCCGACAGAGAACGAGAGAGCGGCTCCGTTGGCCTTGGAGGAAACTGGGGAAGGGCAGAGTCAGTCCGGGAAGGGCTTTTCAGGATTAGAAAGGTTTGCAGACAGGGAGGAGGAGGAGGACAGGCAGAGATCAGGCAAAGAGCAAGGACCACCTGCTCCTGATCCTAGAGCATGGAGAGAAGAGAGAAGGCGAGAACAACGCAGACTGAGCCAGCTCTGAGGGAGGAGAGTGCCCTGCTCCCCCTTCACAAGGCACACCTGGGGACTGAGGTGTAAGGAGGTGCTGGTGGGAGGGGCATTTGTGGGAACAAGCATTGAATCTGTGGAGCCTCGTGTGCACTTGCCGATGCCCTGGTTACTGTTTGGCTACCCTGGCTTATGGGACTGCTGGCCCTGGTTACTGTTTGGCTAAAACTGGCTTACTGGACTTCTTGCTCTGGTTACTGTTTGGCTAAACCTGTCTTACTGGATTGCTAACCCTGGTTACTGTTTGGCTATCCTGGCTTACTGGGTTGCTAACCCTGGTTACTGTTTGGCTAACCCTGGCTTATTGGACTGCTGGCCCTGGTTATTGTTGGCTAAACCTGGCTTACTGGATTGCTAACCCTGGTTACTGTTTGGCACAACCTGGCTTACTGGACTGCTGGTCCTAGTTATTGTTTGACTAAACCTGGCTTCCCGGACTACTCGCAGCCAGAGGCTGCTGAAGGTGCGTGCGAGAGCTTTGTTCCAGGACTTGTAGGAAACGTGGGGAAGTTTGGGGGCAAAGTTGGAGCAATAAAGGGGAGTTAGACCTGTTCTCTGGCTGAGTTGCTTTCGTGCCACTCCTAGGGGTCATCACAAACGAGGACCACCTGTGAATGATCGGGGCAGCTGAAAAGCAGACTGACATTGGCCTCAATTGCGCCTGTCCCAACTTACATTTGGAGTTTATAGACTCAGCAACGGTAGTTTGAGTAGGGCGTGCAACTCAGCTGCCTCACCCTGTCTCGCTGCTGCGTCCATCTCTCTCGGCCTCTCTCTTTCTCTGCCTCCTGAAGGCTCTGCTTTCTTAACTCTTCTCGCAAACTCAGGATCCCTTTGCAAACGATGCAATACAACAGCAGATTTGGAAGGGACCTTGGAGGTCTTCTAGTCCAACTCCCTGCCTAGGCAGGAAACCCTCCACCACTTCAGACAAATGGCTATCCAACATCTTCTTCTAAGACTTCCAGTGATGGAGCATTTACAAACTCCGGAAGCAAATTGTTCCATTGATTAATTGTTCTCACTGTCAGGAAATTTCTCCTCCGTTCTAAGTTGCTTCTCTCCTTGATTAGGTTCGCTCACTACAATCAAGACATGCGGTTCATTTAAATCATTGCAGCATTGTAACATGCATAGACACAGGTGTCTCCATTCGATACAACAGGGGTCCCCAATCTTTCGGACCTCAGGGACCACTGCATTCATAATTTTAAATCCCGCAGACCAGTAATAGGATCTGCCTAACGACTGGCTGGGTGGGCGTGGCTAGGTGGCCATGTGATGGGGTGGGCGTGGCCAACTTGATGTCACTCATGTCAAGCGGCGGGGGGGCTCGCTGGCCTCTATTCACCCCTCCCGGCCTCCATTCATGCCTCGCTTGCCTGCCCGGGCTCCTTAGGGCCCCAACAGGAAGCAGTTGTTGGACCTAAGCAGCCACCATGAGAAAGAGTTGGCAAAACAGCTCAGTTCAAATTGGATCTGACCGAGAAGGAGGCTCAGCGTAAGCGCCTCGCTGAGGACTAGGAGCATAGGCTTTCCAGGCAGAGGGAAGACCTGCGGGAGTGCAAGGCCAGGGACCGACGCCTGGAGGCTCAGCGGGCTGAGAGGGTCAGCCAGTTCCAGGCCATGCTGCAGTCCCACTGGAACGAGGTCCTCCGGCTCTTTGCCACCAGCGGCTCTTCCCTCCAGCCTTCGTCCAAAGCCCCCCACCAGGAGGCCGAAGCAGACCCCAAGTCGGAATTTCTGCCCCCCCTCCGACCCGCACAAAAAGACCCCGAAGGGGGAGACTCTCTGCAGCAACACAAGCCTTCATTGCACGTATCCGTCCCAGGGGCCGGAGTTTGAGGACCCCCGATTTAGCGCAATGTAAAAAACCCAAATAATTTTTCTGCGAAACCCCCAAATTTTCTCACGGACCACCAGTTGGTGACCGCTGGGTTACACAGAGCAATTTTTTGGGGGGATGCCAAACAAATTGGGCACGGCCTACTTATCAACGGACAAGTTTGATAAGCAAAGGAAGTTTTGCTCCCAATTGTGCGGTCGCAAAAGGAGGACTAGCTGTCCGACCCGTTAGAACAAAGGGGAAACTGAGTTCACCCGGGCTCATTTCCGAGGAAAGATTTGCTGCTAGATGGAAACGAAAAGCTGAGTGTGGCGAATTTCATATTGGATTCTCTCCGTGACAGAAGACAGTGAAGCAAATCTCAGCGACAAAGAAGGTGCCACTTAGCCGAGATGACGGATGGCAGAGACCTTGATTTGACACCAATTTATCTCCCCTTGTTAGCCTTTAGTCCACTGAAGGCCCCCCTGCTCTCCCTATGAAGTCCCGTCTGAGTCCCCGGAGCTTCGGGGGCGTGGCCCCCCAGCCGGCCTCCTCCACAACGCCCTCTGCAAACCTCCATCAGGGACTCTGACCTCAATTTGAGAACAGAGAGATTCGTTGGCCCGAAATTTGCCACTTTTCAACTCCAATCCTCCCTCGCTCCTGCCACTCGGAACTAATTTGCGTCCGGACTCGGTGGACGGAGCACAGCTGGCCGAGGGTGCGGGAGATCCCTCCCAGGGATCAGGGGTTCATCATCCCGCTGCATTTCCTTGCCGTTCTCTTTTTCTTACACAGTCCTTGACTTGCAAATGCCTGGAGCTCGGAAATTATAAGGCCTTGGGAAGGCCACACTTGGAATAGTGCATTCAATTTTGGTCACCCCGATGTAAAAAAAGAGATTGAGACTCTAGAAAGAGGGCAGAGAAGAGCAACAAGGAGGATTAGGGGACTAAAGGCTAAAACATAGGAAGAACGGTTGCAGGAACTAGGTATGTCCAGTTTAATGAAAAGAAGGACTAGGGGAGACACGATAAGGGGATATTGGAAGAGATATTGGAAGGGGGGTCTTCCAATATCTCAGGGGTTGCCACAAAGAAGAGGGAGTCAAGCTATTCTCCAAGGCACCTGAGGGCAGGACAAGAAGCAATGGGTGGAAACTAATCCAGGAGAGAAGCAACTTAGAACAAAGGAGAAATTTCCTGACAGTTAGAACAACTTCCAGGGTTGGAGAATTCACAACTTGCCCCCAGAAGTTGTGAATGCTCCAACACTGGACGTTTTTAAGAAGAGATTGGATAACCATTTGTCTGAAGTGGTGTAGGGTTTCCTGCCTAGGCAGGGGGTTGGACTAGAAGACCTTCAAGGTCCCTTCCAACTCTGTCCTTCTATTCTATTCTATTCTATTCTATTCTATTCTATTCTATTCTAACTTCCACTGTATGTCATGCCAGTTGTAAGCCGAGGGACACCACGTGGCCAACTCAATTTTATGACATTTATTTTTGTAGTGGTGGTTAAGGGATGATCATGTTTGTTCAATGAACTCATTGTCCACAAGTCTTTTTTTTTTTGCCAGACACAAAGAAAAGGGGGGCGCAAATCAGTGTCACATTGTATAGAATAGAATAGAATAGAATAGAATAGAATAGGAATAGGAATAGACTAGAAAACAGAAAAGAATAAAATAGAAAAGTATGGAACTGAATAGAATAGTATAGAAAGGGAATAGAAGAGAAGAGAGAATTAAGAATTAGGAATAGAATAGAATAAGGAACAGGAATAGACTAGAAAATAGAAAAGAATAAAATAGAAAAGAATAGAAATAAGGAAGAGAAAAGAGAATTAAATATTAAGAATTAGGAATAGAAGAATGGAATGGAATAGAATAGAGAATATGGAATGGAACGGAAGAGGAGAATAGAAAGTTGAATGGAGTGGAATGGAATGGGGAATAGAATAGAATAGAATAGAATAGAATAGAATAAGGAAAAGGAATAGACTAGAAAATTGAAAAGAATAAAATAGAAAAGAATAGAAATAAGGAAGAGAAGAGAGAATTTAAAAATAAGAATTAGGAATAGACTAGAAGAATGGAGTGGAATAGAATAGAATAGAATAGAATAGAATAGAATAGAGAATATGGAATGGAATGGAAGAGGAGAATAGAGAGTTGAATGGAGTGGAATAGAATAGGGAATAGAATAGAAAGGGAATAGGATAGGATATGATGGGATAGGATAGGAATAGAGCTGGAGTCCAGCTCCCTCAAGCAAGAGAATTTATACCATCTCAGGTAAGTGAGGTTATATGTAGGTTGGTTCCTGACACCCAAAATACATTCGCATAACTGAGGGGCAGGATTGGCACTCAAAACTCCGAATCTAGGTCATATGTAGTTTTTTTTTTTTTGGGGGGGGGGGAGTGTCTGTTATACCTTTGATCACTAAATGTCTGTTCATTTTGGGGAGGGGAGGCCTTATTTTAGCGCAAGTGCTCAAAAGCCCGATGGGTCTTATTATCCAGAGGTCTTATTTTCGGGGGGAACAGACTTGGTCTCTTCCCCCCCCCCCCCGTGATGGAACCTAGCTGAGTTCCCTAAAAAAAAAAAAAACGCCCAGCCGCTCAACGCAAGAATTCCTTGAGGAAACCCCTGGCCAGATGTTTTTTTTTCTTTGCATTGCCCTCCCTTTCTCCCTTCTGCATCCCGGTTGGTTGGAAAAGAGGCTGCCTGCCTTTCATCCATCATCCCCTGGGCAGCTCTCTCAGGCTCTCTTTTTCCGAACCGAACAATACTGCGGGCACGAAAAGCGTTGCATTGCTGGTGACGGATGGCGTAAATGATTAATTTCCCCTTGCCAAGGGCCAGAGAAAGCACAGATCTGGGACGTCACCTAGCTGGACACTGGGGAGGGGGGCTCCCTCTTTCCACGCACCCCTGCTGAACCCCCAATCCCCAGGGCAAAGGGACGACCCCAAAGCCGCTGATCACAGCCGAGAAAAGCCAGGATGGGTGAATGGATGATTTGGACAGCGAAATATGGTGGTGCCACGAGGTTTTGGCACGGCCCACCTTATTAGACCGAAAGCATAAAAGGTGACAAGCCATCATCTTCGTTAGCCAGCTGGAAAGATGTTGATTTGACCCTGAGATCATCCCGATTGCGGGTGCTTGAAAGCGATGTTTGGGCCAACGGCGAGATTTAAACCTAGGCGGGGATTTCTGCTTGAAGAAAAACATAAGTAAATCCCAAGATTGATTTCGAGCAAAAAGAAGGGATTTAAGAGGGGGATTTTTTTTTTTAAAAAAAATACCCTTCGAAAATTAAACCCTTGACCTACTGCTGTCCCAAAATAGCTACAGCTAGTCCTCGACTTACGACCATAATTGAGCCCAAAACGTCTGTGGCTAAGTGAGATGTTTGTGAAGTAAATTTTGCTCCATTTGTACAACCTTTCTCGTGACTGTTGCTAAGCGAGTCACTGCCGTTGTTAAGGGAGTGACACAGTGGTTAAGTGAAGCGGACATCCCCTTTGACTTTCTAACAGAATCTAAAAGTCGGAAGGAACCTTAAAGGTCATCTAGTCCAACCCCCCTGCCCAAGCAGGAGACCATACATCTGCCTCTACTTAGGATCGAACTCACAACATCCTGTTTGTAGAAGATCAACAGAGTTGGAAGGGCCCCTGCAGGTCATCTAGTCCAACCCCCACCCCTGCCCAAGCAGGAGAGACCCTACATCTGCCTCTACCTAGGATTGAACTCACAACCTCCCGATTGTGAGGCGAGAGCTCCACCTCTAGGCCACAGGAGGCCACTTTGCTTGTCAGAAGGTCGCAAAAAGGAATTATGTGACCCTGGGCCACCGTCGTAAAAGTGAGCCCGTAACCAAGCTTTCGAATTTTGATCACCTGGCCATGGGGGAATGCTGCAACAGTCATAAGTGTGAATGGTCGTAAGTCACTGTTGGGGGCTACCTGTACCTAGTTAAGAAAACTACATTGATTCTCGCATTCCCAGAGATCGTAAAATGAAATTTTAAAAAAGGAAAAGGAATCAGGATGAGATTTATCTTGGGCACAAGGCTTCATTCCCTTAAGGGCCAAATTGCTCCCTGGCTAATAACTGAAGGCCAGGGTCAAATTTATCCCTTTCCCAAGGCTTGGTTAAAGGTAAAGCTTCCCCTCGTACTTATGTGCTAGTCGTTCCCGACACTAGGGGGCGGTGCTCATCTCCGTTTCAAAGCCGAAGAGCCAGCGCTGTCCGAAGACGTCTCCGTGGTCATGTGGCCGGCATAACTCAACGCCCAAAGGCGCAGGGAACGCTGTTGCCTTCCCACCAAAGGTGGTCCCTATTTTTCTACTTGCATTTTTTACCGGCTTTCGAACTGCTAAATTGGCAGAAGCTGGGACAAGTCAATGGGAGCTCATTCCATTACGCAGCGCTAGGGATTCAAACCGCCGAACTGCCGACTATTTTGATTAACAACCTCAATGTCTTAGCCACTTAAGGTTTAGTTACTAATCCCTTTTTCTCAGTATTCATTCCGGTGAATGAGATTGTGCCAATTTAGGTTGCGGCTGTTTGCCGATGGGGTAACAGCCGGTCCGTGCCAAGATAATGTCAATTATTTGGGTCGTTTTTAACGCTTTGTTTTCTTGTCGATCAGAAAGGTCGGCAGTTCGGCGGTTCGAATCCCTAGCGCCGCGTAATGGAGTGAGCTCCCGTGACTTGTCCCAGCTTCTGCCAACCTCGAAAGCACGTAAAAATGCAAGTAGAAAAATAGGAACCACCTTTGGCGGGAAGGTCACAGCCTTCCGTGCGCCTTCGGCGTTTAGTCATGCCGGCCACGTGACCACGGAGATGTCTTCGGACAGCGCTGGCTCTTCGGCTTTGAAACGGAGATGAGCTGCACCCCCTAGAGTCGGGAACGACTAGCAGATATGTGCGAGGGGAATCTGTACCTTTACCTTTCTTGTTGGGAGGGGTATGGAATAGGCAGCATCGAAAGATCCGGAGTAAAATAGAAATAAATAAATAGTTCTTAAGGATTGGCTTTTTTCATCGTCTCTCTTGCCAGGGAGAGAAAGGGGCAACCGGTCGAAGTTAGCCTTCGTGCCAAAGCTTAACAGTTATCAGACTAGCAGGCTGGGTTCACACAACTTACTAAAACATTAACCCCCAGCCCCCCACAAAATGGACATTAAATGTGGGTTATTGAAGTGATGCAGTCTATTTTGCTGACTTCAGAGATAAGAGGGGAAGCGGAGATGGGCACAGAAGCAATTAACCCGTGTTTGTTTTCTCTTCTATGGAGTGTTTCTTTGTTCCATGCTTCTTATGGCTTCTTATGAAGAAAGGCAACTCCGAGTCTTCCATCGCTGGAGAGAGATGGGTGCTGCCCCCATCCCCTGCCCCCCAAAACTAGCCCGAGGATTTTAAAAATCAGAGGTGACCCGTTCTCTTTCCTTGCCTGAAGGAAGCCGCTCGAGAAGGCAAGAAATCTTCGGAAGGATAGGAAAGCCAAATGTTAGGTCAGGGGAAAGAATGAACAGGCAAACCCCAACCTAATTTCTGAGCAAATCTAGACAGCATCCTAAAAAGCAGAGACATCACCCTGCCAACACAAGTGCGTTTAGTCAAGGCGATGGTTTTCCCAGTTGCAATGGATGGCTGTGAAAGTTGGATCATAAGGAAGGCGGAGCGCCAAAGAATGGAGGCCTTTGAACTCTGGTGCTGGAGGAGAAGACTCCTGAGAGTCCCTTGGACTGCAAGGCCATCCAACCGGTCAGTCCTAGAGGAGATCAACCCTGGCTGCTCTTTAGAAGGCCAGATCCTGAAGAGGAAACTCAGATACTTTGGCCACCTCATGAGAAGGGAGAAGGACTCCCTGGAGAAGAGCCTCATGCTGGGAACGATGGAGGGCAAAAGAAGAAGGGGACGGCAGAGAATGAGGTGGATGGATGGAGTCACTGAAGCAGTTGGGGTGAGCTTCAATGGTCTCTGGAGGATGGTAGAGGATAGGAAGGCCTGGAGGAATGTTGTCCATGGGATCGGACACAACTTCGCAACTAACAACAAACATTTCTGAGCGCTGTTTGGCAACTCAAAACCATTTCCCGGAAACAGTGGTTTTTGTAGGTTTTACAAAATATTCGCTGGAGGGCTGCAAAATATACCGAGGCAGCTGCTTTTAGCCGTAACCAACGTTTCGTTTTCATCGTATTTTGAAATGCATCCACCTGCGGGGTTTTGTTGAAAAGGAAAGGTGGCAAGTACCTAGGTTTAATGCAAGGGTTTAGACAGCCTAAGAGACGAGTCTTTCCCCTCCCCAAGTCAACTTCTTGTAAATGCTTCCCATCAACAGCACATCCTATTCTCAGGATGTTTATTATTATTATTATTTACTTTAGTCATTAAACATGAAACTCGGCCAACTGAACATTCAAAAATGCATCACAGATATTGGCACTGATGGTTGATACGGGTTGCTGCCAGCGTCCTAGGTATCAGCCAAGGACCTTCTTAAAATATACGATGTTCCCCGCGGCGCAGTTTTTTGCAGTTCCGCTGGGATTATTTGCAGGAAGCTGCAATTTGTTGATGCATCTTATAAAATTCTTGGACATGGCGCCAAATGCCTCGATGACAATGGGTATCATTGATGACATGCTTTATCTTTTATTTATTTTATTGTATTTATTTATTATCATTATTATCATCATTTAATCTCGAAAGAGTGCAGAGAAGAGCAACAAAGAGGATTAGGGGACTGGAGACTAAAACATATGAAGAACAGTTGCAGGAACTGGGTATGTTTAGTTTAAGAGAAAGAAGGACTAGGGGAGACATGATAGCAGTCTTCCAATATCTCAGGGGTTGCCACAAAGAAGAGGGAGTCAAACTATTCTCCAAGGCACCTGAGGGTAGAACAAGAAGCAATGGGTGGAAACTAATCAAGGAGAGAAGCAACTTAGAACTGAGGAGAAACTTCCACAGTGAGAACAATGAATCAGTGGAACAGAAGTTGCCTCCAGAAGTTGTGAATGCCCCAACACTGGAAGTCTTTAAGAAGATGTTGGATAGCCATCTGTCTGAAACGGTATAGGGTTTCCTGCCTAGGCAGGGGGTTGGACTAGAAGACCTCCAAGGTCCCTTCCAACTCTACTATTGTATTGTATTGTATTGTATTATTGGTCTTTGCATTGCCTAGTGGTCACCCATCCAAGCAGAGCAGAGCTGCTGCCCCCGGAACGAGGACAGACCCACACCACACCAAACAAGGCAACAAGTCCAGAGATTAACATCCCACAACGTAACATCATTTCGTCAGAAACCTGAGGACTAGCATCTTGGGAGAAGGGTCCAGGCTCAATTCTCAGCACCTAAGAGCCGTTGCTTTCCGAAATCCAGGAGAGCTAAGCTCGCAGGCAGGCAGGCAGGCAGGCAGGCAGGCAAGGAACTGAATATCTCAACAGCCACTTTTTAAACATTTCAGAAGTGACCGTCGGGAAAAATAACGCAACCGAAAAATAACACAACCACGTGGTGTGGTTGGTTTCTGAAGACGGTGGAACTGCTGCGTCCCTGCACTCCGTCGCTTTAATTTTTTCTCGTTGCTTTGCGGGCGGGGAAGGGGGGAGAAAGGAGACAGGCTGCAAAGTTATTGATCCTCAAGGGTTAAAAATGGAACTCTCCAGAAGCAGACCCAGTTGATCTGCAAAGTTCTAGGGCCGTGATGGCAGACCCCTGGCACCTTCTTTTCCTTCTTTTTCTCAGTGAGAACAATGAATCAGTGGAACAGAAGTTGCCTCCAGAAGTTGTGAATGTCCCAACACTGGAAGTCTTTAAGAAGATGTTGGATAGCTATTTGTCTGAAATGGTATAGGGTTTCCTGCCTAGGCAGGGGGTTGGACTAGAAGACCTCCAAGGTCCCTTCCAACTCGGTTATTCTATTCTATTCCATTCTATTCTTCCTCTTCCTTCCTTCCTTCCTTCCTTCCTTCCTTCCTTCCTTCCTTCCTTCCTTCTTTTCCTTCCTTCCTTCCTTCCTTCCTTCCTTCCTTCCTTCCTTCCTTCCTTCCTTCCTTCCTTCCTTCCTTCCTTCCTTTATCTCTTTCTCTATTCCCTTCCTTCTCTATCTTTCTCCTTCTCTATATCTTCATCTCTTTCTATCTCGAGCTCTCTTTCTCTTATCTCTTTCTGTATTCCTTTCATTCTCTCTCTTTCAGGCCTGAAAAATAGCCCGGAAAAGACCCCCCCAAAACAGGTATGCGCACGTTGGCCAGCTTCGGGGTTTCCGGTGCGCGCAAAAACTAGCTGCCCTCTGTGCACGAGCATGCCGGAAACCCGAAAACCAGCTGTCCGCTACGCAGCTGGTTTTGGGGTTTCCACACGCATTGTAGTTTGGGCACTGGGTGCCGAAAAGATTCACCATCCCTGTTCTGAGCTCGTCGGACAGAAAGGTCGGCAGTTTGGCGGTTCGAATCCCTAGCGCCGTGTAACAGAGTGAGCTCCCGTGACTTGTCCCAGCTTCTGCCAACCTAGCGGTCCCAATCGGGCTCTCTTTTAAAGCCCGTTGAAAGCAGGGAGAAGCAGCCGGGCGAAATACCTTGTCGTTTTTCACGCGCAGTCGGGCTCCCCACCCCACCCCGAACTCCGTAAAGGCAGCGCAGCGGCCAAGGAGCTGAACTGACCTGATGCCTGCTTGTGTAATTGTATTGACACTTTAATGAATCTCCACGTAATACGTTATTGTCTCCTGCAAGGTTTGATAATGGCCTGTGACTGATGTAAAATGCTCAGGGTTAAGAGATGGGGGATGCACACAGACCCCCCCCTCTATCTCTCTCCGTCAAGCCGAAGCAACCAGCCAAGAAATGGGTTGCGTGTGTGTGTGTTGTGGGGAGGAGGGAAGGCAGTGGAGAGACAGCTTAATCTGGAGCAGACTTTTTAAGGGGGGAAAGAGGAAAAAGAAGAGATGCTACATGCATTTAATGTCTAATTAGGGGAGGGGGAAAAAAAATAAGCTGTGGAAATCATGTACATCTGGTAATAGTCCCTTCTACCGAAGGCAGCGGCAACGGAGATGACTCAACTCAAGGTTGAGTTGCTAAGAATATAATTGAAAGCCGAAAATGAAATGAAATTTGGGAGCCTTATCGAAGCGTCGGATACCGGACTGAGCGCAGCTGGGGAACAGTACTGCGCGCGATTCTATCCTGGCCCTCTCCCCATGACGGGCTCCCCGTTCGGTTGGAATATAATTGCATCAGCCGTTCTGATTTTCCTTTCTCAAAGTTCTGCAGTTTAGTGGTAATTGGGGAGGGGAGGGAGGGGGCTTCCTGCAAGCTCAGGGTGGCCCAACTCAACCCTCTCTGGGGCTGCACGTTCCTTCATCGCAATGGCCTTCCAGGGGAGGCCCGCCGGTCTGCGTCCCTGCTTGGGGATCAGGACTTTTTTTTTTTTTAAAAAAAGAAATAAATCTGAATTTATTGATAACGTTCTAACCGAGGCTTCCCAAGAGCAAAAAGCAGACTCCTTGTCCTGACAAAAATGCCTTTTATGAATTGACTGTGAATTCTGCTCAATCACATCCAGCAAGGTCTTTGGAGGGAGGATTTACGGTCACAGACCTCATCTGGCTTGGAGAGCTGCCAGGTTGATATATGCAGAACATGGCAAAGAGCCTCGGAGAGTCAGGAACCCACTGAAGGGAACTAATGGCCTCCTGCAAACTCCACTCCCCTTTCGCTCCTCTTTTATTTCCTCTGGGAGGGGCCATTCCACTGCCACCTGTGGCCTTACTCCCAAGTTGACCCCTGTTCTTTAGCTTTCTCCCTTCGTCTTGGCAATTCTGCGCATGCGCCCACTGGGAACAGGCTCCAGCTGTTCTTCCGCCTCACAGACGTCTGACTCCGAAGGCAGCTGATAATTGGCAAATGGCCCTGGCCCCCTCTCTGCCTCCGACACAGAGCCCTCATCAGAGCCTTTCCCTAGACTCCAGGACTGGCCCATCTTCCTCCCCAACCTCCTCACTGTCTGAATCTGCTGCCAGCTCCGCTGACGGGCCACCACATCCCCAAAGTTTCTTCCTGTTCATAAAATTTCCTAGTTGGAAAAATTTATTAGCTGGCGGGGTGCAACAGATAGGAGTCTCCGTTACCTATTGATCGCTGCCATCCTCACGGTCCTGTCTGTGCATCCATCTCACACAATATTTATGGATCTGCTTCTCCGCTTCGGTTGTATTCTCCCTAAAAGCCGCTCCCCTCCTTTTCCTGGGGAGATCCTGCCTTGGGAAGCTTTGCAGGAAAAAACAAGAACGTGAAAATAATAAAATAAAAGCAGAGATGTCCTCAGATCTCCGAAGAGCCCAGCAAACCCAACGGAGGCGATCTCCTGCGTCTCCCGCATCTGGAGTGGTTGGCAGCAGGGTGCCCGCTAAGGGGCAGCGGCTGCATATATTTTTTTAGTATTGGCTTGAGAATTTTCCTGGCATCTCATAAGACGGGCCTGGTGAGGAGGAGCTAAAGAGCCTCTTGAGGCGGGTGAAGGAGGAGAGTGCAAAAGCTGGCTTGAAACTCAACATTAAGAAAACTTAAGATCATGGCATCCGGCCCCTGTCAACTCCTGGCAAATAGATGGGGAAGAAATGGAGGGAGGGATCAATTTTATTTTCCTGGGCTCCAAGACCACCGCAGATGGGGGCTGCAGCCAAGAAATTAAAAGAGGCTTGCTCCTGGGGAGGAAAACTATGGCAAATCTAGACAGCATCCTAAAAAGCAGAGACATCACCCTGCCAACAAAAGTGCATCTAGTCAAGGCGATGGTTTTCCCAGTTGCAATGGATGGCTGTGAAGGTTGGACTATAAGGAAGGCTGAGCACCAGAGAATGGAGGCCTTTGAACTCGGGTGCTGGAGAAGATTCCTGCCAGTCCCTTGGACTGCAAGACGATCCAACCGGTCAGTCCTAGAGGAGATCAACCCTGATTGCTCTTTAGAAGGCCAGATCCTGAAGAGGAAACTCAAGTACTTTGGCCACCTCATGAGAAGGAAGAAGGACTCCCTGGAGCAGAGCCTCATGCTGGGAACAATGGAGGGCAAGAGAAGAAGGGGACGACAGAGAAGGAGGTGGCTGGATGGAGTCACCCAAAAAGTCGGTGTGAGTTTAAATGGACTCCGGAGGATGGTAGAGGACAGGAAGGCCTGGAGGAACGTGGTCCATGGGTCAGACATGACTTTGCAACTAACAACAACAAATAAGACAGCCAACTTCAAGCCAAAGCCCAGTGGGAATAACCAAGAGCAGAGCTTCTTGTTGAGCTGGAAGGTTTTCCTACCACTTTATTTCTGCCCCCAATATATACAGATTTCATTTGTACAATTTAATAATATACAGCACTTTTATATTAAGTGTGTATGTGTCTGTCTCTATATATATTTGTAGGTCGGATATTCACACAGAGGGTAAACCAAACCCGTATGTCCCTCCTTGGGAAGGGAAAACACCCGGGGGAGGGTGGGTGGGGGAATTCATCTGCCCCTTCCAAAACCTGCAGGGAGTGTGCAGTTTTCCTATGAAACCTGGAAAAGTTCACGGAAAGAAAATTGGAAGTCTTCGCTGGAGTCAAGATCGGAGGTGCGAAAAAGAGGGGGTGTCAGCTTCAGTCGACGGCTGTCAAAACACCGCTGGGCGAGGGGGGAATTTGGAGACTACGAAATCGGTTAAAAATCTGGTGGGCTCAATAGCCATACGTGTCCCTCCCCTCCCCGGTGGTCCCCGTCGTCCACCATTCCATGCCGAAAACGGAAGGCAGGAAAAAGCGAAAACGACCGCGCTATAAAATCAACGGGATTTGCCACAGGAGTAACGTGCTGTCGCTTTCGCTGCTCGACGGGGGGCCGGCCGTTGGCGTTGAAGTTGCGGTAACCCCTTCCTCCCGAAATCACAGCCAGGGAAGAGATCTCCTTCCGGTGAGACTCCTTCGCGCACGGCCGGCTTCGGACCCAAACGTCCGGATCATCTGCCATTTCATAGATGGAGCCGTCTTCCTCGGTGTGTTCCAAAGAATTCCCGCCGGCTGGCGAAGGCGTGTCCTTCACAGAAAGCAACTGCCCGGGTAAGTGATTCGTGGATCGGAGCCGGTACTGCAGGAGGATGCCCTTTTTACGGATTTCCCTAGTGGAGGAACTCTCCGGGGCGGACACATCGGAGGTGCGAGCTCCCGGGCTGGGGTGCGTGTCCTCTGCCAATGGCCCTCCGTCTGCGGTTGCTTCATCTTCTTTGTCGCTCTTCAAGACCTCGGGAGCCAGAGTGCTGAAGGCCACGGCCAGGAAGTCCACGGGGCCCCAGTGGCCGTTGAGCGAAACCATCCCCTTCCCTGGGCAATGAAGAGAAGGCTTTTGATTAAATAGAAAGGCTGCTAGAGATGAGCCAAACTCCGAAGCAGAGCTGGATCCACAGCCGTGTCAGCCGAAGCCGGAGAGATTTGGGAAGGAAAGTCATTTCTCCAAAACGCAGAGAAATTCGGTTGTTATCTCTGAGCAGAAGCGACAAGGAGTCATGCAGAAGAGCAGGAGAAGAGAAGAAGGAAAAAGAGGAAGACAAAGAGAGAGGACGAGGAAGAGAAGGAAAGGAATAAAGAGAAAGAGAGAGAATGAAAGGAATATAGAAAGAGAGAGAGAGAGATAGAAAGAGATAAAGTTATAGAGAAGGAGAAAGAGAAGGAAAGGAATAGAGAGAAAAAGAGAGAGAGAAAGATATAAAGGAGAAAGAGATATAGAGAAAAGAAGAAGAATAGAATGGAATAGAATAAAAGAGTTGGAAGGGATCTTGGAGGTCTTCTAGTCCAACCCCCTGCTTATAGGCAGGAAACCCTATAACATTTCAGAGAAATAGTTATCCAACATCTTCTTAAAAATGTCCAGTGTTGGAGCATTCACAACTTCTGGAGGCAAGTGTTCCACTGATTAATTGTTATAACTGAGAAAGAGATGTAAAGGAATAGAGAAAAATAAATAGAAAGAGATAAAGATATAGAGAAGGAGAAGGAGATATAGAAAGAGGAGAAAAGGACAAGAAAGAGAGAGAGACAGATAACGATATAGAAAAAGAAAAAGATATATAGAGAAGGAAGGAGACAGAGAAGGAAAGGAATAGAGAAAGATAGAGATATAGAAAGAGATAAAGATATAGAGGAGGAGATAAAGATATAGAGACGGTGAAAGATAGAGAAAAACAGATATAGAGATAGAAAGAGATAAAGATATAGAGAAGGAGAAAGATATATATAGAGAAGGAAGGAGAGAGAAGGAAAGGGATAGAGAAAGAGAAAGATATAGAGAGAGGGAAAGGGAAAGAGATAGAGGGACAGAGATGTAGATATAGAGAAAGAGAGAGACAGATAAAGATATAGAGAAAGAAAAAGATATATAGAGAGAAGGAAGGAGACAGAAGGAAAGGAATAGAGAAAGATAGGTAGAGAGATAGAAAGAGATAAAGATATAAAGGAGATAAAGATATAGAAAGAGATAAAGATATAGAGACGGAGAAAGATAGAGAAAGACAGATGGAGAGATAGAAAGAGATAAAGATATAGACGGAGAAAGATAAAGACAGATAGAGAGATAGAAAGATATAGAGAAGGGGAAAGATATCTATAGAGAGAAGGAAGGAGACAGAGAAGGAAAGGAATAAAGAAAGAGAAAGATATAGAGAGAGGGAAAGGGAAAGAGATAGAGGGACAAAGATGTAGATATAGAGAAAGAGAGAGAGCGCTAAAGAGGAAGAGAAAGGAAGGAAGGAAGATGGGGAAAGGAACAATTGCAAAGCAAAAGAGACATTCCACCCTCCAAATCGATTCTTCCGCGAGATCAAATCTGCGAGAATCTCTCGCCGCAAAAGAGAGCAAGAAAACTCGGGTTAGTTCCTGGCATGCCAAGCCAGGAAAGATTTTTAAAAACTGGATTACGGCAAAGAGGCTTCAAGCGTCCTTAGGACTCCCTCCCTGTGATCAAGGTGGCTTCTTCCGCCTTACCTGTGATTTTGGGGATCCCCTCCAGCCTGGGCACGGGCAACAGAACCAGAATGCCTTGGTCGGTGCCAATCCAGAGCAGGCCCTGGCAGATGAGAAGGCTGGTGACTCGGACATTCTTCTGCCCTGCAGAACGAAAGAAGGAACCGGCCGTTAAGCGGAAGAAGGAAGCTCCTGCGGGGGGTCAGCAACATTAAACACGCAGAGCCACCAAGATCCTAACTGGAAACCCCCCGTTCAATTCTGGAGCCGACCGGAAGTCCGGTTCCCCCACCACCACCACCATAGAGTCTCCTCCTAGCGCGGCTTCCTTTTTCCTCTACCTGTCCTAACTAAAAGCCCTATCAACTGTGAAGCCGATCGGCAACAGGGAGCTGCAGCAGAGGGATGAAAGTGCCACATGCGGCTCCGGAGCCGCAAGTTGCTGACACCTGGTCTGCGGGGGTTGTCCGCCATCTAAAGCCCATCATCCTGAGCGGTGGGAATGGGCTCCGTACCCTGGGAGCCACAGCTTCTCCTCCTGGCTTGCAAAAGGGAGAGAAAACTACTTCCTTCTTCCTCCTCCGCCCTCTTGAAAGAAATCGTCCTGAGTTTGCAGAGCGTATAGGGAGTCTTCAACTTACGACCATAATTGGAAGTGGAACTTCTGTTGCTAAGCATGAATTAAGAGAGTCACACCCAATGTTATGGTTTTTGCTACGGTCATGAAGCAAATCGCCTGCGGTGGCCTAGAGGTGGAGCTCTCGCCTCACAACCAGGAGGTCGAGAGTTTGATCCTAGGTAGAGGCAGATATTTCTCTCTCTGGGCACCATGGGAAAATATCTGCTGAACGAAACTCCGCATCGGCAACAGGAAAGGCATCTGGCCAGTAAAAAAAAAAGTCCGCTCAATTCAGTTGCCCAGACTCCACCCCAAAAAGGATTCTGGGGTCATTCAAAGAAGACGATTTAGCAAATCACCATGGTTGTTAAGTGACTCGGCTTCTCCCATTCACTTTGCTCGTTGGAATCTGGCTAGGTCACAACTAGCGATCACGTGACACTGGCACATCGTCATAACTACAGGGAGTCTTCGACTTACAACTATTCGCTTAGTGACAACAGCACTGGATGTATGACCATTTTTCACACTTACGATGGTTGCAGCATCCCCGGGGTCGCGTGACTCAAAATTTGGATGCTTGGGCAACTGGACCCCTATTGATGATGGGGAAATACCCACCCCCCCAATCCCAGGGGGGGTCATTTGATTCCCCTTTTGTGACCTTCCGTCAACGGGGAAATCCAACTTCGCTTAACAACCGTATTCCTAACTGAACAATGGCAGCAGCTCAATTAATGACGGTGGCCATAAAGATCGTACCGTGGGGCAAAACTCACTCAACAACTGTCTTGCTTGTCACTGTGTTAATTGTTTGCTAGCCGAACTGATGAGTTACTGCGCAGGTCATAGGCCTTTATCAGCAAGTGATGTACTGCGCCTGCTCTCACACATTCCAGAGACTTCTTTCCTTTTGATCTTCTGTTCGTCTGCCAAGAAGGTGGGCGACAAACTGCTCTTGCCAAAATGTAACAATTAGATAGATTTGTTAATTTTCTTATTTTTCTTATTTTCATATTAAAAGTTTTGTTTTCATTAGAACTTGTTATACCTTACTTTCGCTTTCTTGAGGATATGCTGTTTGGAAAAGCCAATCGATCTAAGACCTCATTAGCTCAGGGTGAAATTTCCCCTGACATTGCTTAGCAACAGAAATGTTGGGCTCAATTGTGGTCGTACGTCGAGGACCAATGCAAAGGAAAAAAATTGAAGATTCTCCGGTGGGGGGGTGGGCTCCAGGTGAAAGTATAACAAACAACTCTGTGAATTAACACATTTTTCAGCCATAAGGTGCCACTGACCAGCTCGAGTTTTCCATGTCATAAAACCAAGGGAAAAATGGAAATGGCCCTCCACCCCCAACCCCCCACCCCATTTCAGCAGACAGCTACCTCTCCATGGCCCCAAACCCACCCAGGCCCAAACCCAGCATCGATCCAGAGAAGAGGCTGCCTTATCTAATTTTAATTAATTTATTCTCGCCAACCTGGCTTCCCCACACAAAACCTGCCTTCCCAAAGCCGCTCACATTTTAAAAAACCCAGACAGGCGTCCAGCGATATTGGCCACAAATCCAGTTATCAGAACAAGAAAGATAGTGAGAGAATGCGGGGGGGGGGGGGGGGGGGGGGAAGAGATGAGATAGAGAGGGAGGGAGGGAGAGAGAGGGGGAGAGAGAGATGAGATAGATAGATAGATAGATAGATAGATAGATAGATAGATAGATAGATAGATGATAGATAGAGATTAGATAGATAGATAGATAGATAGATAGATAGATAGATAGATAGATAGATAGAGATTGATAGAGATAGAAAGAGATCAAGATAGATATAGAGATAGATAGATAGAAATAGAGCTAGATAGATAGATAGATAGAAAGAGATAGAGAGATGAGAGATAGAAATAGAGATAGATAGATAGATAGATAGATAGATAGATAGATAGATAGATAGATAGATAGATACAAAGAGGTAGATAGAGATAGAGATAGATAGAAATAGAGATAGAAAGATGATAGATAGATAGAAATAGAGCTAAATAGCTAGATAGAAAGAGATATAGATAGATAGAAATAGATAGATAGATGAGAGATAGAAATAGAGATAGAGAGATAAACAGATAGAGATATAGATAGAGATATAGATAGAGATAGATAGAAATAGAGATAGATAGATAGATAGATAGATAGATAGATAGATAGATAGAAAGAGATACATAGAAAGAGACAGAGAGATGAGAGATAGATAGATAGATAGATAGATAGATAGATAGATAGATAGATAGATAGATAGAAAGAGATATAGAAAGAGATATAGAAAGAGATAGAAAGAAATATAGATGCATAGAAAGAGATAGAGATGAGAGATAGAAATAGAGATAGATAGATAGAAAGAGATAGAAAGAGATATAGATAGATAGAAAGATAGATAGATAGATAGATAGATAGTTAGATAGATATATAGATATATAGAAAGAGATAGAAAGAGATATAGATAGATAGAAATAGATAGAGAGATGATAGATAGATAGATAGATAGATAGATAGATAGATAGATAGATAGATAGATAGATAGATAGATATAGATAGATAGATGATAGATAGATAGATAGATAGATAGATAGATAGATAGATAGATAGATAGATAGATAGATAGATAGATAGATAGATAGATAGATAGATAGATAGATAGATAGATAGATAGAGATAGATAGATAGATAGATAGATAGATAGATAGATAGATAGATAGATAGATAGATAGATAGATATAGATAGATAGATAGATAGATAGATAGATAGATGAGATAGATAGATAGATAGATATGGAAAGAGATAGACATAGATAGATAGATAGATAGATAGATAGATAGATAGATAGATAGATAGATAGATAGATAGATAGATAGATAGATAGATAGATATGGAAAGAGAGACATAGATCGAGATAGAGAGATAGATAAATATGGAGATAGACATAGATCGAGATAGAGAGATAGAGATAGATAGATAGATAGATAGATAGATAGATAGATAGATAGATAGATAGATAGATATCAAAAGAGATGGACATAGATCGAGATTGAGAGATAGATTTGTAGTTATGTAGGTTTGGGTGGGTTCCCCCCCCCCCCCAAATCCGTCTAATTAGAAAGGATGACCAAGTGGTTTTGGATGCTGTTTGAACCGTCTGGCAAAGCCGAGGAAAAAAACCAGAGGGCCCAGCCGCAGGAAAATGATATTTCAGATCAATCCACCCTCCGCAGAGCCCAGAAGACGTCGGTTGCGAATGCGTTGTGACCTTTCCTTGTTTATTTATAGCCCGAACTCTAGCAGAGGCTTAGAAATTTTATAATGAAAAAGCTAATACAAAAAGTATATCCAGCCCTGGGAAGCCTCTTTGGGGGGGAAAAAAACAAGGCACCACCAAGGCTGAATCATTCTCATCGCCTTGCAGGTTGAAGTCCCTGAGCATGCACAGAGTTCCCTCTGGACTCCTTTCCAACTGGAGGGCCCCCTGCTTTAATCCAGGAAACACCCCCCCCCCCATATCTTGGGGGGAAAAAAGAGCCTGGTTTTTTTTTTCATGTTCCCCTCCGCCTTTTATGATGTATTTTAATTGCAAATTGGTGTTGAAAAAAAAACCCAGGAGAATTTGGAAGCAGGGAAGGAAGTAAAATCGGTAATAAAGGTAAAGATTCCCCTCGCACGTATGTGCTAGTCGTTCCCGACTCTAGGGGGCGGTGCTCATCTCCGTTTCAAAGCTGAAGAGCCAGCGCTGTCCCAAGACGTCTCCGTGGTCTTGTAGCCGGCATGACTCAACACCAAAGGCGCACGGAACGCTGTTCCCTTCCCACCAAAGGTGGTTCCTATTTCTCTACTTGCATTTTTTATGTGCTTTCGAACGGCGAGCTTGGCAGAAGCTGGGACAAGTCACGGGAGCTCACTCCGTTACGCGGCTCTGAGCTCGTCAATCAGAAAGGTCGGCAGTTTGGCGGTTCGAATCCCTTAACGGAGGGACTCTATCGGCCTACCTTCAAGGGTTGTTCGGAGGATAAAAGGGACGACCAGCTATTGGCGAACAAACCCCTCTGAATTCAGCAGCAGAATTTTGAAACACCCTCTACCCCCCTTTTCACCCCCAAAAATCAAAGAGGGAGGGAGGAGTATAGGGCATAGGGTCTCCTGCTTGAGCAGGGGGTTGGACTAGAAGACCTCCAAGGTCCCTTCCAGCTCTGTTATTCTGTCATTCTGAGTGCTGGAGACAAATAAATATTTTATCCGCAGACTTAAAGCTGCAATGTCAGACCAAGCAACCTATCAGCCAATATACAAATTTTAAAAGGCTGCTTCTGTTAGGCAGAAGCCTTTATTAATAGCCTGTCTAGTTTAAAAAAGATGAGGGGAGCTTAAGTTCAAAAATACATTAATACCAAAAATACTTACACCGCGGAAGGAGAGCCGCCGTGATAAATTTTTTAAAATACGGCTCTTGCGCGACATTTTTTTTTTTAAAGGAGAGAGGGAAAAAAAAGAAAAAGAAAACAACCACGGAACACTTAATACAAGTAATGCATTTAAGCACTAATTATACAATTACTTCTCGCTAAGGAGTGGGAAAGAGAGGAGGGAAGGCTGGGAGGGAGGGGGGGCAGGAAAAGATTAATGGAGAATTTACAGTGGCTTTAATCGGCCACTTTTTCCCCCTTCGCGAAGCCGAAAATCCTCCCTCCTTCATGCCACCCTGGGCCGCGTGCCCAGGCCTGCATTTGCCACTCTGGGGTTGGGGGGGGGGCACCTGATGTATTTTCTGGGTGCCCATTTCAAGTCCTTATTAAAAGAGAAGGAGTTGGTGAAAACAGTACATAGATTCCAGAAAAATAGAACTCAAAACTCAGAAGACGTTCGTTAGCGTCTTTTCCAACTAATAAATGTTATGAACAGGAAGAAACTTTGGGGATGTGGTGGCCCGTCAGTAGAGCTGGCCGCAGATTCAGACAGTGAGGAGGGTTGGGGAGGAACATGGGCCAGTCCTGGAGTCTGGGGAAGGCTCTGTGGAGGGTTCTGTGTCGGAGGCAGAGAGAGGGCCAGGGCCGTCTGACAGTTATCAGCTGCCTTCGGAGTCAGACATCAGTGGGGCAGACAAACAGCTGGAGCCTGTTCCCAGTGTGTGCATGGGCAGAGTTGCCAGATGAAGGGAACAGCTAAAGAACAGGGGTAGACTTGGGAGGAAGGCCACAGGGGGACGATGAACGGCCCCTCCCAGAGGACATAAAAGAGGAGCAAAAGGGGAGGGGAGTTTGCAGGAGACAATTAGTTTACTTCATTGGTTGGTGGCTCTCCAAGACTCCTGGCCAAGTTCTGCAGATATTACAGATTCGAGATTACAGATTCAAGAAAGCAGCTCTTCTTGATGGCCTCTGAGTACCTCTAGAATCCATAAATACATACAGATGTTGTGGCCCACCAGTGGAACTGGCAGCAGATTTGGACAGTGAGGAGGTTGGGGAGGAACCTCGGCCAGTCCTGGAGTCTGGGGAAGGCTCTGATGAGGGCTCTGTGTCGGAGGCAGAGAGTGGGCCAGGGCCGTATGCCAGTTATCAGCTGCCTTCGGAATCAGACATCAGTGGGGCAGAAGAACAGCTGGAGCCTGTTCCCAGTGTCTGCATGTGCAGAGTTGCCAGACGAACAGGGGTCGACTTGGGAGGAAGGCCACAGGTGGATGATGATTGGCCCCTCCCAGAGGACGTAAAAGAGGAGCGAAAGGGGAGTGGAGTTTGCAGGAGACAATTAGTTCGCTTAATTGGTTTGTGACTCTCTGAGTCTCCTTGCCCAGTTTTGCAGATATTGGCCTGGCAGCTCTCCAAGCCAGAGAAGGTCTGTGACTGTAAATCCTCCCTTGAAAGACTTTGCTGGATGTGAATGAGCAGAATTCAGAGTCAATTAATAAAAGGGGTTTTTGTTGGGACAAGGAGTTTGCTTCAGGCTCTTGGGAAGCCTCGGTCAGAACAGGGTAGCTTCCTCACACACCCAAACAGTGGCTAGACTGATGTAGGATTAAAATTGGGGAGATCTGGGGTGGGGTGTTAGGTGGGCGATAGATACCTGGGCATTTACCTGTACAGGTAAGACAGCATCTCATCATCTGTCACGTTATAAAAAATACCCGTTGTGTTTGTTGAGAGGCCCTGAGACCTTTTTAAGGGGTGTAAATGCAGCAATCTAGAATAATTTTCCACAAATGGTGAGGAGTCAGCAGGTCTGCCAGAGGTCATCTAGTCCAACCCTCAGCTGTGCGCAGGGAAACCAACTCGAATATTCGTGCAAGATAGAGAAGCCCAGTTTATCTGTAGCTAGAATATTCTATTCTTGGACAGACCTATTCATGGGGACAACTTGTTCCTTGTATTTCAGAGAATGATGGGTAGCAGAAGAGAATTCCAGGGCTACCTAACTGTACAGATAGTCCTCGATTTATGGCCAACTGTATCGACCGTTTGAAGTTACTACAAATCCCCAAACCTACTTATGATTAGTTCCTGACGTCTACCATGACTTCCTGGTAATCACATAACTGCATTTGATTGAGATTTACAATGTTTTTTTTCCAGGGGGTGGCTTAAAGACCATGTTGTTTTGCTTAACTGCTGCAAATCTTCTATAAATATAAAAACGTGTGTGTGTACCAGCATAACTCTGGAACGCCTGGAGCAATTTCAACCAAACGTGGTACACAGATGACTTACTCTCTGGAAACAAATATTGTGGGGGTAAGACATCCCTAACACCCCTCGGTGTGTGTGTGTTTGTTAAGATACAGCCTGTTGTGCCTTAAAACGGCTTCTACCGTACTAACGTAAAATGGCTTCTACTGTGCAGCGCAGTGGAGTTGCCATGGTAACGGCTTCACAGTACTTCACAAGGCGCCTTCCTCTGGTAAGGGGGAAAATCCAACGTTAGAAATTACGTTTGGTCTGCACATTTCCCCCCTATAAATAAATAGTAGTTCATAAAATTGGGTCCAGTCAAGGGATGACCTGCTTTACGACCGGGCTCAATTACAGTCACAACTCAAGGACAACCTGAATTGGTTTTTCCTGCCGTGGACCTTTATGGTTTCCAGTATTTCAGCCTACCTGGGAGGACCGCTGTAGTTCGGGTAGCCACATTGATATCCTGCAGAAGCTCCAGCGTCTCCGTGTGGAAGAGACGTATGGAAGACCCCGAGGAGAAGGCCATCCACACCCCACTGCCGGCCTTGATCATATGGGTCACGTTGCTCTCCTCTTCCGGGTGGACCTCGAATATTTGCTGTGGACGAAGAAAAGGGAGAATCGGACATCGGCGGGCAACGAAGCGAACGGGTTGTGCAGCTTTTGTGTGTGAGTGATCGCTTTCTCACATCCCACGAGGAAACGTGTTTCCTTTTAAGCGGGACAGAAGGTGGGAGCAGCCCCCTTTTTAATGCCTCTGTTACAAACTCGGAATATTACCCGGAAAATGCTGACACAACCCTTCCCGCGGTGGCATTTAAGTACCTCAACATGTCTCTCTGTAAAAGCAGAGCTCCGATCAATCCCGCTGGGCGGCTGGGGAGACGTAAAACCTTGCATTAGTGTTGACAAGGCAGTGAATGCCACCTGACAACAAAGTGCCAAGCAGAAGGAGGAGACGGCAAGAGACAGAGGTGGCAACGGAGAAAGAAAGGAAACTGAGGCATTGTTTCTATATGAAAAGGAAAGCAGATTTCATCTTCCCTAAGGATAGCTGTGCCTTCGCTCTGTTTACACATCTGTGTATCCAGAGGTGGTATTCAGCCAGTTCTGACCGGTTCTGGAGAACCGGTAGCGGAAAGTTTGAGTAGTTAGCAGAACCGGCAAATACCACCTCTGGACGGCCCTGCCCCCGATCTGTTCTTTGCCTCCTGAATCCCAGCTGATTGGCTGGGCCTTCTTCTGTTGCCCTGCACAGGAGAACGAAGCTGGAAAGAAGGTTAGTGGGGTGGGGAGGGAATGGGGATTTTGCAGTATCCTTCCCCTGGAGTGGGGAGGGAATGGGGATTTTGCAGTATCCTTCCCCTGGAGTGGGGAGGGAATGGGGATTTTGCAATATCCTTTCCCCTGGAGTGGGGAGGGAATGGGAATTTTGCAGTATCCTTCTTCCAGGAGTGGGGAGGGAATGGGGATTTTGCAGTTTCCTTCCCCCAGGAGTGGGCAGGGAATGGGGATTTTGCAGTATCCTTCTTCCAGGAGTGGGGAGGGAATGGGGATTTTGCAGTATCTTTCCCCTGGAGTGTGGAGGGAATGGGGATTTTGCAGTATCCTTCCCCTGGAGTGTGGAGGGAATGGGGATTTTGCAGTATCCTTCCCCTGGAGTGGGGAGGGAATGGGGATTTTGCAGTATCCTTCCCCTGGAGTGGGGAAGCAATGTGGATTTTGCAATATCCTTCCCCAGGAGTGGGGGGGGGATGTGGATTTTGCAGTATCCCTCCCCTGGAGTGGGAAAGGAATGGGGATTTTGCAGTATCCTTCCCCTGGAGTGGGGAAGGATGTGGATTTTGCAATATCCTTCCCCGGGAGGGGGCGGAATGTAGATTTTGCAGTATCCTTTCCCAGGAGTTTGGAGGGAATGGGGATTTTGCAGTATCCTTCCCCCAGGAATGGGATTTTGCAGTATCCTTTCCTCAGGAGTGGGGAGGGAATGAAGATTTTGCAGTATCCTTCCCCTGGAGTGGGGAGGGAATGGGGATTTTGCAGAAACATTCCCCTGCCACACTCACTAAGCCACGCCCACAGAACCAGTAGTAAAAATGTTTGAATCCCACCACTGCATGTATCTATGTGTGTCAATTTGGCTACTCCCTCTACAGAGGAACTGGGATGGCCAGTCATCCTTCTCTGTGCCAACGTGCAGCATTGGTTCAATCTGAAGTCACAACTGGCACAGGGAGAGCATCCCCGAACCGGGCATGAGTTTGTCTAATGAAGAATAGAATGGAAAACCTTTGTAGGGTGGCGGATATTTGCACGGGTAGGGCGCAAATGATGCTGTTAAATCCAGCGTTGCCCAAAAAAGTAGGGAGAAAGGAGCAGGAGAAAGAGGGAGAGGGCATCTCTGCCATTCTGAGTGGGCACCTGCATCCACGCAGGGACAGTGCCACACAGTGGCCAGCCCTGAGGAGTCACAGCACCAGACAGGAGAAATTTTGGAACAGAGAATAACAGACTTGGAAGGGACCTTGGAGGTCTTCTAGTCTGACCCCCTGCACGAGCAGGAGACCCTACACCAATCCAGACAAGTGACTGTCCAGTCTCTTCTTAAAAACCTCCAGTATTGGTGCGCACACACAACTTCCGAAGGCAGTTTCTGTGCCACTAGTTAACTGATCTGGGGTTATAGAATTATGAGAATAATGGAGTTGGAAGGGACCTTGGAGGTCTTCTAGTCCAACCCCCTGCACTGTTCTGAGTGAGGCTTCCCAAGGACATGGAGCAAACTCCTTGTCCTGACAAAAAAACCCTTTTATTAATTCATTGTCAATTCGGCTCATTCACATCCAGCAAAGTCTTTCGAGGGAGGATTTACGGTCACAGACCTTACCTGGCTTGGAGAGCTGCCAGGCCGATATCTGCAGAACTTGGCCAGGAGTCTCGGAGAGTCACGAACCAATGAAGCGAACTAATGGTCTCCTGCAAACTCCACTCCCCTTTCGCTCCTCTTTTATTTCCTCTGGGAGGGGCCATTCATTATCCAACTGGGGCCTTCCTCCCAAGTCGATCTTTGTTCCTTAGCTGTTCTCTCTGTCTGGCAACTCTGCGCATGCACACACTAGGAACAGACTCTGCCTCACTGATGTCTGACTCTGAAGGCAGCTGATAACTGGCATACGGCTCTGGCCCTGTCTCTGCCTCTGACACAGAGTCCTCATCCGAGCCTTCCCCAGACTCCAGGACTGGCCCATCTTCCTCCCCAACCTCCTCACTGTCCGAATCTGCTGCCAGCTCCACTGGTGGGTCACAACAAGAGTTGGAAGGGACCTTTGAGATCTCCTAGTCCACCCACCTGCTCAATCAGGAGATCCTCTACCATTCCAGACCAATTGCTGTCCAGTCTCTTCTCCAATACCTCCAGTGTGGGAGCACCCACAAGCTCTGGAGGAAGCCCTTCCACTGGTTAATTGTTCTCCCTGTCAGGAAATTCCTCATTGCAGCGAGAGAACAGTTAATCAGTGGAACGGCTTTGGATTTCCAAGCTCAATCGAGACACACTTAAAGGGAGACCTACCTGAGCCTTAAGGCTGACGGCATCGAAGGCGGTGACTTGATTGCCACAGCTGGCCCATACGGCATCATCCAAGGTGAGCAGCGTCCGCACGGGGGCCAGCCCAACCGCCAGGATGGTGGGCTCAACGTCGGCATCCCACAGGCCTCCTGCAACAGGGAAAAAGAAAAGCGGATAAGACCAAAATCGAAGGAGGAGAATTAGAAGGCTGCCCTTTCAACGCCTACAACGTGCAGTGTTTTGGGGACCTCAACCTCACTTTCAAAAGCTAGTTTTCGCAGGAACCCCTAAAGTTTGTCTCACGCCTGCTGAGAAGTGAAGACGTCTAGTGAAGAGAAGGACCAGGGGAGACAGGAGAGCAGCCTTCCAATATTTGAGGGGCTGTCGTAGAAAGGAGGGGGTCAAGCTATTCTCCAAGGCACCCGAAGGTCAGACAAGGAATAATGGATGGAAACTGACCAAGGAGAGATTCAGCCTAGAAATAAGGAGACATTTTCTGACAGGGGGAGCAATCAACCCATGGAACAGAAGTTGTGGGAGCTTCATCCCTGGAGGCTTTCAAGAAGAAACTGGACTGCCATCTGTCAGAAATGGTGTAGGATCTCCTGCTTGGGCGGAGGGTTGGACTAGATGACCTACAAGGTCCCTTCCAACTCCTGTTCTGTTTGTTCTGTTCTGTTCTACTCTATTCTATATTCTACGCTACTCTCTATTCTATTCTATTCTATTCTATTCTATTCTATTCTTTCTATTCTATTCTGATCTATTCTACTCTATTCTACTGTACTCTATATTCTATTCTACTTTCTATTCTATTGTACTTTCTATTCTATTCTATTCTATTCTATTCTATTCTATTCTATTCTATTCTATTCTACTGTACTCTATATTCTATTCTATTCTATATTCTATTCTATTCTATTGTACTCTATATTTTATTCTATTCTACTTTCTATTCTATTCTACTTTCTATTCTATTCTACTGTACTCTATATTCTATGCTACTTTCTATTCTATTCTATTCTATTCTATTCTATTCTACTGTATTCTATATTCTATTCTATTCTGATAAATTCTATTCTATTCTACTGTACTCTACTCTCTATTCTATGCTACTCTCTATTCTATTCTATTGTATTCTGATCTATTCTATTCTACTGTACTCTATATTCTATTCTACTTTCTATTCTATTCTACTTTCTATTCTATTCTACTGTACTCTATATTCTATGCTACTCTCTATTCTATTCTATTGTACTCTCTATTCTATTTTACTTTCTATTCTATTCTATTCTATTCTATTCTATTCTATTCTATTCTATTCTATTCTATTCTACTGTACTCTATATTCTATTCTATTCTATTCTATCTATTCTATTCTATTCTATTCTGATCTATTCTATTCTACTGTACTCTATATTCTATTCTATTCTATTCTGATCTATTCTATTCTATTCTATTCTATTCTGATCTATTCTATTCTACTGTACTCTACTCTATATTATATGCTACTCTCTATTCTCTTCTATTCTACTGTACTCTACTCTATATTCTATGGTATTCTATTGTATTCTATGCAAGACTGGAGGCTAAAGCATAGGATGAACGGTTGCAGGAACTGGGCATGGCTAGTCTAGAGAAGAGAAGGACCAGGGGAGACAGGAGAGCAGTCTTCCAATATTTGAGGGGCTACCACAGAGAGGAGGGGGGGGTCAAGCTATTTTCCAAGGCACCCGAAGGCCAGAGAAGGAACAATGGATGGAAACTGAACAAGGAGAGATTCAACCTGGAAATAAGGAGAAATTTCCTGACAGTGAGAACAATCAATCCATGGAACAGAAGTTGCCTTCGGAAGTTGTGGGGGCTTCATCACTTGAGACTTTCAAGAAGAGATTGGCCTGCCATTTGTCAGAAATGGTGTAGGGTCTCCTGCTTGGGAGTTGGACTAGATGACCTACAAGGTCCCTTCCAACTCTGTTAATCCATTAGAGGTTCCGTTAGAGAAAATGACCCCTGTAGGAAATCTTCCCACCTGGTTCCAGAACTCAGAAATGCAAAACAGAAAACGATCTGTGAAGCCACAGAGCATAAGTCTAAATCTCTAATTATTATTTTTAGGTTCCTCCTCCAGTCTTGAAATTCTGTTTTCCCACTTTTGCACCGAAACGTCCTCAGCCTTGGCAGGATATTTACTTCTCTGGTCTGCCCTTTTAAAAATTCCTCCCGTTTCATTCTCCTGGAGACATGGGCTAAGTGCAGTGAATCTTTGCAAGCAGGACCGTTCTTAATTGATCGGAAGAGGAAAAAAACCCTTGGACCACTAAATTAAATTTCTCCGTTCGCTTTCTCCGCCACCATTCCTATAAACTCTTCTTTTCTCTCTCTCTCTCTCTCTCTCTCTCTCTCTCTCTCTCTCTCTCTCTCTCTCTCTCTCTCTCTCTCTCTCTCTCTCTCTCCAGGGCCTTTTATCGATTTAACATGTAGAAGAAATTGCACGCCAAAAAAAAAAAACCTTTACCGAAACACGGGGAAAAAGAGGTTCCTGGATGTCTCTCAATTTATGGGGTTTAAAAATGAAATATGACATGCCCTGTCTGCAAATTTCCCAAGCGTCCACGCCACAGAGTCTTCCCAGAGGGGTTTCTCGTAACGGTATTTCGGTGGTATTTCTCGGAATACGTCCACGGCGATTGTCAAAACACGGCGTTATCGTATCATGTCGCTTGTAACTCTCTCTTCTGAGCCAGGCTGCCTTAAAAAGCAAGAAGCGGCATCTTGGTCCTGGCAAAACCCCTTTTATTGACACGACTGTGAATTCCTTTCATTCACAGTTAGCAAGGCTTTAGCAAACAGACTTTTAGAGGAATGTTTATCCACACGAACCTTATATCGTTCGGAGAACTGCCAAATAACTATTTTCCAAACGCAGGGCAAGGCCACACTTGGCACAGAGTCACACACAGAATTTCCACTCTTGGCACGAATGAACGAATTGTTTCCTGCAAAAGCCCCCTCCCCATTGGCTCCTCTTTTGTTTCCTATGGGAGGGGCCAATCACCTCCAAGGTGTGGCTTTACTCCCAAGTCGACCCTGCTTCCTGAGTTGTTCTTGCCTTCTGGCAGCTGTGCGCATGCACACACTGGGAACAGGCTCCAGCTGTTCCTCTGCCTCACAGCTGTCTAACTCCCTCTATGCCTCCAATGCAGAGCTCTCGTCTGAGCTTTCCCCAGCCACCAGGAATGGCCCAGGTTCCTCCCCAACCTCCTCACTGTACGACTCTGCTGCCTGCATCCTTCACTCCAGGGGAAGGATACTGCAAAATCCCCATCTCCTCCCCACTCCAGGGGAAGGATGCTGCAAAATCCCCATTCCCTCCCCACTCCAGGCGAAGGATAATGCAAATCCCCATTCCCTCCACACTCCAGGAGGAGGATACTGCAAAATCCCCATTCCCTCCCCACTCCAGGGGAAGGATACTGCAAAATCCCATTCCCTCCCACTCCAGGGAAGGATACTGCAAATCCCATTCCTCCCACTCCAGGGGAAGGATACTGCAAAATCCCCATTCCCTCCCCACTCCAGGGGAGGATACTGCAAAATCTCCATTCCCTCCCCACTCCAGGGAAGGATATGCAAATCCATTCCCTCCGCACTCCAGGGGAGGATACTGCAAAATCCCCATTCCCTCCCCACTCCAGGGGGAGGATACTGCAAAATCCCCATTCCCTCCCCACTCCAGGGGAAGGATACTGCAAAATCCCCATTCCCTCCCCACTCCAGGGGAAGGATACTGCAAAATCCCCATTCCCTCCCCACTCCAGGGGAGGATACTGCAAAATCTCCATTCCCTCCCCACTCCAGGGGAAGGATACTGAAAAATCTCTATTCCCTCCCCACTCCAGGGGAGGATACTGCAAAATCTCTATTCCCTCCCCACTCCAGGGGAAGGATACTGCAAAATCCCCATTCCCTCCCCACTCCAGGGGAGGATACTGCAAAATCCCCATTCCCTCCCCACTCCAGGGGAAAGGATACTGCAAAATCCCCATTCCGTCCTCACTCCAGGGGAAAGGATACTGCAAAATCCCCATTCCCTCCCCACTCCAGGGGGAGGATACTGCAAAATCCCCATTCCCTCCCCACTCCAGGGGGAGGATACTGCAAAATCTCCATTCCCTCCGCACTCCAGGGGAAGGAGACTGCAAAATCCCCATTCCCTCCCCACTCCAGGGGGAGGATACTGCAAAATCCCCATTCCCTCCTCACTCCAGGGGAAGGATACTGCAAAATCCACATTCCCTCCCCACTCCAGGGGAAGGATACTGCAAAATCTCCATTCCCTCCGCACTCCAGGGGGAGGATACTGCAAAATCTCTATTCCCTCCGCACTCCAGGGGAAGGAGACTGCAAAATCCCCATTCCCTCCCCACTCCAGGGGAAGGATACTGCAAAATCCCCATTCCCTCCCCACTCCAGGGGAAGGATACTGCAAAATCCCCATTCCCTCCCCACTCCAGGGGAAGGATACTGCAAAATCCCCATTCCCTCCCCACTCCAGGGGAAGGATACTGCAAAATCCCCATTCCCTCCCCACTCCAGGGGGAGGATACTGCAAAATCTCCATTCCCTCCGCACTCCAGGGGAAGGAGACTGCAAAATCCCCATTCCCTCCCCACTCCAGGGGGAGGATACTGCAAAATCCCCATTCCCTCCTCACTCCAGGGGAAGGATATTGCAAAATCCACATTCCCTCCCCACTCCAGGGGAAGGAGACTGCAAAATCCCCATTCCCTCCTCACTCCAGGGGAAGGAGACTGCAAAATCCCAATCAGTCCAAAAAGTCCCGATCAGCTGGGACTCAGGAGGCAGAGAATAGATGGGAGCGGGGCCAGTCAGAAGTAGTATTTACCGGTTCTCCTGAACTACTCAAAATTTCCGCTACCCGTTCTCCAGAAGTGATCAGAACCTGCTGAATACCACACCTCTGACCTTCCCCCTCAAATGCCTCTGTTTCAATTGGCAGTAAATAAATAAGCTGGTGCAACAGGTTTCTTTCAACAGCAATGTTTTTGCCACCCGTGCCCTTAGTGGCAGATGAAACTGCTTGGCAGATACGTCCCCCTCTCTCTCTTCGCCCTAGCGCGCGCTTTAATTAAAAAAAACATAAACGGCTTATCAAAAGCTAATTAATAAGAAGCAACGTGTTGTTGGCAAGTGGCGCTCGGAAGCCCAAGCAGCGTAAACAGGCGTTTATAACCCCGGAACGGAGGGCAGACGAAGCCACAGATGGTGGGAGTTTAATGGGACGTGGAGAGGAATCGCTCCGGAAGAAAAGGAATCACGGATAGCCACCAAAAAGTAGAAAGAGGAGGATGAAGCCATGCCTGATGAGGAGTGGGGAACCGCGCTCGGTCCAAAGGAAAACCACGTTTTTGGGGGGCCAGGAGGAAGGATGAAACAGCAGAAATAAGAGACGGATCTCTGAGTTTTTCCTTCCTGCTCTCTGCCACTTTGCAGCAAAGTTGGAGAAAAACCAACGTTGGATGGGACTTGTAGGATTTCGGATCGGATGCTAACGATAAACGTATTCACCAGCTGGTGATGGAGAAGTCAAACGAACAAAGTAGCTGAAGGACGACCAGCATTTGGGGGTGATGCGAGCACTAAGACACCCCAAAGTGGACTTAGAAGTGAAATGTTGATTTGATACTTGGATTTGAACGATGGCAAGGAGGAGGAGGAAGAGGAGGAGGAGGAGTGGTGAAGGGGGCCTTGGTGCTCTTTGAACTTGGTGTTTTTCTTGCAGAGTTTCATTGTCTAACTAGGTAACATCAGTGGTAGAAGGGAGGGGGATTTTGCAGTGAGGAGGAGGAGGAGAAGAGGAGGAGAAGAGAAGGAGGAGGAGGAAGAGGAAGAGAAGAGAAGGAGGAGGAGAGAAGGAGGAGGAGAAGAGGAGGAAGAGAAGAGGAGGAAGAGAAGAGGAGGAGGAGAATAAGAGGAGGAGGAAGAGGAGGAGAAGAAGAGAAGGAGCAGGAGGAGAAGAGGAGGAGGAGGAAGAGAAGAGGTGGAGAAGAAGAAGAGGAGGAGGAAGAGGAGGAGAAGAAGAGAAGGAGCAGGAGGAGGAGAAGAGGAGGAGGAGGAGGAGAAGAGGAGGAGGAGGAGAAAGAGGAGGAAGAGAAGAGGTGGAGAAGAAGAAGAGGAGGAGGAAGAGGAGGAGGAGAAGAGAAGGAGCAGGAGGAGGAGAAGAGGAGGAGGAGGAGAAAGAGGAGGAGAAGAGGAGGAGGAGGAGAAAGAGGAGGAAGAGAAGAGAAGGAGGAGGAGGAGAGGAGGAAGAGAAGAGGTGGAGAAGAAGAAGAGGAGGAGGAAGAGGAGGAGAAGAAGAGAAGGAGCAGGAGGAGGAGAAGAGGAGGAGGAGGAGAAAGAGGAGAAGGAGAAGAGGAGGAGGAAGAGGAGGAGAAGAAGAAGAGGAAGATGAGCAGGAGGGGGGGAGATGGACAATGATTGTGGCTCTTTGGTGCTCTCTAACCTTGGTGGTTTTCTTAACAGACATTTCATTACCCAACTAGATAACATCATCAGTGTTGAAGGGAGTGGGGCTTGCAGAGGAGAGGAAGAGGGGAAGAAACTCTGGGCATTTTGGATCCGTGAACCAACCTGGTCAGATGACCCCACGTTCCAAGGGGCGCAGAAAGGGAAGGATTGAAAAGAAAGCAGATAAAAAAACAACAATAACTATTTTGCCGGAACGACAGGGCTCCCTCTCAAGACGAATGACACCCACGCAAGGTGAGACTGGCGCGGAGACCTACCAACTCCGGCTTGTCGGGGAGGATCGGAGTCAGCTCCAGCCAAAGCTGACAAAAGCCGGAGGATTAAAACCCAGCTGACAGATTTCGGCAGGAGTAAAACAGCCGCCTTCCCCAGGGCTGGGGAGAACTGACAGCCGATCAATAGGAAATTACGCAGCTTTCAAATTCGGCTTCTTTTTTTGTCTCCCGACCCACATGCCAGACGCCGCCTGCTGAAAGCCAATTAACGTTAAGTATTTTGGGTGTCCGTGGGGACGCGACGCGGGTAAACGCTCCGCCTTCCGGGGTTATGAACAAGCAGGAAATTAAAATAGATTTTAAATTAATTAATAGCACCTGGAAATAAAGTGGGAGTAAGACCTTCCCCTGGAGAGAACCTCGGAGGAGTGGTGGGGAGGACAGACACAAAAACTAGTTCTCCAAGGCGTCAAACTTAGAGTAAGGTAAAGCTTCCCCTCGCACATATGTCCTAGTCGTTCCCGACTCTAGGGGGCGGTGCTCATCTCCGTTTCAAAGCCGAAGAGCCAGCGCTGTCCGAAGACGTCTCCGTGGTCATGTGGCCGGCATGACTCAACGCCGAAGGCGCACGGAACGCTGTTCCCTTCCCACCAAAAGTGGTTCCTATTTTTCTACTTGCAATTTTTTAACGTGCTTTCGAACTGCTAGGTTGGCAGAAGCTGGGACAAGTCACGGGAGCTCACTCCGTTACGCGGCACTAGGGATTCGAACGGCCGAACTGCCGGCCTTTGTGACTTGCAAGCTCAGCGTCTTAGCCGCCTACAACTCAGAACAACAGACACACAAATGCATTTCCTACGGGCAGTCCTCGACTGACCACCACAACCAAGCTCCAAAATTGCCGTCACTAAGTGAGGCATTTGTTAAGGGGCGCTTTGCCCCCTTTTTAAGACCTCCCTCGCCCCAGTTATCAAGTGTAACACTGCAGATGTTGCGTTAGCAATGCAGTTCTTAAATGAATTTGGCTTTTCCCCGCCGATTTTTCTCACCCGAAGGTCACCAAAGGGGGATCGCGCGGGACACTGCGACCGTCCTAAATACGAGCCACTATCCTGAATTTTGATCATGTGACCACGGGGTTGCTGCAACGGTCATTAAGTGCGAAAACAGTCCCAAGTCACTTTTTTCTGTGCCCTTGTAACTTCGGTCAATAAATGAACTGTTGCGACTCAAGGATTAGTTGTACTATGTTTTTTTTTGGGGGGGGGGGGGCAGAAAGGCTGACCGCCAAAGAATGGAGGCCTTTGAACTCTGATGCTGGAGAGGAAGACTCCTGCACTGAGTCCCTTGGACTGCAGGGCCATCCAACCGGTCAGTCCTAGAGGAGATCAATCCTGGATGCTCTTTAGAAGGCCAGATCCTGAAGAGGAAACTCAAATGCCTTCTTTTTCAGAGCATAAGACGCACCTGAGTATAAGACGCACCAAGATTTTGAAGAGGTAAATTTGAAAAAAAACAGTTTTTGCACTCTGCAGGCGTCCCAAACCTTCTGCACACCTCACCTTCGGGGAGAGGGGGCGGTCTAGAAATCAAATAAATGAAATGAAATAAATGAAAATGTTTTGTGAAAAATGGGGCATGCAGAGAGTTTGAGAGGCCTGCAAAGTGCTCCTGGGGGCTGGGGGGGGGGGGCAAAATTGAGCAAAAACCGGCCTATTTTTCGTGAAAACGGGCCCATATTTTGACAAAAAAAGGGCATGCCTAGCCATTAGGAGGCTTGTAGAGTGCTCCTGGGGGCTGGGGGGGAAGCAAAAATGAGCAAAAAATGGCCCATTGTTTGCTCGTTTTTGCCCTCCCCAGCCCCCATGAGGACTTTGAAGGCTTCCCAAACCCTCTGCATGTCCATTTTTGTGAAGGGGGTGAGGTTTCTGGAGGCCAAAAATGCTGTATTCAGCGTATAAGATGAACCCAGATTTTCACCCTCTTTTTTGGGGGGGGAAAGAGGTCCGTCTTATACTCCGAAAAATACGGTATTTTGCCCACCTGATGAGAAGGAAGGACTCCCTGGAGAAGAGCCTAATGCTGGGAAAGAGGGAGGGCAAAGGATGAGCGCCAAAGAATGGAGGCCTTTTGAACTCTGGTGCTGGAGAAGAAGACTCCTGCGAGTCCCTCAGACTGCAAGGCCATCCAACCGGTCAGTCCTAAAGGAGATCAACCCTGGCTGCTCTTTAGAAGGCCAGATCCTAAAGAGGAAACTCAAGTACTTTGGCCACCTCATGAGAAGGAAGAAGGACTCCCTGGAGAAGAGCCTCATGCTGGGAACGATGGAGGGCAAGAGAAGAAGGGGACGGCAGAGAAGGAGGTGGCTAGATGGAGTCTCCGAAGCAGTTGGTGTGAGCTTCAATGGACTCCAGAGGATGGGAGAGGACAGGAAGGCCTGGAGGAACGTCGTCCATGGGGTCGCGATGGGTCGGACACAACTTCGCAACTATCAACAACCTTCCTAAAAGAAACTTAGTGGCGTGGATTGTATTACCTCCACACTTCTCAACCGCTTCTAGGACAAACTTGTCGAGATGCGGCTCAATGGGAAGTCCTCCACTTACGAACGGCCGCTTAGCGACTAATATCTAATTGACGACGGAGTATAATTCCACTTATTTTCACATCTCTAGGCTCCCAGGGAGAAAACCACTGCCATAACCCATGCAGATAATTCTTTGGTTCAAGAAAACTTAAAAATTCCACCAACTCTGTTTGTTTTTAAACAGACACCTCCCGGTAAGCCACGGATAGCACATCCAGAGTCCAAATTTTGGAACGATTCTCGCGAGGGTTGGGAAAAAAGGCTCTGTGCTGAAAATGCACCTTGAGATAGAAAAAATTCCAGGTATGAAAAAAAAGACGCTCACCGTTGATTCTGGCGTACACTGCCACCGTCCCGTTCTGGAGACCGGCAAAGAGGTGATCGGCGTTGTGCTTCAGGCAGAGGACGGGGTGGGCTCCAGGGGTCCGGCTGGTCAACAAACACTGGGCCCCTGTGTCCAGGCTGCTATAGGCCAGGATGCTGCAGTGGGAACAAAGCGACACTTAACCTTAAAAAAAACCCATCCTGAGCCATAAAGACCATTTGCTAGCGTTGAAAGGGCACCCCCCAGTGGCTGGCGAGGGAACTGCTGGAGTAGCTTCATCCCTTTTTCTTGAATTAAGACCGTTTGGGACCACTCCTCTGAACATGGGCAGAGTGCTTCTCCCTCCCCATTCCAAGGAAGTGCAATGGGGCTGGGTGGAGGGAGAGGACGGTTCAAAATCCGTGGATGGAAAAATCAAAGATCAGCAGCACGAGTCAAACTGCTGGTGACCTACCACTGCACCATCAAAGGTAAAGGTTCCCCTCGCACATACGCGCTAGTCGTTCCTGACTCTAGGGGGCGGTGCTCATCTCCGTTTCAAAGCCGAAGAGCCAGCGCTGTCCGAAGACGTCTCCATGGTCATGTGGCTGGCATGACTAAATGCCGAAGGCACACGGAACGCTGTTATCTTCCCACCAAAGGTGGTCCCTATTTGTCTACTTGCATTTTTTAACGTGCTTTCGAACAGCTAGGTTTGCAGAAGATGGGAGAAGTCACGGGAGCTCACCCCGTCACGCGGCGCTAGGGATTCGAACCGCCGAACTGCCGACCTTTCTGATCGACAAGCTCAGCGTCTTAGCCGCTGAGCCCCTGCATCCCTTATCCCACCCTTAATAATTGCCCAAATTGGTTGGACTGCAACTCCCATCATGCACCAACTTGCAAGAGGGGAGCTCAGGTGGAGCAAAGTAACAGGAGCTCACTCCATTATGCGGCACTAGGGATTTCAACCTCCGAACTGCCAACCTTTCTGATCGACAAGCTCAGTGTCTTAGCCACTGAGCCAACCATGTCCCTTTTAACACTGCACCATAGAGAGTATTTTAACTTACTGCTCCTGTGTCTGGTTTGCCAATTGCACAGTGGCACACACAGCTCCAGAAGGTTAACGTCATTGCCCAGAGGGTCATAGGTTGCCCCTCTCCTCTCCTTGGAAGAGCTTTGGAGCTCCCGCTGCCTTAAGAAGGTTCAAAAACGTTCTTAAAGATCCATCTCATCCTGGGCACCCTTTTGGGGGGGGGGGGGAACTATTACCATCTTGCAGCCGGTACAGGACAATAAAAAACAAGGACCAATAGGCTGAAAAAACAGCTTCTATCCCAGGGCAGGAAATATATTGAATTCTACCGTATAGGGCAGCGATGGCGAACCTTTTTTGGCTCTCGTGCCATAAGTGGGGGGAGCGCAGGGGGGTCGTGTGCAGGCGTGCCACACCAGTAATGCAATGCGCGACACCCCCCCGTGCACATGCGCGCACTACAGGCACGACCCCCCCATTTTTGCATGCTTTTTTTGCCCTCCCCAGGCTCCAGAGGCTTTATAGGAGCATGGGGAGGGCGAAAACAGCCTCCCTCTGCCCTCCCCGGAGGCTTCAGGGACCTTCAGGAGGCTTCCCTGAAGCCTTTGGAGCGCTCAAAACGACCTTCCGAGCAAACAGGAAGTCACTTCTGGTTTGCTCGGAGGGTCGTTTTGAGCGCTCCGAAGGCTTCAGGGACCTTCAGGAGGCTTCTCTGAACCCTCCAGAGCAGTCAAAACGACCTTCCGAGCAAACCAGAAGTCCGTTCCTGAACTACCGGTTTGCCCGTAGAGCCATTTTTTTGCGCTCCGGAGGCTTCAGGGAAGCTCATGAGGGCCTCCGGGGGGAGGCAGGGGAGGCTCTTTTCGCCCTCTCCCAGGCTCCTATAAAGCCTCTGGAGCCTGGGGAGGGCGAAAAATGGCTTTAAAAAAGGGTGAACTCAGCCGGCCAGCGCACGCATGCGCGCTGGCCAACTGACAGGGCAGCACCTCGCGTGGCCTGACAAATGGCTCCGCGTGCCACCTGTGGCACGCGTGCCATAGGTTCGCCATCACTGGTATAGTGCAATATTAATGCAATATCAAGGCTTTTCAATTCGGTTGTACAGAATGTGGATGTGTGTTTATGTTTTATTTTTAAGGTTATAATATACACGGAAGGTGGCATTTAATTTCGTTGTACGAGGTGCAATGACAATAAATTGATGTAAGCTCTGCATGTGGCATTTGATTGACCAGCCCAAAAGGAAGGCTAAACAGACAATATCACAATGGAGTGTCCTGCACAGACATGAGGGGCTTCCCAACTCTCCAAACCCCTCCTCCCCAATCATTTCCAGGGCCCCGGTGATTTCTCACCTGCCATCCTGCAGGCCGAGGCAAAGGGCAGGCTGAGCCGGAAACGACTGGTCAGCCGCAGCTGGAGACTCCTCGGCTCGCTCCTCTTCGGCCCTTTCGGGGATGTAGTCCAAGCAGAGAACCTGTGAGGCCACGGGGAAGGATCTGACCGTACGAGGCACTGACCGGTTCAGGGAAAATATCTCCACTTGACCCCCGGCGCCCTCCTGACCTCCTCCGACCTAGAGGAGCCAAAAAGAGTGAACACTGTCTTTTTTTTTTCTTCAATAGTATTGATTGAATTTTCCAACATTTAAAAGACAAAACACAAGGCCCAAAGTTAGACTTATAACAGCTATTCCATATCGGTATCAATATCTTCCGTAACAATCCTATTAACAAAACCTCTATTTCCATTTCGCTATCCTAAATTATATCCTTATTTCGGTTGCAATCGCGTCAAGTTAATATCATCTATTTCCTATACCTTTTACATTCTATGTATTCTACTTTTAACATTTTATACCCTGAGTTTTACGTTTACTCTCAATAATAATTAATAATAATTTATTAGATTTCTAGACCGCCCCCTCTCCCCGGAGGGACTCGGGGCGGTGTACAGGAATAAATTTAAAAACCATACAAACAATTGTATACATAGCTAAAAATCAAATTAAACAACCCCTGTACGAATTTATAAAAATTAAAAACAGACCATAAAACCAATCATGAAAATTTAGAAATAGAACTGAGGTGGGATAGGTGGAATTAGGCCAAGCCGGCTAGCTGGAACAGGTGGGTTTTAAGTTTCTGACGGAAGGAGCGGAGATCCGTAGCCATTCTAATGTCGGGGGGAAGGTCATTCCAGAGGGTTGGGCCCGCCACAGAGAAGGCCCTTCTCCTAGGCGTCGCCCGCTGGCACAGCCTAGTGGACGGCACCCGGAGGAGTCCCTCTCTGTGTGAGCGAATCGGCCGAAGGGATGTATGGGGCAGGAATACCATCTATTCCAGCTTTGATAGAACTCGGTTTCTTCCCTCTCCTTCATTTCCATAGGCAGTCCATCCATTTCTGCACATTCATAAATTTTTCTTCTTATGATCAGGTCTGGGGGAGTATTCGTTTGTTTCCAATTCTGTGCTAACCCGGTTCTGCTTGCAGTTAGAATATGTAATGTTATGTATTGTAGTTCCCCCCCATTTTCCCATCAAAAATATCCAGGAAAAACAGTTCTGGCTTCAACACTATCCTCTGTTCAGGGATCTCTTCCAGCCACTTTCTTATTCGACGCCAATATTTTCTGACCTTAGAGCAGTTCCATCACATGTGATGGACCTGCCCTAAGGAAACCCTACTACTGAATGTATATAATGAAGCTTTAGAGCAGGCAAAATTGCCAAAGACATGGATGGAGGCTCTGATAACACTTGTTTCCGAGGATGATACAAAGACACAACAAATTAAGAACTATAGGACAATCTCACCACTCAACGCTGATTACAAAATATTTGTGACAATAATGGCTGAAAGAGCCCCCCCCCCCAAAAAAGGCGCTGTCTTTTAAGATGGACTACAATTTTATCACCTTGTTGTTGACCAGGGTGCTTTGGGAAACAGCTTGACCCCCTCCTCTCTGTGGCAGCCCCTCAAATATTGGAAGATGCTATCCTGTCTCCCCTGGTCCTTCTCTTCACTGGACTAGCCAGGCCCAGTTCCTGCAACCGTTCATCGTATGTTTTAGCATGCAGTCCGCAAGGCCGTAACAGATGCTGCTTCTGCATAAACTCACCCAAAGATAGCCCTGTGGCAGAGAAGTGCTGATGGCCGAGAATCCCAGCAAGGAAGACTGGACGGGGCTGTGCACGGCCGCCCCCAGCTGACGGCAGGAATCCATTCAGAAGAGGAGAAAAAAGAGAAACAGTTATTTGACGGGAGAGTTTTTACAACTCTTTGAAACCAGCTTTGGCGAAAGGGACGTAAAAGCCCAACTTTCTCAAATGATATCTTCGCCACCAGCCTCCGAAAACAAAGGAAAGGAATTGTTAAGAACAGCTAAAAATACATCTGGGGAACAACAGACTCAATCAATGGAAACACTCAATTAAGGCAGAGCCACCAGAGAAGGGGATGAGGGGAGCAGCAGGAACAGAGGGCTAAAATTAGTCTCGGGGCCCAACTGCCTGGGGAAAAACTGCAGATGTTCCAGAGAAAGGGAATGGGTGGGCATAAAAGTCTGTTGTTGTTTTTTAAATGTGCCTGCTTTCTCTCTTTTTTTCCAGCTGAATTTATTTTTCTTCCACCTCGCCAGAAGCGGAGAGGAAAGGAATCAATTAGCAATGCTGGGTGAAATCTTGCACTTTGGGATTGAAAATGTCCTTTTGTCCCTTCCTTCCTTCCTCTCCATCTTCCTTCTTCTACATTCTCCCTTTGCCTTCCTTCCTTCCTATGTTCCTTCCTTTTGCTCAATTTTCCTTCTTCCTTCCTTCTCCTACTTTCCTTCTCCTCCCTTCCTTCCCCACAATCTTCCTTCTTTCTTCCTTCTCCTTTCTACCTTCCTTCCTTCCTCTCGAATCTTCCTTCTTTCTCCTACATTCTACCTTCGCCTTCCTTCCTTCCTTCGTATGTTTCTGCCTTTTGCTCAATTTTCCTTCTTCCTTCCTTCTCCTACTTTCCTTCTCCTCCCTTCCTTCCCCACAATCTTCCTTCTTTCTTCCTTCTCCTTTCTACCTTCCTTCCTTCCTCTCGAATCTTCCTTCTTTCTCCTATATTCTACCTTCGCCTTCCTTCCTTCCTTCCTTCGTATGTTTCTGCCTTTTGCTCAATTTTCCTTCTTCCTTCCTTCTCCTACTTTCCTTCTCCTCCCTTCCTTCCCCACAATCTTCCTTCTTTCTTCCTTCTCCTTTCTACCTTCCTTCCTTCCTCTCGATCTTCCTTCTTTCTCCTACATTCTACCTTCGCCTTCCTTCCTTCCTTCGTATGTTCCTGCCTTTTGCTCAATTTTCCTTCTTCCTTCCTTCTCCTACTTTCCTTCTCTTTCCTTCCTTTCCCTCAATCTTCCTTTTTCCTCCCTTCTTTCCTCTTGATCTTCTTTCTTCCTTCTCCTACATTCTACCTTCGCCTTCTTTCCTTGGTTCCTCCTGTCTTCTACTTTCTTCCTTCTCTTTCCTTCCTTCTTTCCTTCCCCTTAATTTTCCTTACTCCCTTCTCCTACTTTCCTTCTCCTTCTTACCCTCTAGAAAGTAGAAAATGATGCAAGTTCTTGAAAAGACGGTTAGAAGTTGGCACAGGGCGGGGGCCAACTTTGGGTCTCCTTACCTGCAGGTCGAGGGCCCTGGAGGAGAAAGCAGGGATGTGACAGACCAAAATGGGACACCAGAAAGCGGCTTTGCTCTTCTTGTCTTCTTCGGGGCAGACCCACCCAGGCTGGTTTTCTTCCCCTGAAGGGAAAGAGAGAAGAGTTGGAAAATTCCCCCCTCCAATGGGTCAGCTCTAAATGTGCCCTACGACATTGGCCAATAGTCAAATTTGACCAATAGTCAAATTTGACCAACAGTCAATCTTGGTCAATAGTCAACTTTGGCCAACAGTCAACCTTGGTCAACAGTCAACTTTGGCAAACAGTCAACCTTGGTCAACGGTCAACCTTGGTCAACAATCAACCTTGGTCAATAGTCAACTTTGGTCAACAGTCAACCTTGGTCAACAGTCAATCTTGGTCAATGGTCAACCTTGGTCAACGGTCAACCTTGGTCAATAGTCAACTTTGGTCAACAGTCAACCTTAGTCAATGGTCAACCTTGGTCAACAGTCAACCTTGGTCAATAGACAACTTTGGTCAACAGTCAACCTTGGTCAACAGTCAATCTTGGTCAATGGTCAACCTTGGTCAACGGTCAACCTTGGTCAATAGTCAACTTTGGTCAACAGTCAACCTTGGTCAATGGTCAACCTTGGTCAACAGTCAACCTTGGTCAATAGACAACTTTGGTCAACAGTCAACCTTGGTCAACAGTCAATCTTGGTCAATGGTCAACCTTGGTCAACAGTCAACCTTGGTCAATAGTCAACTTTGGTCAAGGCAACTTTGATCAACAGTCAACTTTGCCCAATATTCAACCTTGGTCAATAATCAACCTTGGCCAACTGCTTGTCTGTGAAGCAAAGCAGAATGAGAATGCCTTTCACGAAAGCCTGGAAGAACCATCTCGGTTGTGCTGGCCATGGGTAAAAATGATAATTTTACTGACTGCCCCCTCCTCAAATGCACAGAAAGGACCACGGATAGTCTAGCACCCCAGAGCCACAGTTTCCTGGTTTAAGAAACACCACAATAATGTAGAATTCCCCACATACTGTGCCCCTTGCGAAGGAAGTACATAATTTTATTGATGGGGTCTCTAGGATTCCTTAATTGAAGGTTGACCCATGATCTTTAGAAGTACAGAAACACTCAATAACTAAAAAGCAGACCAGGAAAGGAAGGAACTGACACACCAGCTCTGTCCCCTGTCCTCTCCTGCAGCTAAAAAAAGTGTATAAACATTTATGTATTAACTATTTTTATTTATCAATCAGATCGATATGGCCACCCATGATGTCTGCAAAGGTGATGTTTTCATCAGTTTCTGAAAGATCTTTCTCTTATAAAAAGGGAAAGATGTGGCAGTACTTTTTATACGATGTAGATATTAGGGGTGACATGATAGCAGTGTTCTAATATCTCAGGGGCTGCCACAAAGAAGGGGGAATCAAGCTATTCTCCAAAGCATCTGAGGGCAGGACAAGAAGCAATGGGTGGAAACTAATCAAGGAGAGAGGCAACCTAAAACTAATGAGAAATTGTTCCAGTGAGAACAATTAATCAATGGAACAACTTGTCTCCAGAAGTAATAGGTTTTAAAAGAAGAGATTGGATAACCATTTGTCTGTAGTGGTGTAGGGTTTTCTGCCTAAGTAGGGGGTTGGACTAGAAGACCTCCAAAATCCCTTCCAACTCTGTTATTCCATTCCATTCCATTGAAAAGAAAGACAAGATAGAAGTGTTCCAGTATTTCAGAGGTTGCCACAAAGAAGAGGGAGTCAAACTATTCTGAGGGTAGAACGAGAAGCAATGGGTGGAAACTAATCAAGGAGAGAAGCAACCTAGAACTAAAGAGAAATTTCCTGGCAATTAATCAGTGGAACAAATTTGCCTCCAGAAGTTGTGAATGTCCCAACACTGGAAGGTTTTTAAGAAGATATTGGATAACCACTTATCTGAAGTAGTGTAAGGTTTCCTGCCTAAGCACGGGGTTGGACTAGAAGACCTCCAAGGTCCCTTCGAATTGTTTTTCTAGATATGTCTATTCTATTTTATTCTGTTCTGTTCTATTCTATTCTATATTCTATTTTATTCTAGTCTATTCTAGTCTAGTCTATATTCTACTCTATTCTGATCTATTCTATTCTATTCTACTGTACTCTACTCTCTATTCTATGCTACTCTCTATTTTATTCTATTCTATTCTGTTCTATTCTATTCTATATTCTATTTATTCTATTCTATTCTGATCTATTCTATTCTACTGTACTCTACTCTCTATTCTATGCTACTCTACTCTACTCTACTCTACTCTATTCTATTCTATTCTATTCTATTCTATTCTATATAATAGGATTAAGGACTGAGCCAGTGTTATATTAGCAGCATGTAGGATGTTTCTTCCTTTCCAACACCTCATTCCCCCCCGCCTCTTAATTTTCATTTTAATGCAGTGTTTCTCAGCCTTGGCAACTTTTAAGTTGCAGGAGCTTTCATTTTCAGAACTCTTAAAAGTTGCCGAGATCAAGGGGGGGGGGGGGGAAACCCGTAGCTTTAATGTATGTAGCTCCTTATCGTCTTATCATTAACGCATTATTCTTTTATCTGCTACACTTCATTAATAAAATTTAAGCAGACTGTATCGCTCTTCCCTTGTTTATTTGCCACACTTCATTAATAAAATTTAAAACAGAGGAAGCAACTGAAGCCTCTCTTCACCTAAAGTTATCTCATTAGGGCAGGCAGGGAAGAAGGCAAGAGTAGAACCCAAGAGGCTCCGTAAAAGTCACCAACTTTTCTCGATTTCCTTATGGAACATTCGGGGAGGGGGGGGGGAAAGTCCCGCCACCCACCGAGAGATAAGCAATTAATTTCTCTTCTTTCCCCACGTGCCTTGGGAGTGGCAGCCCAGCACTTTAATTACAGAAAATATTAAAACATAAGCCATAAAAAAAAACACAGCTTGCTGAATATTTTAGCAAGGGCTCGCACGAGGGTTCCTGATGATCACTGCTTTTTCCCAAATCTTCTGCGGAAACAGCCCTCGACTTACGTCCAAAGTTGGGACCAGAATCTCCATCATTAAACAAGAAAGCCTCGTGAAAAAAAAAAAGCACCTTTGGGACAACCGTTGACCTGGATGACTTGAGAATCTCTACAAACTTTGAGCTACACAATTTGGGGTGAACACCCTTGGAATGGTGTGGGAGTAGGGATGGATTTCCAGAGGGAAAAAAATGGGAGACTATAGGAACCATTTGCACCGCTCAGGTGACCCTGAGGATACAGGTAAACCTCCAAGTGGCCTCAAGGACTCTCTAAAAGGATGCAAACGACCAGCTGTCTGCAAGGAATATACAATAATACAATAGTAGAGTTGGAAGGGACCTTGGAGGTCTTCTAGTCCAACCCCCTGCCTAGGCAGGAAACCCTATACCGTTTCAGACAAATGGCTATCCAACATCTTCTTAAAGACTTCCAGTGTTGGGGCATTCACAACTTCTGGAGGCAACTTCTGTTCCACTGATTCATTGTTCTAACTGTCAGGAAATTTCTGATAGAGTAGATAGTTAGATACAGTAGATAGATAGATAGATGATAGATAGATAGATAGATACAGTAGATAGATAGATAGAGATAAATAGATAGATAGATACAGTAGATAGATAGATACAGTAGATAGATAGATAGATAGATAGATAGATAGATAGATAGATAGATAGATAGATAGATAGATAGATAGATAGATAAATTAGATAGATACAGTAGATAGAAAGATAGATAGATAGAGTACATAGATACAGTACATAGATAGTTAGATACAATAGATAGATAGATAGATAGATAGATAGATAGATAGATAGATAGATAGATAGACAGACAGACAGACAGACAGACAGACAGACAGACAGACAGACAGACAGACAGACAGACAGACAGACAGACAGACGACAGATAGATAGACACATTCTGGAGGCAAGTTGTCCCACGGATTAATTTTCTCACTGTGAGCAAATTTATTCTTAGATCATACAATACAATACAATAGCAGAGTTGGAAGGGACCTTGGAGGTCTTCTAGTCCAACCCCTGCCTAGGCAGGAAACCCTACACCGTTTCAGACAGATGGCTATCCAACATCTTCTTAAAGACTTCTAGTGTTGGGGCATTCACAACTTCTGGAGGCAAGCTGTCCCAGTGATCAATTGTTCTAACAACTGTCAGGAAGTTTCTCCTCAGTTCTAAGTTGCTTCTCTCCTTGATTAGTTTCCACCCATTGCTTCTTGTTCTACCCTCAGGTGCCTTGGAGAATAGTTTGACTCCCTCTTCTTTGTGGCAATCCCTGAGATATTGGAAGACTGCTATCATGTCTCCCCTACTCCTTCTTTCTCTTGAGCTAGACATACCCAGTTCCTACAACTGTTCTTCATATGTTTTAGCCTCCAGTCCCCTAATCCTCTTTGTTGCTCTTCTCTGCACTCTTTCTATGGTCTCCACATCTTTTTTACGTCGTGACGACCAAAACTGGATGCCGTATTCCAAGTGCGGCCTTACCAAGGGATTATAAATCCTTCCTACTTTTTCCCCCCAAGGCCACGGTCACTAAACGAAGGGTTGTAAGTCGAGGACTAGCTGTGCTACGTTACGAAGAAGCACCGAACCCAGGCACAGCGAAGCCAAAGGGATTTTACTCACGGAGGGCAATTTTGGCCAAGTGCAAATGATTCACCCAGGAAATTTTGCTGAGTGGGTTGGGTGTGATAAACACCACCATGACGCTGACGGGGCGACCGGACCTGTCGATATAAATAAACACGTTAAAAATGTAATATATTGAAAAAAATATCAATTCAAAAAGATAAATAACTTCCTGTTTGGCCCTAGGGCCGTTTTTCGCCTTCCGGAGCCTTCAGGGAAGCTCCTGAAGTCTTCGGGAGGCTGTTTTCGCCCTACTTAGGCTCCTAGAAAGCCACTGGAGCCTGAGGAGGGCGAAAAAAGTGCGGGAAAAACGGGAGCGGTGGGGAGCACTGGTCGCGCATGCATGCACCAGGGTGTGTGTGTGTGTACGCCAGTGGTGGGTTGCAGGCGGTACGCCCCGGTACGAACGTACCGGAGCCTGCCCGGAGCACCGAGTACCGTTCCGGTACGGTGCTCCGGAGGGCCCACCCGCCTGCCCGAGATGCTTACCTGTCCTTTAAAGCCTTCGGCGCTTCCGCGCATGGCACGTACAGTGCCTGCGCGACGCTCTGACGAGCAGCTGGAGCGTTGCGGAGGTTTGCGGAAGCATCGCTGGCAGCTACACCGAATGCACGCGCCACTAGGCCCGAATGGGATCCGGAAGCCATGACTGGTGTGGACATATGTGCGCTGGGGTCGCATGCACAGCATTATGGGTGTGGGCATGCCCGCGCATGACCTCCTCCCCCTGTGCTCCCCCCGCTTTTGGCACGCGATCCAAAAAACTCCATCGTGCATGTGCGCGCGCCTCCCACCGGCCAGCGGATTTTGGGGTCTCTGCTGTGCATGTGCGGGGCGCGTGTGGGAGACGTGTGCACATTTGCGGGGTAGGGGGGTCCATGCGCATGCGTGGGGCTGGGGGGGTATGGCCGTATGGCGTGCTCCCCCCACAACCTGTTTTTGGTCCCAGGAGTCTCCAGGGAGGTCCGCTAGGCCCAAAATAGGAGGGGTTTCAAAGTGGCTCTTTGCCCTGAGAAAGAAATAAAAGCAGGGAGAACCAGATAAGAGTCACCTGTAAAACCCCGCGATGCCCCAAAAGAGAAAATAAAAGGTGTGCTCTCCATTTAGGGTCGCACAATCTGTAGTTGTACCCTTTGGTACAAGATTAGGCGAGACCTGGCTCAAAAGCAGTAACCGTGAGAGTCCTAGTACCAGTGAGGTGCAGTCAGGTGAGGCAAGTGAGGCACAGCCTCACCTCTCATCAATCAGGGCAGCGAGTCATTCGATGGGAAACTTGCCTTTTGGGAGGAATGACCCAGCTTGGCTCCCGCTTTCGATCTGCCACCCAACGACCGAACGGAGAATCGAAGAGGCAGGAGAGACAAAGCAGGAGCCAAGCCGAGTCATTCCTTCCAAGAGGCAAGTTTCCTATCGAATGACTCGCTGCCCTAGACTCGAGGCTCCAGTCCAGCCTGCGGTGCTTGCAGCCCCCGCCAGCTCCTCCAGGGACTCCCAAGCTCGGCACCAGAGAGCCACCGCGAGAGAGGCCGGCCAGGTTGCCCGGGCGGCGGCAGAGGTTCCCTTTGTTCTTTCGGGCGCGGGAAGCGGGGGGGAGGGGGAGAGGCTTCCTCCGCTCCATCCGCTCCCCACCTGCGCTGCCCTCGCCCGACAAGCGCGCCCCGGATTCCGCGCAGCTCTGGCAGGCGGTGCCGTGGCCGAATCCCAGGGCGGAGGGCGGCAGGTCGCAACTGAGCATGCCCGACTGTGGAATTCTGGGAGTTGAAGTCCACAAGTCTAAAAAAATTGCTGCCTCACCAGCTATAAACCTCACCGCACATCACTGTAGTAGACGATCCCTTAAATACGAGTCAGCCGTGTTCGGGGGCAGCCCCCAAAAGCTATCCTGGGTTGCATAAATAGAGGCATAGAGTCAAAATCGTGTGAGGTATTAGTTCCCCCTTTATAAAGCTTACTAAGGCCACACCTCGAATGCCGCGTTCAGATTTTAAAAAGATATTGAAAATTTGGAAAAAGCGTAGAGAAGAGGAACAACGATGCTCAAAGGCCTGGAGACTAAAACATATATGAAAAACGGCTGCAGGATTTGGGTTTGGCTAGTCTAAAGAAAAGAAGGACCAGGGGGGACATGATAGCAGTATTCCAGTATCTCAGGGGTTTCCCCAAAGAAGAGGGAGTCAAACTATTCTCCAAAGCACCCGAGGGCAGAGGACAAGAAGCAACGGATGGAAACTAATCAAGGAAAGAAGCAACCTGGAATTAAGGAGAAACTTTCTAACAGGGAGGACAATTCATCGGTGGAACAGAAGATGTCGGAGTTCTTTTCTTAAAAGACTAAAGGTTGTTAAGAAAAAAACTGGACATCCCCCTGTCTGAAATGGTATAGGGTCTCCTTCTGGAGCAGGGGGTTGCACTAGAAGACCTCCAAGGTCCCTTCCACCTCTATTCTGATCAATCGGTTGACACAGCTTGAGAACAGGTGAGTCACCCAACTCCTGGCTTGGGTGGAAATGAAGCGGCCATGGAGGAGTGGGCTGAAGCCAAAGTGGTGGTGGGTGGACAGACTCTCTACATGGGGCTGCCCTTGAAGAGCACCCGGAGGCTTCAGCTGGTCCAGAATGCGGCCGCGCGGGTTGTCATGGGGGTACCTAGGTGCTCCCATGTTACACCCCTTTTAGGCGGCCTGCACTGGTTGCCGGTTGTTTTCCGGGTGCGATTCAAGGTATTAATTATGTCCTTTAAAGCGCTCCATGGCTTAGGCCCAGGGTACCTGCGAGACCACCTACTGCCCCCAGTAGCCTCCCACCGTCCAGTACGATCCCACAGAGTTGGCCTCCGCAGGGTGCCCTCGGCCAGCTGGTGACCCCCAGGGGGAGAGCCTTCTCTGTGGGAGCGCCTTCCCTCTGGAATGAGCTGCCCCCGGAGCTTCGCATAATCCCTGACCTCCGGTCCTTCCGACGCGCCCTAAAAAGTTGGCTTTCCCAGCAAGCCGGCCTGGCCTGTTAATTTTAACTCATTTTTTAAAATGTATTGTCTTTTAAATTCGGTTTGTTTTTTGGATATGTATTTAATTTTTTTAAACTTTTGGGATGTGTTTTTTTTTAATGTTGTACGCCGCCCTGAGTCCTTTTGGAGAAGGGCGGCATATAAATCCAAACAAACAAACAAACTTCGAACGTCGTTATGGGTTCTCTTGAGCCTGCCTTAGGAAATAAAACCACCCCACATACCTGTCGGGCTTCCCCGGAAGTAAGAGACGGAGGCGGCATTTGTTGGCCGAGTGGATCTCCTCTTCCTTCACCCTCATCATCCTCTGTAGAGCTAAACACCAGTCTTGAGCCACCGTCATGTTGAGGTTCTAGAAGCCAAGTGGAAAAAGAAAGTTAATTCATTGGGGGGTCTTCCTTTCAGGGTATCGCGCCTGGGAGGGTATCGCGAATCTGGATTGTGGATAACAGTGTTGAGAGCAAATCCTCCACTTGTGATTGAAAGACGTATCCGTGATTTTGACAGAAAGGAGTCTCTAAGGTTTCTCTGCGTCTGTTCTGGCCGAAGCTTCCCAAGAGCAAAAAGCAGACTCCTCGTCTCGACAAAGACCCCTTTTATTCATTTATTTCTGCTTATTCACCTCCAGCAAAGTCTTTCGAGGGAGGATTTACTGTCCCAGACCTCATCTGGCTTGGAGAACTGCCAGGTTGATATCTGCAGAACTTGGCAAAGAGCCTCGGAGAGTCAGGAACCAATGAAGGGAACTAATGGTCTCCTGCAAGCTCCACTCCCCTTTCGCTCCTCTTTTATTTCCTCTAGGAGGGGCCATTCATTGTCCATCTGTGGCCTTTCTCCCAAGTCGACCCCTGTTCCTTAGCTGTTCCCTTCGTCTGGCAACTCTGCGCATGCGCACACTGGGAACAGTCTCCAGCTGTTCTTCTGCCTCACTGATGTCTGACTCTGAAGGCAGCTGATAACTGTCAAGACGGCCGTGGCCCCATCTCTGCCTCGGAAACAGAGCCCTCATCACAGCCTTCCCCAGACTCCAGGACTGGCCCATTTTCCTCCCCCAACCTCCTCACTGTCCGAATCTGCTGCCAGCTTCATGGCTGCTGGCAGTCCACAACACCGGCACTTAACAGTAATACAGGTAGTCCTCAACTTACTACCATCTGCTTAGTGACCGTTCACAGTTACAACGGGACTGAAAAAAGTGGCTGATGACCGTTTTTCACGCAATCGTTGCAACACTCCCATGGTCACATGATCAAACCTTGGTCACTTGGCAACTAACTCATATTATGTTGGTCGCAGCCATCCCAGGGGTCTTGCATTTCCCTTTTGCAACCAAAGTGAAGGGGAAGCCAGGCTTGTCTTACAATCGTGTTACTAACTTAGCAACTTGCACTGATTCGTTTAACAGCTGTGGTTAGAAAGGTCGTAAAATGGGGCAAAACTCACTTAACAGTTGCCTTGCTTAGCCACAGAAATTTGGAGTTCAACTGTAGTCGTAAGTCGAGGACTATCTGTATTTACACATCATGTGCTCGCTGGAGTCTCTCTAAGACCGAACCCTTTTTAATTCCTCTAAAACTAACTCACCCAGAATCCCGAGCTGATCAATAAATTAGCATCAATACATCAGCTCTTCAGACAGAATAAAGCATGTCGGTATCCTTTCCCTCTGTTCTCCACATATTTAGAACATGCTACGTGCATTTATTCCTTACTTGGTCCAAAGGATTGAATAAAAATCCGAGCAGTTGCCCTGTGAGGGGGAGCTGCAAAACTGTCAAGGGAGTCTTAAAAGACCTCTTGAAATAACGACATGATCCTGCATGGACTTCGCTTCCATGCGGAGAAGGAGAGGTGGGCTTGAAGCCAGGGGGTGGAAGGGAGACAAGACCCCACTATGTTGTTCACAACGTCTGCATTTCAAACAAAACTACCGTATTTTTCGGAGTATAAGACGCACCAAGATTTTGAAGAGGCAAATTAAAAAAAAAAAGTTTCAGCACTCTGCAGACCTCTGAAAAATGGCCCGTTTTTCTCAAAAAGGGCCCATTTTTTAAAAGAAAAGGGCATGAATAGCCTTCAGGAGGCTTGTAGAGTGCTCGGGAGGGGGGGATGAGCAAAAAACAGTCCGTTTTTTGAAAAACAGCCCGTTTTTTTTCAAAAAAGGGCATGCATAGCCTTTAGGAGGCTTATAGAGTGTTCCTGGGGGCTGGGGGCAAAACTGAGCAAAAAATGGCCTGTTTTCCGCTCATTTATGCCCTCCCCAGCCCCCAGGAGCACTCTGCAAGCCTCCTAAAGGCTCTGCACGGCCATTTTTGTGAAGGGGGCGGGGTTTTGGGAGGCCAAAAATGCTGTATTCAGTGTATAAGACGCGCATAAGATTTTCAGCCTCTTTTTTGAGGGGAAAAAGGTGCGTCTTATACTCCCAAAAATATGGTACCTCCCGTGGCTTCAAATACGCTGGAAATAACAGGGTGTTGGGCGAAGGGCCCAAAATGGCGCTCAGGCGACCCCGAAGCAGACTCACCTGGTAGGTGCCATGGAGGGTGCTGATTAAAAGAGTGATCTGTTGCACGACGGCCAAATCCTTTTGCAGGTCCTGCAGCTCCTGAAACAGGCGAGGAGGTCCCAAAAACACTTTATCTGAAGGAGGCAAACTTGGATTTTAGGAAACGCAGATGACCACCAGAGAGTCTCCTTGCCTAGAGTGTACATACTCAGCAGGGGTGGGTTCCGGATTCCTTACCGGATGGAACGGCCCCGTCGTCACCCACCTGGACGCGCGCATGTATGGTACTTCCCTGCGACGCTTCCGCAAGCCTCCGCAATGCTTCACTTGCTCAATGGAGCATTGCACAGGCGCCATATATACCAAGTGCGTGCGCGGAAGTGCCAAAGGCTTAAAGGAGCTCAGGCAGGTGAGTGGGCCCTACGGAGCACCGTACCGGAACGGTACCTGGTGCTCCGGGCAGGCTCCGGTACACCCGTACCAGGGCATACCGCCTGCAACCCAGCACTGATACTCAGCCGTTCCCAGTACAATTGCGTTTCAAATATCTATTTTCCTTTCTTTTGTTCCCAATGCCGGTAGTCTTAGCAGCCGTTCAAATTTAAGCTGCAACTATTTGGGGGCTATTTATGACCCAGATCCAAAATTCTGGGCCGCACGACTGCAC